>CAUZXS010001320.1:2918575-3293442 GCA_963585895.1 Sepioteuthis lessoniana
TTATTGTATTTCCTTAATACGAATTTCATGGAAATTGTCATTAATCTTGAAACCTCTGGCAATATAAAAATGTGAAAGACATTTTTACCAAAATATCTAAGTTAGTCTCAAGTCATCAATACTAATTAAGAAAAAAATCTGAGTATAAATAGCATTATGTATATTAATACAAATTTGTCATTTACTAGAAGATCAATTACAAATTATTAGTTAAAATAGTAAAACTGAAATACAATTAGACTAAGGTGAGAAGAGCTTCTGAAAAGCCTTCAAAAATTAAAAAAATAAGTCAATCATTCAAATTTAGAGTTCATAAAATTCAAAAATGATTTCTAACTTTTTGATTGGACATTTTACGGACCCAAAGAACATCTTTGTTACCTTCCTTAGAAATATCTTGTAAGATTACAATTGAACTTACAATTGTTATCAATTATCTCTACTTCAACATTATCAAATGGGCAATATTTTATTCACATCATTCTCAGAACATACCAATTACAATCAACCACACTTTTATGTTTATTATTCAAATATTGGTTACCATTCTGTATATGATGATACATATATACAATTACTTTGATTTCATGCTTTAAAATTAGATAGTTCATAAGGCTTACAAATGCATACTAACAGATACATAAAGTAGTCTCAATTTATTGGTAGTTTTGCTTTCCAAGAGTTTGTTTATATGGAGTCCAATTCAGAAAGAAATAATTTGTAAGTTTTCTTTGACAATAGTCCTAAATCACAAGAGTAATGAGTAATGATGCTAGCAATTTAGATATGTCAAAGAGAAATGGAGTTTAAATACCATTTGAAGTCATTCAGTGTCATGCCCAGGAAATCTTTTTTATGCAGAGAGACAAGTCTTACACTTCTGCTTGGGATGAGCCCTAGTGACATAATGGCTATCATGCAGGATTGTGATATTTTAGTAAGTAAGTTTAAACTTGTCACATGATTACATTCACTTTTGGACTAATACCCTTGGGGAAAGTATAAACTCTCTTATTCCCCCAACTATGGAGTGAATAGTACTACTACTACCTTTCTAAAGGATGACTTTAGCATTAATGGAGGTGCCCGTGGTGAAATGGGTATCGTCGTAGGAAATGGACACGGCAACACGAGTTTACATCCTGGACGAGGCTGATTGCATTTCACATAGCACTAATACCCTTGGGAAAGGTATGAATCCATTTATTCTCCCTCCAGCTATGGGTAAATAGTAGGACAGACTGGGTTCTTCAGCCTTGGTGAGGCAACTAGTCTAGGAGAAGGAAAACTCTGAATTCAAACCTGTTAAACTCTACTTAAAAACTGACCTTGTGTCATATCCTGCCCGAGCGGAGGGGTTGGTAAATATGGATGGCTTTAGCATTAGATAACCCACAGAGGTTGATATGGCATTAAACAAAGAAACCAAACCTCTGCAGAAGATGCATTATACGTATATAATTTCAGTGAAATATTGATAGAATAGTTTTAAACAAAGATATCTATGCACTGAAGTGTAGTTTTAATGTGTGTTGTGTTTGATTTGTGGGGGGGAGGGGTGATTTCTGAGAGCTCAGATCTGCTCTCCCTGAGAGGCAAGGGCCTAAAGCTTTAAAGGGTTAAATGAAGAAGGGACTAAAGATGAATTCAGCTCAAAATAATAACCATGGTAGTCTGATCAGTTCATTCTCAAAGATGATTCACCATTTCTTTTAAGTACATAAAACTTTTAAAGTAATCATTTATATCAATGAAGTTGACTTTGAAATTGATCAAGAAAGCAAACATTTCTTCAGACTTTTGAATAAATATAAAATCTAATTAGAAATCTAATTTTCATACCATTTTTTAATTTATTTCTCTCTCTCTCTCTGTCTATATATATATATATATATATATATATATATATTAAAAAATCATAATGAGGTATAAATGAAATAATAAGATCAATATGTTTGATTGCTTGATAATGAAGGATAAAATTACTCACTTTAAGAACTGAATGATTAAAAAACTGATTTTTAAATGACCCTAAAAAACATTGATTGCAACTATAGTTTCATATAGGTTATGATGATCAGACATTATAAATATATATATATATATATATATATATATATATATATATATAATGCACAGATACATAAAAAAACTGATTTTTTTTTAATATTGCACAAAAAAACAAAAGAACAACAACATTGATAATAAATATAGTTTCATGTCAGATATGATATTTGTACAGAACACTGTTTTCTGTACCGCATAATAGAATTTACAAATTGGGCATTAAAAAAATGATTTAGAACACTAAAATAAAAAAATAAAGATAAAATAAATACAAATTCAGGAGGGTTTTGTTAATTGGAGGGAAGACAGCTTAAAAGTTATTTGTTTCCATGTTTGCATTTTGTGACCACTTCAGACTTCTTGTTCAACAGTTTGTCTGCATAGAGAAACATCACTATTCTTTCTTTCTTTCTTTTTCTCTCTCTCTCTTTATATATATATATATATATATATGCAGGAAGAGAGGGAGAGGGAATCAGAGATTAGTAATATATATATATATATATATATATATATATATGTGTGTGTGTGTGTGTATGTGTGAGTGTGTGTATTCTTTTGGCAACTTTATATTACTAAAATTCTTATTATTCTTGAATATGCTTAACGAAGCTTTTTTGCTTCGATGTGGCACAAGGCCGAATGAATGGGGCACCCAATGAGACTCAAACTCACTTGTGTAGGTTTGCTAAACTTGCTTGCTAACCATTACACCACCAGAGGTCGATACATCATCACACTTAAAATGTTCTAACTTATACGATAAAGCAAATTTTGAGTCCATGAATGATAAATTTCTGGTTTCTGCATTTGTGCTGAACATCATTTTTTAATCAGCCAAATTCTTGATATGAAATGAATACTAATGATAATCATTCACTTCTTCCAAAATAAAAGCACTGATATCGCTCTGGATTACTATTAGAATATGAACACAAAACATTGATAAATTATCTTGTGTGTATTTACCCAACCACTTCACTACGGGCATGATGCAACATTAGGTTAATTTTTAAGCTGAGTAAAGATCTAAAACTAGAGCCTCACCACCAGATACAGTTTAATATCATAGCCAGGACACCTCATTTCATTGGAGTCTTATCCCCTCTGCAGGGGATACAGTCAGCATATTCTAAGCTCTGCTGACAGGGCTGGTGTGTATATATATATATATATACATGTACATACAAACATAGAAATAAAAATCTTAGTAATATATTATGCTTAGCCTAATGATTATTATAATAGGAAACTGAATTGGCAACCTGACTTCAAATCTTGGATAAAGCTGACTGCATTTCAATTTGTGCTAATACCCCTGAGAAAGGCATGAATCCATCTGTTCTGCCTCCTAGCTATAGATAAATGCAAGGGCAGACATGATTAGGCAACCTGTCTAGAAGAAGGAAAACTGCATTTGGTGGTGAGGATCCAGTTCTAGAACACTAGGAATAAAGTACCCCTTCATTACCATTACTTCCAGATCCACTCAGACACAAAGTGGGAGTACCAGTTAGGGTCCAATCAATGGATCAAATAGATCAATTTGAAAATTATTAGCCCTGTATAGCAATATGACTGTGTGCAAACAAATGAGAATTCTTAAAAAGAATTATTAATATTAGCTCAATTAATACTTGAAATCATTTATTGGTACAAAATTATTTGTGTTAAAAAAGTTACTTGAAACTGCAAGGATTATTATTAGATACCTAAAACAATATACCAACTTGTAAATTAATGGTATTAGATAAGAATACTTAAAACCATATAACCAATAATTATTATTATTATTTAATAATAATTCAGAAGAGTTTCTTTAAACCATATAGTTGTGTATAAATCATTTGAATCAGATAGGAATACTTGAAACCATCAAACTGTGTGCAAACAAATGACTAATATTGACAAATAGATCTGTGTGAAAATTAGTAGCATTAGATAGAAATACTTGAAACCATCAAACTGTGTGCAAATAAATGATTATAGATAAATGAAAATGTGAAATTTTAAAAAATGCAATCACAAACACAGAAAATATTATGATTATAAACAAACATTTAAAAAAATGAATCAAATTTTGGCATTAAATTTGATATGCAGCTAAACAAATAAACCAAACCAATCTGCACATATACATTTAACTGTTATCCAGTAAAAAAAGGCACTAAGAAAATAAAGCAATTTCCAGTCCAATTTTCAACTGAATGATAATTTTGTGGGTCTGCATGAACACTGAGCTTCATTTTTCCCCCTACAAATTCTCAATATTACAGAATTTTCTTCCTAAATATAAGCATCAATATCATCATGGTCTACTGTCGTAATAGGATTTCAAGGAGTTCTAGATCATATTTTAGTATAATAATATAACATATTGTAATTGTGTATCTTTATTATTATTTATATATTAGACAATATTCTAAAATATATCACATAATAGTATATCATTTAGAATCTTTCACATCTTCCTAAATAGAAGAATCAATATCATCAGATCTTATGGTTACCATGGAAAACTAACAAGATCATGATTGTCTTGTATTTTCTAGATGTATGTATTTACCCAACCCCTCTACCACAGGCAGGATGTGCCACAAGGTCAATTTTTAAGTGGAAAACAGCTGGTTTAAATTTAGAGTTTTCCTTCTCCATGACTGGTTGCTTTACCAAATTTAAAGACTGTTTAAAGTCTGCCATACAATCTAACCATTGTTGGAGAGAGAATAGATGAATTTATGCCTTGATCAAGGTGATTATCACGAAAATGAAATGCAAACAGCCCCAGGATTTTGAACTTGGGTCCCCAATTCCATTTCTTATGATGATTAAGCCTGCCTAATTTTCTTGAAGTATAAATTCTTTCAATCAAATTCTAAAATTTTTACTAATCAACAAGTATGGACCAGAATGCAAAAAGTATTTACTTAAAAGTAAATTTAAGAGATCTGTGGATGAGACAAAGAAATTGTAATTATTTCAGAGAAATTTAATTAATCCAAAACAATCAATAAATAAATGTAGAAATAAAAGAAATTTTAAAAATGAAATTAATCAAAAGAACAGAGTCAAACACTAGAAACAGGAATATGCAAATTAATAATTTCTCAAACAACAAATATTTGAAGAAATGATTGCAGTCAAAATTCCCAAAATAAATATTCACAGAAATTACTAACTCAAAGTATCTTACTGTAAATCACCAAACGTCTTTGTCTGTCTGTATGATTTGGTTTGTTTAATGGCATATCAACCTTTGCGGGTTATTTAATGTCAAAGAGCTATCCTTGTCATCATCATCATTATCATCATCCCTTAGTCTCTCCATCATCCATCGCTCCAGGCAGGTTCTGTAGACAGCATCTAGTGTCCTCGCAGAAATGATGTATGTATTTACCAACCCCTCCAAATGAGCAGGATGCACCATAAGTGGAGTTCAATGGATTTGATATCAGAGTATTTCTTCTTCTACATCACTTGCCATACCAGAGTTTAAGATTTCAGTCTGCCCTACTATCTACCCATAGCTGGAGAGAGAATAATTAGATTCATACCTTTTCCAAGGGTATAAGTGCTATGTCCATTTTCTATGCCAATAACCATTACACCACAAGCACCTCCTCAAGCTGGCATATATAAGTCCTTGCTGGTTGGCCAATACTGGTGTGTCCATAAGAGAACACTGCTTATGAGTTCATCCTTACTTTTCCAGCAGTGTCCAATATATCTTGTCCTCTTTACTTGGATGGTTTGTGAGATGTTGATAGGTTGCCATACAACTGCTGTTTTGTGGGGTGTTGCTTCCAGGATATGTCCAAAACAGTATGTAGCATTTTGGTGTAGTTCCTATCAAGCTTTTTCTCAGTGCACTTCATTAACACCGGCTTATTTTATTGGATAGATCAGATTTCTAAATGATCGATAACCTATCAATAGGATTCTATACCTTTATTAGGCATATGCTGACATCTCTTTCAGTAGATGAGATGTTACTGATGAGGTATGTGAACTTGTATATTAATCTTAGAGGAATAGTACAATTTAACTCATAGCTGGTGGGGATAAAAGAGTTCAATATATTTCCCAAAAGTATGAGTCTAAAAGTGAACATGACTGGTGTTCAAACATATTTACTGCAATTTCACAGCCCAGCCCAGCCCAGCCCAGCCCAGCCCATTCACCCCTATGCTACAGGGACTCTCCCCTTATCCATCTGTCTCTCATCACATAACTCAATCGTGGCTAGTGGTATAGCCACCATATTTTTTGTGGTTTGAGTACACTTTTAAATTGTACACTTTGTGTACACTATTAGAACGTTGGTTTTTTGGAAAGTCTAAAACTTTTCAAGTTCTTTTTTTTTTACATAAATTTCTTGCAGTTAAACTAATTGGTCACATGGGGTTTGCACATTCAAATAGGGGAAACAACCACAGTGCATGAAAGGCATCCTACACAACTTTTTTAATGGAGTTTCCAAATTTAGTGCAGATGGTATAGAGGACCTGTCTAAAAATATTGACATAGATGGTATTTTGTCCTTCTTGGAAGAATTGGGGGGTCATACCAAAACTTGTGGACATAAACAGAATCAATGCCATACAGACTAGTTACTGAAAAACTGTCCCAATGAATTTTGATGTTTACATGAAATATTTGACGAAAAGAGTGACAAGAATGTTGATATAAACAATCTATGCAATTCCCAAACCTCTGGGCATGAAATAACCCTAAACAGACTGATATGCCATTAAAATCAATTTTTCAAAATACATTTGGGCTATCCAACCTGATGGCCAAAAAGTAAGAGTTCATTTTAGCATTATACTTATCTTTTAAACTGAACACCTTCCAAAATCAGGTAAACAATTTATATTTATAGGCAGTAACAATATTTTAAGAGTGAATAGATCAATAAAGATTACAATCATTTTGAAGCAGGTAAATATTTCATATTAAACACAATATCAATGTTTTTAGAGACAATGTATTAACATAGTTCGCAATCATTTTAAACATTATATCAAACAGGTCTGTCTAACAAATTATCATTGAAATAAATTGAGGATGGTTGATTAGTTGGTTTTATGGCATGTCAAGCCCTGTTAGGTCATTTGATGCCAAAGTCAGTTTTGCAATTATAGTCTCCATTTATATTCAGTAACTATCCTGTTAACTGAACACCTGCTAAAAGCTTTATAATCTAATAAAATTGTTAAAAACTCCAGTACTAAAATATACATAGTAATCCCAGAACATTTGGTGGCTATAGCTCTAGCTACCTTTGAGTTATGCATTTAAAGCATGGTCCATTACTGAAGTACTTGAATGATCATCTTATGGCAAGAAACAGATAAACATCAAGTCTTCTCAACTATGGTATAACTTCTATTATTTTCATTCAATCTATCATTGAATTTTTATGACACTTGCCAGCCTTACTTTGCACCTAATGACATTGGGATCATTTCTAGGTCATCACACTGCAAACATGTGACAACATCCACTTTAAATGACATTGAGCTGCTATATTACACAATGATTAACAGATGAATGAATAAAAAAAAATACATTTGATGAAGGACGCTAAGATATTGAAATCATTTTTTGATGTTTCAATGGAACGAGCTCCAGATAATAAAATTGAATAAAATTAATCAATAAAGCTAAAAAATTATCTTTGAAATAAATTTAGTGATAGTTAGTTGTGGTTGATTTGATGGCATATCAACACTTGTTAGGTTATTTAATGCCAAAGTCAGTTTAACAATTATGATCTCCAATTATGTATGGCACAAAAATATAACTTCACATTCATTTTAGATAAGTAAGCACTTCATGCTTTGTTGCCATATCTATGAATTTCTTGACAGCTAAAGTATTAATACATCTTCAGAATCATTTTAAACAGATAAACACATAATATTTAGTTGCAATATCAATGTTTCAAAGGCCAATGTATCAATCCATCTTCACAACCATTTTAAATAGGTAAGCACTTCATACTTAGTTGCAAGATCTATGAATGTCTTAAGAGTCAATGTAGTTCAAAATCATTTGAAACATTATCTCAAATGGATCTATTTGACCATAGACTGGACTCTAACAATTACGACTACTCCAGGTTAGAGTGGACTTGAGAGTAATGTCAACGAAGGAATGACTTCATGTGCCCAAGAGCTTGAGAACTGGAACCTTCCCATTAGATTTAGTTTAGTGTTATATACTGGACATGAAATTAGGTGAAAATTGTAATCAGAAAAAGAAATGATCGAATTAACAAAGAAATAGAACATTTTTTCCTTTTCTTTTTCTTTCCTTTAAAAAGAATAGCTGTTTATTTTATTTATCTATTTTTGCCTTGTTTCCATGGAAAAGGAACAGACACGTTGTCATCTGTCACCGATTCATCATAACACTTTATTTACTGCAAAATCCTACAATCATTATTTAATTTTCCCTACGACTTTATTATCATCTGAGTTCATTTTCTATCTTAATCTTATTCCTGCTGTTTGGTTTCCATTATTCTAATAATATATCTTTTTTTTTTACTTTATTTATTTATTTTTAGTGTTGGTGGAGGAGGAGAAGGAGGTGGTGCTTATCTCTTTCTTACAAGACAATCTCAAGCCTTTTTATAAGCTGTCTTCTGATTGAAGCATTTTTGTTTGTTTGTTTAATTAAAAGTACATGTAGTTCTTGCAATGTTCTATGGTCCCTTTTTGTCAGGTTTCATTCTTATTGTAAAAAATAAAATGAAATGGTTGAGATTTGATTTCCAGGCAATCTTGTCAGTCAAGATTCGATTAAGCTAAGTTTGCCAATTTCAAAGAAGAAAAGTTTTTTGGGTTTTTTTTGCTTTAGTAACTTAAGGTGCTTTTTATCGATAAGAGTTTTGTATCTTTCAGGAATTTGTTAATTTTGAAAAACATTAAACTGTTTAGGTTTTCAGGGGGTGCGGGTTCAGTTTAACATTTATTTGTTATAGTAAAATGAGCCCTTACTTCCCATCTGATGTCAAGAACTGTAGACAGCTTTGGTACATTTCTTTGTGGCATCAACAGCAGAAAAACTTATGCTTGAAATCATTTCTTTTCCAAAACCTTTACATGGGTTTGAACACCTATAAAAATAAATAGTCACCCTTTTCCAAAGACAATTCAAACTTGTGAACTACTTGAATGAAATTAATATTATTTTTTCAAAAATGGTTTCAGACACTTTTTTTTCTGTTATTTTAAGAATTTATCTTTTCATTTTAATCTCTCTCATATATGTGTGTTTGTGTGTGTGTAGTTGGACAGCAGTCTTTTATTTACACATGTTTTGTCTATATAATTTTATTAAGATCCTTTCAAGTTTCCTGATAAGTGTCTTGGTTTCAGGTTGGAATTGGTGGATGAATTAACCATAATTGTCCCTAGCGCTTTGTTGTTGTTGGAATGGCACAACAAGTGCATTGCAGCTGGAGGAGATTACTTCAAAGGGAACTTGAGTTTCATGAGTGTACTATCAATAAAAGTGCCCATACGACAAAAATCTGGAAACTTATTTAATGATCCTCATATATTTAGTATATTTCTATAATCTTCTGTCAATTTGATCAGTTAAAACTGTAATTTTAAGCATAATATCAACCAAATTTACATCCATTCCACCCCAGCTGTAGGTAAATATTTAAGCAGATGGAATTCATTAGCTTTGGTGAGGCACCCAATCTAGGAGAAGGAAACTCTGAATTCAAACCAGCTTTACTCTGTTTGAAAACTGAGCTTGTGTCACATCCTGTTTGTGGTGGAAGGGTCAGGTAAATACAAATTTACAGGTTGGGTTATAGTCATACTTGAACATTTTTTTTAACTATGCAAAGAGATCTAATTTTGGTTTTTAGGGTGGATCTCTCACCCACTATGTCTTCCTTCCCACTCACTGTAAAAGGTTGCCTATTTCACAGGAGGTAGTTGGCTATGCTCCTTTCAGATATGCACTTAGACAGGTGCTGAACTGGAAAGAAGGAATCCATTTTCTTTCCATGGCTTAGAAACCCATTTGTTTTATTTAGGCTAATACTACTCCTTCCATCTTGGAAAATAATCAGATTAAATATCTATTCAAAATATTCATTAATTTAGGGACTTTTGAGGGTATCTGAGATCTCTGAACAAAATCAAAGCTGTATGGTGTAAATAAGGCAAGAACCCATGGTAAATAAACAATAAAAATGAATAAAATGTCCTTGAAATACAAATAATTATCCTAAACTTTTATAAAGCAACTATGTAATTTACGTACAGTTTGTTGATTTAGTATACAAACATAACAAGCATCACTTTCATTGATAAGACTTTTTAGTTTGATTTTCAACAAACTTTTAACATATGGTGGACTTACAGACATGCTGAAAGCATCAGTTCCTATCAGTTAAGCAGCAACAAGTTGATTCACTTTAGAGATGAGTGACAACTTAGAAACAACAGGTACTCTAAGTAAACTATGACCTATGTGTCTTATACACTTTCCTCTAGATAGTTTGAAAGGAAGATTTTCAAGTCAAATATGATAGTGGGATTTCGAAAATGTTCTTCCAAATTTAGAGATCTGCTCCCGAGCACAAATAAATGTTCACATTTGCAACACCATCACCAAACTGTGCTGATGGAACAGAGTCCTGTACTCTTTTGCCATCTGTCTTTTTCCTTCATCACTCTAGGGAGGTACTCTAGACAACATCCAGTGTCCATAAAGAGCTACCGCGTATCAATCTTTACTGGTCAACCAACACTGGTGTGTCCATGTGTAGGAGTCCATAGCAGAACTTTGCTTATGAGTTCATCCTTATTTCTCCAGCCGTGCTCTGCACGTGTTGGGTTTTTTTTTTTGAGATTTGTGGTAAATGTACGTACAACTGCTGTTTTGTGGGGTGCTGCCTCCAGGATTTGTTCAAAACAGCACAAAGCATTCTTGTGTAGTTTCCGTTTGGCTTTATTCCCATGCTTTTCATTAGAATTCAAGTGGTGCATCCATACAGTCGTACATACTGACACAGTGACTGCTTGGAAGAAATTGCATTTATCAGAGAGATTAAGTTTTTCTGTCAAGAGCAGCTCACACCTTCCTACACATGAAATATTGCAGGTGAGGTATGTGAACTAGTATACTAATTCTAGAGGCTTGTCACTTAAAATCAAGATGGCTCCTTCTTATTTAAAGCACATAAACTATGTTTTCGTGAAATACAATGTAAACCTCATCAACAAAACCTAAATTGGAAAATATATTTCTGTAAATTTGGTATAAAAAATTCCTGAATGATATTTTTTTCAATAACTTTTTTTCTTTTTTTTTTGGATAAAACGTAATTCTTAAAAATTCTATTTATTATCATAAAGTGATAAAAAATACCTTTTAAAAAATAATTTCATGAATCTAGATTTTTTGCAAATGTTTTTTTTATTTTTTTATTTTTTATCTTTTTAACAACTGTTTTTGTTTTATGCTTCTTTTTTTTATTGAATTTTAAAACCCACTGCTAAAATTTTATTTCTTAAAATCTTATAAACATCACTGAACCAAATAAAAAAAAGAAAGAAAGAAAAGAAAACCAAGAATTTTCTGCATATCAACAGCCTTTTTAAATATAGAGCTTGGCAGAATAATTTCCTGGAATTAAAATTACGACCACACAGGTACTAGTAGTGGTGAGTGGGTGGGAGATATGTTTTTGAGTAGCAGCAGCCATGCTATTTCAATGACCATCATGGCACAGAATGGTGAACATCGTGTGTTTCTGATTTTTTTCCTTAGGGCACCTTGTCTCCCTACATAGTAAATTCTCATGACTAACCCACACACCAGATCTATTACTTCTGCTGAGGGTACCTGAAGGTTCAAGTCTTTAAACACAGGCTGCAGACAACAAATGACATAAAAGATTTTGTTCCTCATGAAATCATAGCAATACCAGAAGAAATGACAAGCCAAATGCTGCAAAACTTTAATGTTAGGTTTCAGGAATACTCATAAGAGCAAGAATTTCGATGATATAATTTTAGGTTTGGTTTCTTTGTTTAATGGCATATCAACCTTCTTGGGTTATTTAATGCTGAAGCCATTTTTCTAGAAGAACAGTAGTGGTACTATTTAATCCATAGCTAAGAGGATAAGAGGGTTCATACCTTTCCTAAGGGTATTTGTCTGAAAGTGAATGTAATAGCGCGACTGGAGTTCGAACTCGCTTACTACGATTCCGCAGTCCATCACTTTAACCATTACACCACAAGGACACCACCCGATATAATTTTAAAGATAAAGTGATGACAATAATAGAACAAAATAGCAAACATTGCTCTTGATTATAGAAGAATTAAATTTTGAATAGGATCTATGTTGCCTTTTATTCTATTTATTTATTATTTATTTTTTTTTTTACTTATGTTCCAAAACCTAAGAGTTCATTCTGCCAGATTCTTTTTAAGAATAATTATGCAGTTATAATCTTTCATTAATTCAATAAATCTAATTCTCTCTCCCAGATTTTAACCCACAATCTCCTTCCTTGTTTTTTCCTTCTTCTTCTTTTTTTATTTTATTTTTCCAGTATCTACTTTTCGTTCCATGTACAAGGGATCAAACAAAACCTTAAAAAACACAAGCCAATGATGAGTGACACGAATACGTTTCATGATACAATGTGAAGGGAAGCATAAAACAATTTTCTTAAGAACTGATGCATGCTATGGATTCCTCAACTCAGATCAATATTTATGAAGAGAAATTATTTGAAGGAAATATGGAACAGATTTGTTTCTTAATTTTTTTTATTTTTTTATAATTTAAAAATTATTGATAAGGTAAAGGCTGGTCTGGAGAAGAGAAAACGGTCGCTGGTATGTTATAAACAGGCAGGTTTACATTTTAAGATGTCAGCACTTTAAAAAGGTGTTTTTTTTTGTTGCTTTTTTTTAAAATTACAAAATCTTGTTTACTTATGAAAAATCATGACTCACAAAAAATACTAATTTTCAAGTAAATAGCATGTGTGTATACCTAAATACAAAAGATGCACGCATACACCCTTCAATAGTCATGCACACGCACTTAAGTATGTGTACATGCATGCATTTAAATTTATACACTGGTCATATATATATATATATATATATATATATATATATATATATATATGCACATAAAAACATAATCAGACACAAACACACACATGAATACTTATATATACAATATATTCAACTCTGATGACCACAAATACACACACACACACACATACATATATATATATATATATATATATATATATATATATATACACTCAAATCATAACCAAACACACGTATGCATAAAATCAGCTCTAGATACACATATACATCGAAAACAAAATCCCAATTGCACACAATATATATATATATAAAATAATCACTTCTACACACCAGCAAATATATACATATTAAAAAACACCTCACACGCACTATATACAACAGAGAAAATAATCACATTTAAAGACACATCTATACACATTCAAAGAAATCTCTCTTACACAGACACACATATATATATATATATATATATATATATATATATATTGGCTAACTGTAGTCAAGGGTGACCTGAAGGCTCCCTTTTTAATAGCTACTACAACCTGGTGTGGGAGAGGGCGCTATACCTTTCCCTGAAATACTCCACTTACTCTTGATCCATACCTTATAATGCTGAGTGTTAAACAAAGAGGCATCAAGTACCATTTTTAAAGTCTTTGGTCTATTTAGATCTGAGATTGAATCCGGTCTCCTGAGCCATCAACAAATATTCTAAACATTGAAAGTAATTCCTTCTATAGGTATATATATATTTACACACATAAACCCAATAAATACATGGATATAAATAAATCTACAATTATATGAATTTACTGATGCATTTTTCGGTTGATCAATAAGTCTGTATCCTTATATAACTAATTTTTATGGAAAAATTTCGACGCATAATGTTCCTGCTATGCATTTAATATTCAAAAAAAAATTAAGTGCTTGGATAAAGAAGGAAATTATATTGAAAAAACTAATAAATATTTGTTTTTTTCCACATGAGACTTCAGATTTAGTGATGATGTCTGCACCTATATACAAAATAACATAAATATATGTTTATGTGTGTGTGTGTGTGTGTGTATGCACAGGATTATTTTAAAAAATATCAATGTTTACAATATAATGATTTCAGTCTTAAACTATTCAATATCTTTGTTATACATCCTCGGACTCTTCCCTACAAGATTCAACAATATTAATTCATCTTTAGGAGTACTTTACAAAATAAGAACATATATTACGGAGACCACCCATTTAGTTTGGTTTGGTTTCTTTGTTTAATCGCATATCAACCTTTATGGGTTATTTAATGCTAAAGCCATCCTTCTAGAAGAAGAGTAATGGTACTATTTATGGTTGGGTGGGATAAGAGAACCCATACCATTCCTGAGGTTATTCCTCTGAAAGTGAACATAATAGCAAGACTGGAGTTTGAACTTGCTTACTACAATGTTGCAGTCCAGCACATTAGCCACAACACCAGGATGACTCCCTTCCAGAGGCCACCGGTGGAAGAGTCCAAGAATGTATAAACAGGGATGGTGATTTAAAAGAAATTGTTTAAAATCATGATATCATTAAAGAGTTAACATTTTTTAGAAACACCTTGAGTCATAAACACATTCTAACACACACACACACACACATATATATATATATACACAGACATACACACACATATATATGTATAATTCCATTATAAAAATGGTCATGAATATAAATAACCCCCCAAACACACACATACATATATACATACAAACACAGACATGATGGTGCAATTGCTCAATTGTGTGTTTATAATCTTAATAAGAGGCGAAGGGAAAGTTGTATATCAATATATATACATATATATATATATATTAACATTTTAGTTAAAATGAATATATATTGTTGATAAACAAATTAATAGTTGTGTGGGTGGTTGTGTATGTATATATATGTATATATGAATTTCAATTTTAGATGAAATGAGTACAAATAAAAAAAGATCAAGAATATATTGTATGGTGTTGGGGAAATATGTTTATTATCTGATTTGAAAAATCCTGATATCATGAAAGATAAGATAGCATGTTTGAGACAAATAAAAGACATTAGCAATGTTTGGTCATTTTCCTTATTTTCTGTTCTTGTCAATAGGAATATCCTCATGGCAAATAAAAATAAATTCATAATTTGAAAATCTAACGATACAGCAGTTCACATGAATGAAGGGTGTCAAAATACAAAGAATAATGACTGCATATTCAGTGAAGTAAATAAAATAGGAGTCATGGGATCTCTACATATCTCTTGTTGTTTATCTTCGGATATTCCCCATCAACAGTAAACTTGTTTTTTATTTTCTTATTTTTTAAACTTGTTTTCAATTTTTTTTTTGGGGGGTGCAAGTGTTTCTTTTTTCAGTTATTTTCAATACAGTATATAGAACTTAACTCTGAACTGAAACCAGCTTTACTTCACTTAAACACTGACATTGTGTCACATCCTGCAAATGGCGAAGGGGTGGCATAAAACACACATATATATATATATATATATATATATATATATATATATATAAGTAAAGTTGATAACCATAGTCAAGGGTGACCTGAAGGTTCCCCTTTAATTAGCTACTACACTGAGGTGTAGAGGAGGGCACTACTCTTTTCTCTGAATTGCTCCACTTACCCTAGATATGTACCTTATAATGCTGAGCATTAAACAAGGTGGAATCAAGTAGCATTTTTTAAATTTTTGATATGACTCAACCTGGGATAGAACCCCAATCTCCCGGCCCATTAGTGAACACTCTACCATTAGGCCAATGAGCCAGAAAAACTTATATTGTTTTATTAACAGTGCTCAATATTCAGAATAGAGCCAGAAAACATTCAAAATATTAGACAAGAATGGAAAACGATTATTCAGAACCTTCAAACTATTAAACTCGCAACTATCTGAAGATTATAACAAATCATCATTTTCAAGTTGTGTTGGAGGCGCCCATGGTGTAATGGTTATCGTCGTAGGAAATGGACACGGCGACACAAATTCAAATCCTGGACGAGACTGATTGCATTTCACATCGCACTAATACCCTTTGGAAAGGTATGAATCCAATTATTCTCCCTCCAGCTATGAGTAAATAGTAGGGCAGACTGAGTTCTTCAGCCTTAGTGAGGCAACTAGTCTAGGAGAAGGAAAACTCTGAATTCAAACCTGTTAAACTCCACTTAAAAAGATTTACCTTGTGTCATATCCTGCCCTAGTGGAGAGGTTGGGTAAATAGGATCAAGTTGTGTTGATAGCACAGATTCCCTTGACTCTCTCTTACCATCCATTCCTATTGTCCATCACTCTTGGCAGGTCCTCTAGATGGCATTTAGTATCTGCAGAGAACTTCTCACAATACTATACAACTTTGTAAGTATTTTTTGAGATTTGTAATTCTCTTACTCTACACCAAGGAACACTGGAATCACTACTAGGTCCCTACATCTCACATCTGTTTACATTTAGTGACACAATGTAATTGGCAATATAACACTCATCATTATCATCAACTTGTGCTGATAGCATGTATTTCTTCGATTCTCTTTCACCATCAAATCCTAAAGGTTATCATTCCTAACAAGCCCTCCAGAAGGTATTTATTATCTGCACAAAGTTGATGAATAAATATTACTGGTTGGTATATCTATGTGTGGGAGGCCATCAGGAAAACTTTGCTTATGATTTTATCCCTATTTGTCCAGCATGTCTCATTTGTCTAACTTGGATGGTTTGTGAATTGAGAAGTAAATGGCCATATAGCTGTAGTTTTGTTGTGTGCTACTTACAGGATTTGTTCAGAACAGAATGCATCATCCTAGTTTTTCTCCAAGCGCTTTGTTAAAGTCCAAGTGGTGCAGCCATACAATAGTATTGACACAGCTACAGCTTAGAAGAAATACAAATCTTTTTATCAGAGATTAGATTTCTATAGGGTCAATAACCAGTCAATAAAAGTCTATGCCTTTCCAAGGCATATGTTGACATCACTTTCAGTAGATGAGATATTGCTACCAACATATGTGATGGTTTGGTTTGGTTTCTTTGTTTAATGGCATATCAACCTTTGTAGGTTATTTAATGTCAAAGCTATTCTCCTAGAAGAACAGTAGTTGTACTATTTAACCCATAGCTGGGAGGATAAGGAGGTTCATACCTTTCCCAAGGGTATTTGCCCGAAAGTGAACGTAATAGCACGACAGGAGTTTGAAATCACTTACTACGATTCCGCAGTCCATCACTTTAAAACATATGTGAAATGGTAAACTAATTTCTGAGGCTTGTAATTTAATGTGGAGATGGCACCATCTTGTTTAAAAAATATGAATTCTGTTTTATCTGCGTTCACACAGAAAATAATGCTTCTTGCTGCCTGTTTCAGGCTACGCAGCAGACACTTGGCTTGTGCAGGTATATTTGCTAGAAGTGCTAGATCATCTGTGTAATCTGCATCTTTGATAGTTCTGACAGGATATCGTCTGCTTTTCACGTGTGAAACCATTTTCTTTGACATTCTTGGTACATAATCTAGGCAGATAGAATCAAATACCTAGAAAAAATTTACCTACAAAATTGTTGCTTTGAGATTTTTTTTTTACATTTTCTCTCTTGATGATTAGACAAATTGTCAGAATTTGACAAGTTGTGGATCAATTTCTCCAAAAACCATTCTGATTTTTTCTAAGAATTTTCTCAACTTTAGGTTGACTAATGTGGAGAAGCAGGGAATTATAAACCTTAGCAGCAAGAATAATGCTTATATAGTTCTTAGTCATTCCGAGGTTGCTTTTCTTTGGAAAGGAAAGGACACAGCCTTTCATCCATTTCTCTATCGGGTTTTATTTAAACACAGCATTTCATAATCGAAAAAGTATGCTGTCAAATTTCCTTGTTTTCCATACTTCAGAAGCTATTACATCAAGGCCTGCACCTTTCCTTTTAATATTTTTTCAGAAATGTCTTAAGTCTTCCTTCGCAAACTGTCCAAGTTTGACGTCTAGTTGGTCATTAATAATTTATTCAGCAGGTTTATCTGTGACTTCAGGAGGGTTTCCAAGCAGATTCTTGAAGATAAACATAACAGCATGGTAAATTAAGTTAGAAGAAAAAAGAAAGCACCTAAAAAAAAAAACTACTAGCCAAAAAGAAAGACTTCAGGAGTGGAACAAACATTTCAAGAATCTGCTTGTAACAAATAGGTGTATGAAACTATATATAATATTTTCAACTGTGAAACAAAGTAAAGCAGGATAAATATATCAGAGTTTCATGTGGCTGATTTTCAGGTCAACTAGTATCAACATTTTTTCTTATGTCAACATAAGTTCCCCCAAAGATCATCCAGGTGAAACTAATCCTGTTTTATTTATATATTCTTCCAAGTAGCAATTGTGTCAATACTACTGTATGGATGCACCACATGGATGCTAACAAAACCAAAGAGAAAAAGATAGATGGGAACTTCATAAGAATGCTACAAGCTATAATGAACAAATCCTGGAAACAACCCACAAAACATCAGCTGTACAACCACTTACCTCCTATCTCTAAAACCATTCAAGTAAGACAAACGGGACATGTAAGACACTGCTGGTGAAGCAACGACAAACTCAAGTGACATTTTTCTATGGACTCCCACCAGGAGCGAAGAATTATAGGGATAGATGGAGAGAGTAAGTCAGGGAAATAGGTGCTAGCACCACAACTTGATAATGAGGATCATATATATATATATATATATATATATATATATATATAAAGATGTTTCATCAAATAAGACAAAGATTGTTTAATCTGTTTTTATTAAGATTTTCCAGCTAAAAAGTAAGAATCTTGAAATATCGATTGAAGTAGTATAAAAACTGTTCAAGGCTTTTTTTTTTTATACTTATGATTTAAGTAGTTTCAACCATCATAGGTCATTATCTAAAATACAAGTTATTATATTTTGCTTGCAATCAAGAAAATTGTGTTATAGAGCAATCATCATCAAGTCATACTGACAGCACAGATTTCTTTGACTCTTTCTCTCTCTCTCTCTCTCCATCCATCCCTATCACCCATCATTCCCAGAAAGTCTTTCAAACTACATTCTGTGTCCACACAGAGCTGATGTAAATATGTTCTTGCTGGTCGGCCAATACTGGCACATCTATGTGTAGAGGTCCATAGAAGAATATCACTTGTGAGTTCATCAAGACATGGGACACAGCTGGATAAGTAAAGAATGAGCAATACTGGACTTCTAATTCTTTTTTTGACCAGCAATAGGCAAAGGTAGGTAGTCATAACAGTATTAATATAACAATAAAAACTCTGTCCTAAAAAAAAATGAAAATGACCAACAAAATTTTCTGAGATTTTGAGATACAAATATCACTCTGTTACATATTAACCTTAGACAGACCCATCAGTCAGAGATTTTGTAAGCAGAATGCACCTGTGTAAACAAGGGGAAAACTCAAAAAAAAAAATCATGTGAGTTGGGAACCAGAAGGAAAACATAGGTGTTGAAAATATATAGGCACACAGTTTCAACCTTCACAGAACAGGTGGGCAGTCAGAGCAGAAGCCACTTTTGCCACAGGCCAAGTGGCCTGGCATTGAGAAATGGCCCTGATCAGCTAGTCAATAAAGTACTAAGTGGAGCTCTGAATAAGGTTGGTTGGTTGGTTGGTTGGTTGAGTTTTATGGCATATCAACCTTTGTAGGTTATTTAATACCAAATCCATTTTTATACAAATAATCAATTCTATTTCAAACAACTCAGTTTAGCATGGGTACACAGCTTAAATATCAAAACAGTTCTATTTCAAGTAATTCAGTTTTGCATAAGTACACAGTTTAATTCTATTTGACCTATAGATAGGACTCTATCAGGTGCTACCACTCTGAGCTGGAGTGGATCTGGGAGCAATGGCAATGAAGGAGTGCTTTGCATTCCCCAAAGCTCCAGTATCACTGGAACCTCACCATCAGATTTCTGAATATAGGATCACAATGTGAGTTAAGATATGGTGTCAAATATAGCAGTCCTGTGTCCAATCATTCATCTCTATCTCTTCCACTTGCAGCATTTTGACCCTTTTGAGTAATAAACACAAAGTATATATTTTTATAAACAAGTATTGTGTCTCTTTATTAGGCTATATAACAACTCATTCACAGACAGAAGACCAGACTTCGCGTTAAGTATGTATTTGCCCAAAACCTCCACATGAGCTGGATGTGACATAAGGTCAACTTTTAATCAGTTTAAACTCACAGTTTTCCTTCTCCTAGAAAAGTAACTATACCAAGGTTAAAGAGCCTTGTCTGGCTTACTATTTACCCATAACTGGAAAGAGAACCATTGGATGTGAAATGCAAACTAGTGTTATGTAACAAAAAGAAAATAACTTACTATATAGTGGATTTTGTCATTCCAGCAGACCATAAAGTGAAAATAAAAGAAAGCTAAAAGAATGACAAATATTTGAACCTTAACAGAGAGCTGAAAAAGCTGTGGAATATGATGATGACAGTAATATCAATCCAAGTTGGAGCCCTTGGAATGATGTCCAAAAGCCTGCAAGAGAGACCAGGGTGACCTGAGAAATAGAGGAAAAAGTGAGACTGTCCAAACCTCAAAATTACTGAGATCAGCTAGAGTACTTAGAAGAATCCTGGAGAGATTTGCTGTCATTCAGACTCCAGTGAAAACCAAGCAGGGAAAACCCACAAAGAATAATAATATTGTGACCATCCAGACTAGAGTATTATTGAGATCACCTAGAATACCGAGGAAAGTCCTGGGGAAGATTTGCTGTCACTAAAACTCCATAGAAAAACCATCAGATAGTGCTGGTGAGAAAAACTCACAAGGAGTATAATAATAATCAACAAGAAGAAAAGAACTTGGTATATAGTGGATTTTGCTATGCCAGATAATAGAGTGAAAGGAAAAGAAAGCAAAAAGCCAGACCAATACTTGGAATTTGCCAGAGGGCAGAAAAATCTGTGGAACAACAGGGATGACAATCATAATAAGGGCCCTTGGAATAGTTTGCAAGAATCTGGAAAAGAGACTTGATGAAATGGAGATTAGAGGAAGAATCAAGACCATCTAGACCACAGCACTGTTAAAATCAGGTAGAATACTAAGAGTCCAAGAGACTTAGGAGACTTGCTGTCACTCAGACTCCAGTGAAAAA
This sequence comes from Sepioteuthis lessoniana, assembly GCA_963585895.1. Classification (NCBI taxonomy): domain Eukaryota; kingdom Metazoa; phylum Mollusca; class Cephalopoda; order Myopsida; family Loliginidae; genus Sepioteuthis; species Sepioteuthis lessoniana. The sequence goes on from CAUZXS010001320.1 coordinate 2,939,976, forward strand.
CGATCAGATAAAGCTGATGTGAAAAATGTGCATCATAATGATAATGCTTGTAGAAATAAACAAAATGTTAAGAGATATATGCCACAAATCTCAACATTTATCAGGTACATCTGACTAGTTACTACGTAATTTTTGAATACACACTTAACCTTTACAAACAATTTGTTGTCTTTTGAAGAAAAATGTTTTGCATTTTTGATTTTATCCCACCATTTTTTTTCCTCTTTTGATTTCAAAATGATTTCTTTCTTTATTTGTTCTTCTGTTTGTTTTTTTTCCTCATTGTTTAAAATACAAACAATACAAATTGTTACAAATTGAAGAATGCCATAAAAATAACATTTAGATTATAGCTCATAAGTGGAAGAAAAGAAACACTGATATATTGGGATTTTCAGGTAGAGGTTTACTGCTAAGATCTGACTTTTTATTCACATAGAAAACTATAAAAATATGTTCGTTTTTGTTGGGTTTTGTTTTTTGTTATTTATTGATTAATTATAAAGATTGGCTCTCTTTTTTTTTGTAGGTGTTTTCATTTTCCAATCTAAAAGGTTGGAATTATTTTTGCACATATACAAGGAGACTTGGAGTAGCAGCAGATTAAGTATTCAGTGTAAAACCAACATGACGTAAAATATTTGAAAAAAATTGTATGAAAAATTTAATTTCATTTTTAAACAACTATTTGGTGCTTTAAAATAATCAAAAGGAAAAAAAGTGAAAAAAGAAAAGTAGATAGTGTAGGGTTTGGATCATGAAAATGAAAAGAGGATGAAGAAGAAAAAGAAGAGCAACAGTGATAAGGCAAAGAAGAAGAAGAAGAAGAAGAAGAAGAAGAAGAAGAAGAAGAAGAAGAAGAAGAAGAAGAAGAAGAAGAAGAAGAAGAAGAAGAAGAAGAGGGACAGTGGTATGGTAAAGAAGAAGAAGAGAAGCAAAGAAGTGGAATAGAAAAGAGAGAAAAGAAAGAGGAAAAGGCAAAAGAAAGTGAACAAGAAAGAGAAAAAGAAGCGGAAAGAAAATAAAAACAAAAGCAAGAACAAAGTGTAAAAGAAAAAAAGAAAGAAAACAAAGAAGAGAGTGAAAAAGAACAAGCAAAAAAAGAAAAGATAGAAAGTCAAAAGGAAAAGGGGAAAAAAAGAAAAGAGAAAATGAAAATGTAAATAAAAGAATAGAACAGAGGCAAAAATGGAAAAGTAAAAAGAAAGAAAACCAAAAAGGAAAAAATGAAAAATATACATTTACTGAACCCCTCAAATACCTGCAGGATATGACACAAGGTAAATTCTTAAGGGAGTACAACTGATTTAAATTCAGGCAGTTCCTTCTCGACCAGGTGCTATACCAAGGCTAAAGAACCCAATCTATTCCACTATTTACCCTCAGCTGATGGGAGAAGACATAGATTCATGCTTTTCTCAAAGGCCTTATCATGAAGTGAAATCAAACAGCTTCTTTCAGAATTTGAACTTGGATTGCTGTGTTCATATCTTAAGATGATAACCCTTATGCAATGTGCATTCACATTGAAAAAGTAAAGAGAATGAAAACAAAGAAGGAAAAAATAAAAATAAAAAAAGAAAGTATCTTAATGCACCTTAACTTGGATAAAAGTGTTGCTACTTCCCATATTGCTGACCAGGATCAGATTACAGCTGTTTGAACCCTCAGCTGGGATTAAAGTGTAGTAACTCTTTTTTTTTTTCTTCTCATCTGTCTTCTTGTCTTTTGACAGGATACAACCAAGAAAAATGAGGTGAGTCAGGTACCAGAGATTATTATTCTGCAGCAGTACTTTTCCCATAGCACAAAAGAGAGGGGGGGGTCAAAGTAATTTGAGACATGTTTGAACTAGGACTATTCTTGAAATTAAAATATTCTATTTGAGGAATACATTGAAAATCAGGAAACAAAAGCTTTATCAGATTGATTGATTTTAATGGCATGTTAACCTCTCTGGGATTATCTTTTGCCAACAGGTTAGAGAATCACATAGATTGTATGTTTATATTTACATTTTTTGTGTAGTTGTTTCTTAAGAGTTTTTTTTTACAAACAGTTAAATCAAGTATTCCAAATGTAAACAATTTACAAAAAGATCTATTCAATCTATAGATGGGACTGTAACAGGTCTACTCCAACTCAGAGTGGACCTGGAAGTAATGATAAAGAAGGGGTACATCCCACTACCCAGAGATCCAGAACTAGAGCCTCACCATCAGATATGGTTGGATGGTTTGGTTGCATTTTATAACATATTAACCATTGTAGATTATTTAATGTCAAATCCTCTTTATACATATTTATTAAATATATATGATTTGGTAGGGTTGGGTTTTATGGCATATCAATCATTGGAGGTTATTTAATGCCAAATTCTCTTTATACATATATATCAAATATATATGATTTGTAAACACATTTTGTTGATAACATTTTTACATGAGCCTGAGCTCATTTTTTTTTGCACACAGTTAAATGGTTTAAATTATTTCTATGTATCACTAACCATTCAATTAAACATCAGTCATTTATTTACACACATTTAAATGGTCTAACAATTCAATTTAACATAAGTCATTTGTTTGCACTCTGGTAAGATTTCAAACAGTTCTCTTTGACCCATAGATAGGACCCAATCAGGTGCTACCACTCAAGGCCAGAGTTAACCAGAGGGTAACAGCAATGAAGGGGTACCCCACATTTCCTAGAGCTTCCGAACTGGAGCCTCACCCTCAGATTGTTTCATGTCAAATCTGGAATACTAGTTGGGGGTGGTTCTTACCCTTTATGCAGAGATGTAGTTAGTGTATTTTACAGTCCCAGCTAACTAGGCTGCATCAAATAAGGTGAGGCTGTTCTTCTGGAGTGTCATATCCAGGACACACCTTTTGGGAGGGGTCATACCTCCTGCAGGGAATACAGTCAACATATTCTAAGACCAAATAAGAAACAGGACAGTTTTATTATAAGTATAATTTTTCAACACCTCTATTTTTCACTGGAAAAAATTTAGCCAAATGAAAAAAAGAGAGAAATTTAATATTCAAACTGTCAAACAGAAAGATCCTAAACGGCCAAAATGAAACACCTCTCCAGTTATTTTCTAAGCAGGCTTCTCACTTTTGACAGCACTAATAAACCATGTTTTTCATCAAATCCCACCATCTTTTAAGCAGTGGTAGATGAAATTACTTGTCTCAGCAAAATAAACATAGACTTCATTTAATTTATCCTGGACATGGTTTTTTTTTCCTTCATTTATTTTAGTCTGACATGTCTTATTTTTAGGATACAAAAGAGTTTGAAATACAAAATAATAAAAAATTATATATATATATATATATATATATATATATATATATATATATATATATATATATAACAAACTCCATCAGACAAGAATTCTATTTACTGAATAAATGGTGAGATATTTCAGTTTGAAACCAAATCCATAAAACAACTATCAGAAATAGATAGTTCATTCCTAATCAGATAGAAAAAAAAAATTGACAGTCACTTAATCCCTATCAAAAAATATACAAAAACTAAAAATGAAAAAAGATTCATTTTCTTTTTATTATTTTCTGATTCTGCCCTTGTCCCTCAATTGGGTGTGTATGCAATAATTTGTTAAAAATATATCCAGATGAAGATTGCCCAATCGCCTGGGGCTGTAGAATATACTGACTACACGTCTGCAAACAGATAAGATCCCCCCCCCAAACGGGTGTCCTGGATATGACACTAAACAATCTCATGGTGAAGTTCTAGTGATGCTGGGGCTTTGGGGAATGTAGAGCACCCCTTCATTGCCATTGCTCCCAGGTCCACTCTAGCTCGGAATGGTAGCACCTGATAGGGCTCTATCTATAGGTTAAATAGAACTAACTGCATACTTATGCTGAAATAGAATTGTTTGACTAAACTGAATTGCTTGAAATAAAAATGTTTTTGACAATTAAACTGTGTACTTATGCTAAACTGAATTGTTTGAAATAGAACTGATTATTTATATAAAGATGGATTTGGCATTAAATAACCTACGAAGGTTGATATGTGATAAAACTCAAATAACCAAACCAACCAAATGAAGATTACATCACGCTTATTGTTCACATTTATATATTTACCTAAACCCTGAAGCCTGGATTAGAACACGCTGACAGTATCCCCTGCAGAGAATTCTGCATATGACACTAAACTGCATCTGATGGTGAAGCTCAAGTTCTGGAAATCTGTGGCGTATAGAGTACCGTTTCAATGCCATTACTCCGAAGTCCACTCTGATCTGGACAAATAGAACCTGTTAAGGTTCCATCTATAGGTCAAATAGATCTGTTTGAAAATTATTTATATAAGTTAAGAATTTTTGATAGCATCTAACCAAAAAAACACTATAAAAATAATAAAGTACTTTATGAATGTCAATAAAGATTTTAAAACCCGTTTGTAATATGGGTAAATGCTGAAAGTAATAGTAAGTTGGGCAATCCAAAGGCAGCCTTTTCAATAGTTATTATACCAGGGTGTACAGTAGATTTCTCTGCTTTCCCTTGATCCATTCCTTATAATGCTGAGAGTTAAGCAAGGCGGCATCAAGTACCATTTCTTGAGGTTTTGATATGGGATTCAACCCTTGTCTCCCGGACCATTGGCAACCACTCTAACCATTATTCCAATAGGCTGGTATACTGTAAGTAATAATAACTGATAAAATGATAAAGAATTAAATAGAATTCCAAATGGTTTTCTTAGAAAGCCGAAAAAAGATATCCATTTTCTTTCCTTGACAGACTTCAAATTATATAAAATAAATCAATTTATATCGGTAATACCTATAATAAATAAATAATACTAATAGATATACAGTCATCTACTGCTTATATCTATTGATTATCTCAAATTGATCAATTTGGCCTCCTGATAACACACTAATAAGTACTACCAACTCCAGTAAAGAATGCCTGCCCAATATATGGTTGAACTAGGCACATGAAAGTGTATGAGTAGGTTTTATTTATTGCAGTTCATAATCAATTGTTTAAACATCACATTATTTGAACATATCTGCAAGACAGAGAGTGGCCTGTTGAGTAATCTACATGTACCTAGCCAAACAACAGAGTATTCTTAAATGGATAAATGACCAAAAGTGGCAATTATGATGTATTCAAGAGACTCTTTGGATTAATTCCTTGTTTTTGCTATTTACACAATTGTTAACACAACATTTCAACAAGTGCATTTAACTGCTTTCTTCATGTGCACCCACAAAAAGAACTTTCTTCCAGTCTCTTTGATTAGAGCATAAAAGAAAAGTGATATCAAACAATTTTTTTAATGGTATTATTTTCAAGTCATTTTTTTTTTACCAAACTTTATATTGCATCTTTTGTTTCTGTTAAGTAACAAAGCTACAATCAGTTGAACTCTGCTGGTCTCATTTATACATTTCGCTGACATCTTGATGTGGGGTGCTTTCTTAATTTTTCTCACTTTCCAACTGCATACCTTGATTAATTAATTGATTTTAGTGGCATGTTAACCCATCTAGGGTTATTTTATGCCCAGAGGTTGGCGAATCACATTCATTGTGCATTCATATTTACATTTTTTGTGTAGTTATTTCTTAAGAAGTTTCATCAGGTTTTGCACACAGTCCAATAAAATACAAATTATTTTTAAACTGATCCATTTGAGCTATAGATGGGACTCTCCAAGATACAAGCACTCCAGAACAGAGTGAACCTGGGAGTAATTGCAATGAATGGTACTTCACACTCTCCAGATCTTCAGGACTGAAGCCTCATTCTCAGATGCAGTTTAGTCTCATACCTACGACACAACATTTCAACAAGTGCATTTAACCGCTTTCTTCATGTACACCTACAAAAAGAACTTTCTTCCAGTCTCTTTGATGAGAGCATAAAAGAAAAGTGATATCAAACAATTTTTTTAATGGTATAATTTTCAAGTCATTTTTTTTTTACCAAACTTTATATTGCATCTTTTGTTTCTGTTAAGTAACAAAGCTACAATCAGTTGAACTCTGCTGGTTTCAATTATACATTTCGCTGACATCTTGATGTGGGTTGCTTTATTAACTTTTCTCTATTTCCAAATGCATTCCTTGCTAATAAGTTTAACTTCATCCTAAAGAATATAGTGTTTGCCTTTCTCTTTCCATTGGTAGTCAGTTATATCTGACTTTTCTATTTCATCTTTGGTTATGATACTTTTTATCGTCCTCAAGAATGACTTTGAACCATTGACTCATTTTTGACTACAATTCTTCCAACATTTACAAGGGATACTGCAAATGCTGTTATTGGTCAGGTTTGTGTCACATGATGTTCCAGTGCATATTACATCAAATAATATTCTAGACAAAATCTGCAAACAGTGAATCAAATGCTATGCTGATCTCACAAATTTGTTTCTCTGATAACTTGATGTTTGAGTGGAGTTGGGGGTAATGACAACAAAGGAGCAACTACATCCTCCCAAGATCTTCAGAACTGGAGCCTCACCATCAGATGCAGTTTAGTGTCATACTTTTTAATTATGAGTCATAGATATTCTAATGACCTCTTTGATTGCAGGAAGCTAAATGAATATATGGGCAATGCTCATGTATTATTGATTATTCATGATAACTGCAACAGCTTATTTTTATTTAAAAAAAGAAGCCTTATTGACCAATGGAAAACTCACTGGAATAATTGTGTTCAATGCCAAGTAAACATTTTATTCATTTTTCATTTCTGTCTTGGTAAATATAGCTTCAGTCTTGATACTTTTTGAACACACCTTATACTTATATCTTTTTTTTTTTTTTTTAATAAAAATTTCTATTTGCCTCAGGGGCCTCAAATTGTCACCCTTCTCTTTCAATCTGCTCCTCTTTCCTTCATTTATTAGTTCATTAACACTAATGATTAAATGACACCATTTTCTTCATTTTTACCTGTAGGACATTATCCATTAAGACATTAGGTTTTTTTTCTACAGGTATTCAAAAAGCAAAATGTCTTGTGTTCCTCACAGACAAAATTGATATACAGTAAGAGACAATTACAATAATGCCTCTCACAAGGTTCCAAATGTTGGTCTCCTAAACTTGCTTTTCAATTTTTCTATTGAAACTTTATAATCAAAAATAAAATTGCTGAATATATATAAAAGATAAAATAAAATTGTCACAAAATACACATAAGATGTGTACTTATTTTTGGACTGCTGCATATAATGTTTTCAGTTTAAAAATCTTAATTCTAGAGTTTGGTATTAAAGAATACCTAATACTACACTTTTTTGATTGCATAATATTCTAATTAAAGTAATGAAATCTCACTTTCTTTAGCTTTCGATGAAACATTTATCTAAACTAAATTCCAACCATTAATTTAGGTAAACCAAAAGAAGAAAACATTCAGATTATTTCAATAAGGCTTCTTTTTTTAAATAAAAATAAGCTGTTACAGTTATCATAAATAATCAATAATGCATAAGCATTGCCCATATATTCATTTAGCTTCCTGCAATCAAAGACATCATTAGAATATATATGACTTATAATCAAAAAGCATTGAGATTACATTATTAATTTTTGAATTAAAATTCTAAATGAAAAATATTCACAGTTGAGGAACTTATAAAATAAAGTGATGATGTCTAGACATCCAGACTGCTTTGATGATGTCTAGACTTTGCTAAAGTTGGTTCCAATTCTTGAAACTTTAGACTAAAAATTCTAAATGAAACATCTACACATTTGAGAAACTTATAAAATTAAGTAATGATATCTAAACATCAATACTGCTGTGATGATGTCGAGACTTTGGCAAGAGTTGGTGCCAATGCTCCATACTTTAAATTAAAAATTTAAATGAAGACATGTTTACAGCTAAGTAATCTGAGTGATTATATCTGTATGTTAACTAGTTAAGTCTGTGCCAGTTTCAAAATATTTTCCAAGCCAGTCTTGATATGTTTTAAGATGTTTTTGGTGAAACACAGGATTGTGCAAGTGAAATATTAATGAGCACAATATCAAAAGAGTGGTTCTGGAGGTGTTTTGAACAATGGAAGACACACTGGAATAAACTGATGATATTATGATTTCAAGACTGCTGTTTAGATGAATGAGTACTAATTCTTCTAACTTTGTATTTATCAGGAGTCTCAATAATAATTGATGGGCAGTTTTAAGTAAAACATAAGATTCTGCAATTGCAGTACTTTTCATATTCACCAGATATAGCTTAATGCAATTTTTTTTCATTTATTAAACTGAAATTTTAACTCCAAGTTAAGATTTGAAGATGTTGAAGACATTTAAAGAAATGATAGCACAGCTTCATACCAAGAGTTTCAGAAGTGCTTTGATCAATGACAAAGTCACTGGATTAAATATACTGAATATCAAAGGAATGACTCCAAAACAAAATTTATGTTTTATTCACTGGTCATTTCTTCACCTTTGATACCTTTTATGAGATTTACTTTGTAAGCTGATTTTGTTGTGGGTGTACGATTCATGTAGTGTGTCTTGGACAAAAAAAGCTTGGTGTAGCCAATCTCTCTCCAGGTCTGGTTTAAATTCAGAGTTTTCTTCCTTCTAGAATGGTTGCGATACAGAGTTAAAGAGTCCAGTCTGCCCAACTATTTATCCATAAATGGAAGGAGAGTAGTTGGATTCACACCTTTCCCAAAGGTATTAGTACTATGAGAAACACAAACACAGCCTTGTCAGCGGGAACTGTATGATACACCAACTGCATCTCTACAGAGGAGTAAGAACTACTGAGTTTCCTGATTATGACATTAAACCATCTGTTGGTGAGGCTCCAGCCTTAGAGATTTGGTGAATGTGGAGTACCCTTTCACTGCCATTGCTCCCAGGTCCACTTTGACCCAGAGTGGTAGATCCTGATAGGGTCATATCTTTGGGTCAAATAGAACAAACTATGCATGCAAACAAATGATTGATGTTAAATTACAACGGTTATATAGCAATACTTGAAACCATTTAACTGCATGCTAAAAATATTTCAGGCTCATTTCAGAATTTTATCAACAAAATGTGTTAACAAATCATATATACATTCAATATATATGTATAAAGAGGATTTGGCATTAAATAACCTACAATGGTTGATATGCCATAAAACAAAACAAAACCAAATGCAAATAAACTTGTTAAGGATTTGAAATTGGATAGCTGTAAAAGTCACTGCTCTAACATGTAGAATAAAAAACAATAATGACAACACTTACCGGCTCAGCAGCCCCAGCTAGAGTCCAGCAGGCAGACAAAAATAAAATGGTCTGTAACTCAATACAGACTCTGCAACATGACTGAAGCAAACCGGTATGTATATACACCAATATATCCATTCACTGGGCCAGCAACCAATCACTGTCCAGAGAATGGACTTAACCACATGTGTGTAATGGAATGCTCCAATGTCCATAAAATCTCTCCTTCCTTTGTTCTGCATGTCACTTCAACTTGTAATGCTGACTCATAGATACCAAGCTTTACATTTTGACACAGGCTAAATCTTCCACGAAAGAACATCAACAATAGCCAAGTCCATTTCTAAAATGACGACTACTACACCTCAAACACCTCACTCTTTCAAATCACTTCATATAACTGTGATGCCAGATACATATGGCATTGGTCCAACAGTTGTCAGACTTAGCTGTTTTTCAGTAATACAAAAAATTTAACTAATGTGGAATTCAGTGGCTTTTATAAAATATAACACTGATGAAAATAAAGATATATTTGAGAGTGGGCAGAAAAGTTCAGGTGATGATGGTATATCTGCTGTAGATTGCTTTTTTGACTAAAAGGATACAAGCACTGCAACACTGATTGAAGAAGTGTGAGGATAGCAATGGGAACTACATTGAAAAATAAACCTCATTTGATCATATTCCATGAGAGAATCTTGGTCAGCCAATGAACTTTTCAGTCACCCTTCAAATATGATTATGGTAAAAATAGAAAACTTTCATGAATTTTTTTTTTTTTAAGTGAATTCTGTTTCCTTTGAGTAGAAAATTTAAAACCATTTTCAAGGAAAAGTTTATAATAATAATAAAAAAAAAAGACATACATTTTTAGAATAAATATACATTTATTAAAAGAAGTCTGCTTCATACCTATGTTATTTCTGCTTTTGCTATATGAAGATGGTTACTTGAAGGCTTTTTGCTTGAGTACGAAGCAAGAGAAATAAAAACCTAACTATTCTTTTTTCTGTTTTGTTATGGATATCAAATAAAAATGGAAATAAATATAGGTACACTTGCACACCAAGTTCATCCGAGAGAAATATTGAAAGGGAAAGACATTTAAAAAGAAAATATAGAAATCTGAAGAGATTGTGACCTCATTTTGTTTGAGAATTTCATTTTAAGATATTTTTCTCTTTTCAAATGGAAAAATTGCTTAACAGTATATAAATAACCTAAAATACATACACAAAGACGTCATCTATTTCTATTCATTTATTTTACTAATAGTCACAAGTGTATAATATACACATACACACACAGACATATATATATATATATATATATACAAACAAGTATACATATATAGATATGTACATGTATACACACATTTTTAATAAACATACCCATTTATATCTATGGATGTAAGTTTATTCAAAACAGCTATCTATAACTTCAAGAGAATCATTATAATTGTTATAAGTCTTCTCTGAAATTGAAATTTTCCAATAAAAATTCCTCAAATATCTATATAAACTGCATTATATATATATATATACTGTACACATACAGATGTATACATATACATGTATCCATAGACACACATATATTTATATATATTTACAAAAGTCTCTATGATTTCAGAGAAACCTTTTGCTGCTTTTAAATTAACAAATGAATAACTTATGAACTGTGTGTGTGTAAGAAACAGACTACAGCATAAAATTAAAAGTTGGGGTTATATATATATATATATATATAGTCATCCACATATTTCATTGTATCACAACTCTTCAGTGTGACTAGACCCATGAGGTGCTTCTAGCTGGAATCAAAATTTGGCTGGCTTTATATCAGTTGGACATCTTAGTCTAGAGCTGCCATCATTCTCAGTGTAAGGGAAGGATTTTTTACGTATATATTTCTACATATACGTTATTGGCCAGCTGGAGTGCTCAATTCTTGAGAAGAGCTATTGCATTTCAGCCTAAGTGGCCATTCGGCAAATTCTCCACTAGAGTGCTCAACCTACGGTAGGGAGCATATATATATATATATATATATATATATATACATTTAAATAAATGCCACTTTTTGTGTGTTTCCACATGCATGCTAATATCAAAATGGCCTACATAATACTGACTCATTAATAAACATGATAAATGCACAATGTGTATTATATGTTCTAACAAATAGCATTTATCACAGTCATGGGATATCTAATTCATATAATGATCTTAAAAAGCAGATTTTAATAAATAACATTTCTGTGTTATTCATTTGTAATCTTATTGTTTTATTTTTTATACATATATATGCATAAGTAATAGTTTTGTGTATAACTTTTATAAGAAAGCCAAAAAGTCATTTCAATTCTATTAAGCTTTAATGATGTGTAATTTAAAATGTAATTAAAAGTTTAGGCTTTTTCGTTAATTTTGGAAAATACACCCACCACACAGATGCACATGTGAACTAACAGACATCAACTGAGAAACTGAAAAATTGCTTTGTGACAACGTTGATGAAAATAAATAAATAAACATCCACACATACACATACTAATATATGGTCATGGTCTTCAATTTAATATAGCATGAATCAGGTTCTACTGGGAGGTGGAGGAAGTATTTTTATACTAAAGTCTGAAACCAAATTCAATCGGAGTTGATTTTTTTTTTTTTTTTTTTTTTTTACATGACTGCCAATTGAAATCCAATCTTAGAAAAAATGTAAGCTGCTACTACTACAACAGCTAGTAAGTGTGTGTGTGTGTGTGTGTGGCCATCTGCATGTATTTACTTCCTTTGAAATTGAAACCATGGATTTGATTTCCCAAAGATAAGAACATGTTTGGTTTCGGTTCATTAGTTTAATAGCGTATCAACCTTCATGGGTTATTTAATGCTAAAACCATTCTTGTCAAATTTAAACCATAGCTGGGGTGGGGGGATAAGGGAGTTCATAGCATTTCCAAAGGCATGAGTCCAAAAATGAAAATAATAGCACAACTAGAGTTAAAACTATGCCACAGGAGTTTGAATAGCTATACACAAATATTCATTGGTATTAATGGTGTCAGAAAAAAGTAATTTCACTGAATCTTTAATTCTTTATTCAATTGAAAATTTGAAAGAAGAATTGTGTACAACTGAGTAATTTCAAGAATAAATTGAATAAAATTCAATGAATTAGTGAAAAAAATAACAATTATGAAGTCAGTCTCCATGCTTTTTGACCAGCAATTTTTTTGTGAAACATAGGGTTGTGCAAGTGAAGCACTGTCCATACTCACTAAACCAAGCTCAGCATAACTTTTTGTTTCCTAGACTTAAAATTCCTTTCAATACTAAGTTTTAAACAATAAAATACATAGTATGTTCACACTGAATACATACTCAAACTATATTTACCAAGAAAGAAACGAGCAAAAACAGAAACATTAAATATGATGTGAGTTCAAAATGTACTGAGATTCAAGTTGTATTTACCAATGAATGAAACATTAATTTTCTTTAGAATATGAGATATGTTCAAATAGTATCAAGACTGAAATTGTATTTACCAAGACAGGAATGAACAATGAATAAGATGTTAATTTTTTCCAAATAATCCTCTTAGCATTCAACACACTTATTCCAGCAAATAAAGCCCTTCTAATCTTCTCTAATATGGTGCAATGCTGCATCATCATACTTCATTAAATGTAACCGTTTCTAGTCAAGTTCAGGGTCATGGACAATCTTTGACATGGTACCCCTTTTATAATAGTTGAGATTTTAAATCAGCTCTACTTAATAAGGGCATTGAGCACTTAAAAAAATTATTGCAAGTAGATTTTGCACAATCACTTGCTCAAATGGTTTATATAAATATTACATGTATTAAATCACTAAAAGAAATTAAAATTTCACCTTCTTACTATATTTTCATTACCATTCTATAGTTGAAACAAGAAACTATAATAAGGTGAGATTTTAATTTCTTTTAGCTTTTATACTGCTCTACAGACAAATATTTAAGCACTTTTTGTTTTATCAAACATTTTTCTTGAAAAAAATTCTTTATTCAGTATATATCATTCTATGTGTATTTATATATCAATCTTAATTACTATTTTCTATAAAGACTTTTCCTGGCCTAATGAGTAGAGTATTCGGCAATGGTCCAGGAGACCGCGCGGTTCAATCCCAGATCAAGTCATACCAAAGACTCAAAAAAATGGTACTTGATGCCACCTTGCTTAGCACTCATCATTATAAGGTTAGGATCAAGGGTAAAGTGGAGCAATCAACGGAAAGAAGTAGCGCCCTCCCCGACACCCAAGTGTAGTAGCTATTGAAAAGGGAGCCTTTGGGTCGCCCTCGACTAAGGTCGCCAACTTTACTTATATAGACTTGTTTCTACCAATACTTGTGCCTATTTATATCTTTGTATAGTCATTACTTTCTGGATAGTTTCCCTCAATCTTTAAAATCAAAGTTTTGTCATATACCATCATCATCATGTTATGCTGCTAGCATGGATTTCCCTGACTCTGTCTCACCTTTCATCTCTATAATCCATCACTTCCAGCAGGTCTATATCCTGTGTCGATACAAAGTTGTTGTACATAAATTCTTGTTGGTCAGCTAACACTTACACATCCATGTGAAGGAGTCCATGGGAGAATGTCACTTATGAGTTTGTTTTTACTTCTCCAGCAGTGTTCCACAAGTCTTGTTTGTCTTAATTAGAAGGTTTTAGAGATGGGAGGTAGGTGACTGTACAGCAGCTGTTTAGTGGGATGTTGCTTCCAGGATTTGTTCAGTATAGTCCATAGCATTCTTATGCAGTTCCTGTCTAGTTTTTTCTCTATATGCTTAGTCCACATCCATGTGGTGCATCCATATAGTAGAATCGATACAACTGCTCCTTGGAAGAAATTGCTTTTATTTTATCAGATAGGACAGACTTCAATATGATTGATAACCTATCAATAGCAGTCCATGTCTTTGCCAGACACATATTGACATTATTTTCAGTAGACGAGATGCTGCTTCCAAGGTATGTGAACTTGTTTCAAAGAACCACCATTTCATGTGGAGATGTCTCCTTTTACCTTAAAACACCATGTTCTTTATTTTGTCTGCATTCACATGGAGGCCAATACCACCTGTTGCCTGCTCCAGACTATGCAACAGGGATTTGGCTTGAGTAAGTGTATTTGCAAGAAGCACTATGTCATCTGCGTAGTCTGCATCCATAATTGTTTCTGTAGGGTATCGTCTGCTTCTTGCCTTTTTTAGTGTAAAGCATCAATCTTCATCTATTTCTACCAATTTACTTACCACTCAACCTATATATATTGGTCTCATTCTAGTCCTATCTTTCTATTTATTCAAATCAACTATCTTTTTTGTATTTGTTTCCAATAAGAAAAACATGTATTATAAAATCAGAAAATAAAATGTATTGAAGATGTCTAGATATAAATTTTAAAGGCCAATTAATCACATAACATGTACACATATGATCTTCTTGAAAGCATGAAAGGAAGAAAAGAAAAAAAAAGGAAGAAGTAGTATAAAAAAAAGAAAAATGAAAAAAACAAACCCAGAAAAAAAAAATTAAACAGATGATAAATAGATGAATAAAAAATTAGATTAAAAAAATCAATATAACAACAACAAAATTTAATCAAAGAAAAAGAAAAGAATGAATGAAAAATATATTTTTGAATATTTTTAAAAAAATTTAAAGTAAAAAACTGGATAAAAAAATATCAAGTCTATAAATAAACAATAAAAAATGAAAGAAATAGAAAGAAAAACATTCAAAACAAGAAAAAAAAAATGGAATTTAAGATTTTAAAAGAAAAAGGTAAAAAAAAAAAAAAAGCTAAACTTTATAAAAAAGTGAAAATAAAATGATTTTCTTTGTAGATATGAATGGAGAAATCTGTAAAATGCCTGCTTTTTCCATTTTTGATGAAAAGAACAAAAAATAGAAAAGAACACTTCATTATTTTCCCCCTCTTTTTCCCCTTTTTATTTATTGTTATCTTCCCTTGCATTATTATTTTATTATTTTATAAATTTTTTGCCTGCTGATGGCTGGGTGAAAAACAATTTTATTTTCAACATTTTGCAATTTTCTTCAATCTTATATTTCATTTTTCACAGGCCAACAATTACATGAGGTTCGCTTCAAAAAAATTTCTTTGGCACAAAACAGAAACTCTATCTGTAGAGATTATCCTAAGAAAACTGATTTCTGAATCTTTGATCAGGATCAAACAATTCTTCATGACAAACTAATTCAAAGTGACCCTTAAAAGTATACACAATATAATATCTGTCCATAAACATGGAATATCTTTATAACTGCTGGATATAATCTGAAGGAACTTGTAGTGTAATGGTAATCACAATTGAAAATGGACTTGGAGACTCAAGTTCAAATCCTGGATGATGCTGTTTGCATTTCACACAGAGCTAATATACTTGGGAAAGATATGCATCTAACTTTTCTTCCCTTCAGCAATGGGTAAATAGTAAGGCAGTCTGGCTCTTTAATCTTAGTATGGCAACTAGTCTTGGAGAAGGAAAACCTAAATTCAAACCAGTTGAACTCTGATTAGAAAATTTTCTAAATGTGGAGGGGTTGGGTAAATACAACCAGTCTAGGAGAAGAAAAATTATGAAGCCAAATCAGTTGAACTCTGCTTTGAAAATTGTCTAAATGTTGCATCTTGCTCATGTGGAGGGGCTGGGTAAATACATACTTGATTTAATAAACTAGAATATCAGTAGAACAGAAATGAAAATTTGACTTTATTCCAGAGATATTTGCAATAATAAACTAAAAAGACACACTCATACAATTCCACCAATGTATATCGGCCTTTTTCCAAATCCATTACAGAATTCAAGATTTTCCCAAGGTCAATAATACAAAGGGAATAATTGGCCTTATGCTCTGCTGGTTAATGGATTGTTGACAGGAGTGTTGCATTCAGTGTTGTCATTCTCCCAGACTGATTACCTCACCAGAACTGGAGAGCCCAGTCTGCTCTACTGTTTTACTTATAGCTGGTGATAGGGGCAGAAAGATGGATTCAAACCTTTCCCAAAGCACAATGAACAGGCACAACTAAAACTTAAACCCAGCTCATTGGTTCCATTTTCCAAGCCAATAACTATAATACCACCTGTATATTCATCAACGTATAAGTAAGTAAAGTAAAGTAAAGTTGGCAACCTTAGTCGAGGGTGACCCGAAGGCTCCCTTTTCAATAGCTACAACAAGGTGTAGGGGAGGGCACTACTCCTTTCTCTGGATTGCTCCATTTTTACCCCTGATCTGTACCTTATAATGCTGAGTGTTAAGCAAGGACGTATCAAGTACCATTTTTTTAGTCTTTGGTATGACTCGACCTGGGATTGAACCCAGGTCTTCTGAGCCATTGGCAAGCACTCTAACCATCATGCCAATATACATACATATATGGACATATGTACCAAGTATTGAGTGAATCTGTATTTAACAAGACAGAAATGAACAATGACTGAAACATTAATTTTGTTCAAAATAGCCGTATATATATATATATATATATATTTTCTTTAAAGAAAAAACAAAAGACCGGTTATTTTAGGATTATAAATTTATTTCCATCCTGTTTTGTATTTCTGATGTAAACCAAAAAACACGAAGAATAAATATAACAGGACTTCTTCAGATCCTATGGATAAAATAAAACAGAATAGACACGAGGGAGAGGAAGAAAGGTGAAGAGTTACCTCCTCGTTTTATTAAACTTCCGTTTTTTTATTTACTTATTTATTTTATTTCTTTTCCTAATTTTACCATCGGTTGGAATTATGGTAATTTAACTTTTTTATTTATTTTATTTATTTTCTTTTTTTGTTAAGTTCGATAATTAACTTTTATGTGTTATGTTTATATAATAAAATTTTTTTAGCTCTTGAATGATTTTCTTGTCCTGAAGGAATTACCCCCAACTCTGGTTTAACTGGACTGAATAATACCTATATATATATATATATATATATACACATACAAACTATATATACAGAAATATATGTAAACACATGCCAAGTATTGCTACTGAAGTTGTACTTACCAAGACAATAATGAACAAAATATTAATTTTGCTCAAAATAATTTCTTTACGTTCAACATGTATTCTAGTGAGTGTTTTTTTTAGGTCAAAGAACCTCTGAAATTTCTCCATTGATATGGTGTAAAGATATGTTGATACATTTCATTTAATGCCCTCAATATCTTCAAATTTTACCTTTGAGAAGAATTTTCAGTTTAGAAGCAAGAAAATAATTGAACAGAGCTAAAGGCTTGGTAAGAATAGAGGATGAAAACATTGGCACTGACAATGTCTAGATAGAGGCATCATCACTTAGTTGTGTCTACTTTTTGATTTAAATCTTCAACTCAGAAATTTGATAAAATCAATGGTTCTGCTTTGATATTTTTTTATTACATCATATATATACCCATCCAAACTTTTTTATCCTCATCCAGGATTTGAACTCAGAACATTAAGTCTATTTCTTAAAACATAAACTATTATGTCACACACACCTATATATTCATACAGGGTGGAACGATAAAATTGTCGCCCTAGAAAAGACAACATGATTTCATTTCCGTTTTATGAAAACCGATTTTTTTTTTTTGTTACAGACCATCTACTAGTTGGCCAGTTGTGTACAAATCCCAAGAGCGATAGGAGCCTTCTATATCTGAAAGTGACACAATGTTCAACGAGTGAGATTGGAGATGCGCCGCTGTACAACTCATGCTCTCTACTGATCCAAGTTATGACAACAGGACCATTGCCAGCACCCTCAAAATGCGAATCCAGACAGTTCAACGCTTGAGGGCACAGCTCAACGCATCGGACGACCCTTTGGAGGTGGTGGAGCAGAAGGCCACATCATGCCACCTCACATCTTTGAAGTCAGCTTGAAAGTCAACACCAAAGTGTACCTGGATGTGCTGAAGAGTGTGGTGATCCCCTGGTGCAATCAGGTGGCTAGTGGCAGACCCTGGGTGTGGCAGCAGGACTCGGTGCTGGCCCACAAGTCCAAAGAGACCCAGGCTTGGCTTCAGAAGGAGTGCTACGACTTTGTACCCTTCTCTCACTGGCCCCCTCCTCCCCTGACCTGAACCCGCTGGACTACTTCGTTTGGTCATATGTTGAGAACATCCCCAATATGACCTCCCACAACACCAAAGCCAGCCTGATTGCCGCCATCCGCCGAGTATTCACCAAGCTCTCACCAGCGCTTGTAGAAAAGGCATGCTCCCAGTTCCGGATCCGTATTGAGGCAGTGATTGAGGCTGAAGGCGGCTACATTGAATAGATGTCAGCTCTACTACATAATCAAGTTACCCGAATTGATTTTTTTCAATAAAAGTTTTAAAATAAAGCTGTAGCATTGTTTTCTTTAGGACAACAATCTTATCATTCCACCCTGTACAAGGGTAGGATTAAAAGTTCATATGATGACATCATAAGTGCTTTTGATAACTTTTTTGACCAATGATATATAAGATCTTATTCGAGATTGCTTTGTTTCAAGAGCATTAATGTTTGCAAGCATTTCTTGCAATATTTGAAACAGATGATGAAAAAAAGGAATAGAGAATGTGCAAGAAGTTTGGTAAGAGTGAAACTTTTGCATTAAGAAGCTTTTAAAAAAAAATAAGTTGAATAATATATAATGAAGCTCAGCACAAAACTTTGGGCTTACTGTTTTTAGTAAAATAGAGCTAAAACTGAAATAATAATCATACAGGTTCGGAGGTTTAATTGTATCTAGATTAAAATAACAACTGAAATTACTGCCTATGTTGGCTGATTTTTATCTTGTTTAATTAAATTTTATCATTCACTACAATGAGAACAGAAATTTCATAACAATATATTTGTTAAGCATCTTAAATCTTTTTTTTCCTTCTAGATCCTAGATATGATATTAACCTGCATTAGGTTGTGAGACACTGGTTCTGGATTTCTGGGAAATCTAACATCACCCCTTCATTGCCATTACTCTCAGGTCCACTCTGATTCAGAGTGGTAGTAGCTGTTAGGGTCCCATCTAAGGGTCAAATAAAATAACGAAATGTTTACCTGTTTGAAAAGATTTTAAAGATACATTTTTTGCATTGTGTTTAATTGCAAACTATAATTGAGCAACTGACTTTGGCAGAATATAACCCAACAAGAGCTGACTGGTTGTAAAAACCAACCAAACAACAAACAGACACATGTATTTTATGAAAATCAAGAATAAAATCTGTAAGTTTGAATGTATAATTCCAGTCAATTTCACAGAAGATCCTCAAATTAAAAAAAATATTTTATCATTTCTTTTATTAACATAAGAAGTAAATACTGAAAATTGCATTAATTGTTTTTATTCTATGACCATTTAAAATTTTAAGGAATTTCTGAAAATTTCGCCATTTGTCTTATCAATGCAAGAAGTAAGTCCTGAAAATTTGCATTGATTCTTCTTATTCTATGACCTTTTAAAATTTTAAGGAATTTCTGAAAATTATGCCATTATTTTTTAATCAATATGAGAAGTAAATCCTGAAATTGCAATTATTGTTCTTATCTAATGACAGTTTAAAATATTAAAGAATTTCTGAAAATTTTGCCAATTGTTTTATGAATGTCAGAAGTAAATCTTGAAAATTGCATTAATTGTTCTTATTTTATGACCATTCAAAATTTTAAGGAGTTTCTGAAAAAATTATTAGTATTATATTGAGATATTTGAAACCCTCTATCATCTCAATCATCATCAAGGTATACTGACAACACAGATTCCTCTGACTCTTTCTTGCTATCTGTCCCTATCAGTCACTGCTCTTGGCAAGTCCACCAGATGGCATCCAGTGCCTGCACAGAGCTGATAAATGTAAATTTTTGCTGGTTGGCCAACACTGGTGTGTCCATGTTTAGGAGTCCAAAGGAGAACTTTCTTAACGAGTTCATCTGAGTCTATCCAGCACTTATTTATAAATGTGAGCAAATTATTTTTATTAAGTTACTTGAAGCTATAACTGATAATAAATGATTATCATTAGTCACTTGAAACCATAGAATTACTTTCTGAAAACACAAAAATTACCAACTTGGGTATTAGACAATCCAATAAGAGTTGATAATTATTAGTATTTGATTACAGTTCCATGGTTTCAAGTATTCCTATCTCATACAAATAATTTGCACACATTGGACCACAACAGCTACTACCACACTTGGCATCGTGGACCTGGGAGTAAAACCAACCAACCAACCAACAAACTTTTTCTTTCATAGTCAAAGATTAAAAAAATGGTATCATGCACATTGTAACAATTAAGTTGTCTAAAAGCGATTGATCTTGATCGTATCAGCTTTCAAGAGGAAGCTGGTTCAAGGGAAGACATGAAGTTTTCATTTCAGTATTCTGCCATAAGATGGCTTAGCAGTTAGGCCTTAATGAATATATGTCAAGCAGAACATGAAAGGGCAAGAAATCAGTCACATAAGAAAAGAGCTGGATAATCTCTAAGACAGGAAGGAACATTTCCAGATCATAAATACAAAATACTGACCCCGGTACCAAAAGTTGAAAGTAGGGAAGAACAAAACAAAAAAAAACAAAAACGACAAAAATGCTTCATCTTTTGAAATTATTTGACATTAATTCAATCAGGATTAATGAACCTGAAGTTGAAATGGATTCATCCAAGAATGGGATTAACAGATTAATTGTTTCCAAAGATTTTTTTAAAATCCCCCACCTCTGCTTGATACAATTTGTTTTTAAAGATCATTCACTTTCTATTATATCTTCTTTGCTCAAAAAAGAATCTATGACAAAAGCATAAAGATTAATAACAATTTAAATCACCTCAACTTCATATGTCAACTACGATTGACAATTTTTTTTATTTTTCTAAAATAAACTTTAATTTATATTCTTTTACTTTTTCTCAGAATAAATTATCCTGAAAGCATAGCACCTATCATAATAATGCACCTGGAATATATATATATATATATATATATATATATATATATATATATATACTGCCAACAGGGCCAAGAATATACCAATTGCATCCCAAAGAGAAAGTTAAAACCTCCTGCCCAAAGAAGTGCCTTTGGTATGGTATTAAACTATATCTAGTGGTAAGGCTCCAGTCCAGGAGCTTTAGGGAGTATAGAGTATGTCTTTATTGTCATTACTCCCAGGTCCACTATGCCAAGTGTGGTAGTAGCTGTTGTGGTCCAATGTGTGCAAATTATTTGTATGAGATAGGAATACTTGAAACCATAGAACTGTAATCAAATGCTAATCATTATCAAATAGGAATCATTATTTGAAATTGTACAATTGTATACAAATTATGTGTATTAAAAAATAGGTACTTTAATCTCTCATTACTTACAAATGATTTTCCTTATGAGTTACTTGAAACCATTATAATTGCTTGCAAAAAATAACAAAAAAAGGACCTTTGCATTAAATAACCCAATAAAGGTTGACATGCCAATAAACTGATCCACTATATATATATATATATATATATATATATATATAAACAGTTTTATGCTATATATAATTGTAATACTGTCTTTGGCATAAAATAACCGGGGGGTGTCCTTGTGGTGTAATGGCCTGCGGAATCGTCGTAAGTGAGTTCGAACTCCAGTTACGCTATTACGTTCACTTTCGGGCAAATACCCTTGGGAAAGGTATTGAACCCCCTTATCCTCCCAGCTATGGGTTAAATAGTACCACTACTGTTCTTCTAGGAGAATGGCTTTGGCATTAAATAACCTACAAAGGTTGATATGCCATTAAACAAAGAAACCGAAACCAATAAAATAACCAAGCAAGGATTGATGTGTCATCCAACCAACAACTTATGTAAATATATAAATATATATGAGCAAGGTCTAAAATGAAATAATCTTTTTGGTATTCAATACACTTATTCTAGTCATATTTTCAAAAGCCAAAGCTCCTCTAAAATCCCTCTTTTGATATGGAATAAATCTGTTTCTGAGAGTAAAAGCATTAAAAAATTAAAAGCAGTTTAATGTTAGAGTAAAAATGCTGCAGCAACTAAGGAAAAGGTTAAATATAAATTGAGATAATTCCTTTAATAGTTCCTCTACTTCTCTCTATATACAAAAATAACAAAAAACAGGAAGAAGAAATAATGACTACATATATCAGATCAGTGTTTTGATTGGAATTGTAACAATCATTTCCTTGTCGGTTTTGAATAACATTAACACCGAAAAAAAAAAAAAGTTGACACATAAAAAGAAAACAATATCTTATGTATTTATGTATACACATATGAACATACATATAGATGCACAGATAAAATATCAGATATTTATAGCATATATATTAACCAACCCCTCCGCTTGGGCAGGAGATGACACAAGGTCTATTTTTAAGCCAAGTTTAACAGGTTTGAATTCAGAGTTTTCCTTCTCCTAGACTAGTTGCCTCACCAAGGCTGAAGAACCTAGTCTGTTCTACTATGTACCCGTAGCTGGAGGGAGAATAATTGGATTCATACCAAGGGTATTAGTACTATGTGAAATGATATCAGTCTCGTCCAGGATTTAAACTCGTGTCGCCGTGTCCATTTCCTACGAGGATAACCATTACACCACGGGCACCTCCAAATATTTACAGCATATCATTACATATATGTCTGTAGATGTATATATCTATGTGCACATAGAAACATATACCAATATCTACAGTTTTTAAATATAAAAAAAGAAAAGCACACATACACACACACACACACATATATATATATATATATATATATATATATGAATATGCTCCCCTACCCCTGTAGGGTTGAGCTCTCTAGTGAAGGAAGTAAATGTGTTGCCATTAGCGCAATGCAAGGCTCTTCATATGAATCAAGTTCTCAGTAGCCGTTAAGCGGATATATGTAAACAATAACAATTGTGATTTATAACTGTTTAAATTCCCTTCACTTGTGCTAGTTTCCTCGTGGCTGAGTGGTAGAATCTTGGATTGATGTTTGAGTCGACCGGGTTTTGATCCCAGCTTCGGGAATATAGCCACACTGAAGAGTTCTGATAGAACGAAACAGATCTGTCTGTGGATGGCAATATATATATATATATATATATAATCTCCATACATATGCATATAATTATTTTCTATGCAAATATTCACACACCCATATATAAGGGTGTAATTACATTTCACTATAGAGGTTATATAAATATGTTTGATTTATTTGAATATTATCATCAAAAATGTAATCACTTTCATTTTCAACAATTGTAACCCAACAAACCCTTAGGATGGAAAATTCTTTTTTATTCTTCATACCCACCAAATTTAGTACCAACACATTTTCATTTGTTTCAATCCTGAGAACATTTCATAAGTCACTGAACATTCAAGAAACAAAGAAGCTTAAAAAAGTTTTTCAAACTTCTTTTCAGCAAAAACTCCAGATTTCTTTAAATGTAGTATTAAAAATTTGCCTTTCTTTTGGGCTGCTGTCATTGAAAATGAATTTGATTATATTCTTGATGATCTTATTTAAATAAACTTAGATTTGTTTATATCCACTCGGGAAAAACATAATTACTTTTCAAACATAAAGTCAACTTTTGTGTTTATGAAAGTGAACATTTAAATATATAAATGGATTGTTGTCTAAATTACACAAAAATCAAAATAACTCTGACATCAGATATATTTATCAAAATCACATGTAAATATTTTGAAATGATACAGGTTAAATTTATTCAAACAAATCAACATTGGTTTTAACAATGGGCTTGATAGGATTTAGGAATCTCCTGCAAACCTTTCTGTCTCCTTTAAATTGGTAGATAATGCCACTATCCTTGCCTTCAATTCATTTTTGGTACTGCACGTTTTGTTGGTCTCTTGTTAAAAATTGCAATCTGAGGAGTTAGGAGGCCAGATGTTAGGGATGATGTGGTTGCAGAAATTTTCTCACAGTCAACACTCAATTCTCCTGCTAGTGTGGCATGTTAAAGAGTCCTGTTGCCAGAGGAAAGTTCTTTCACTCTCTCAATCCAGTAGAGCACTGCCTCCACCAGGAACTATGTTGAGTCTGAGGACATATTGGAAGATCAATGGAGGCATTACATTACCATTGCTAGAGACTAGTCCAAAAAAATGATGTGGACTGAGTGTTTGGTTTTCACCACTATCAGTATATCTTGTGGGGACAGAGCAAGCCAATGGTTGTTTTGTGAGTTGACCATCTGTTCCTGGAAGAAATCTTTCTCATCTGAGAAAAACTAAAGCACTGACCAGTTGGAAGAGATGCTTGAGTATATTCAAAAGCCTTGCGGCACAATTTTTTTATCATCCTTCATTGTCTGTGATAAATATTAGCCCTTTCACATCTCATATGAGAAATACAAAATATCTAGATGCACTTCCTGCCTAATAAGAAACTCAGACACTCTCAGGTCCCTGGCTATGGATTTGATTGACTTGCTGAGATCATAATCAATCAAGCCCTGTATCTCAGCAGCAAATACAGAAGTACTTTTCTTCTCAAAACGATCAGAGTGAGACTTTAAATCTGCTGTACCTTCATAATCACCAGGGGATTCATCCATTTCTTTTTGAATCCTCTATGCTGTCACCAGAGTGGCATCCAAACACTCAGAAATCTTCATATTGGAGCTTCTGCTTTGAATGCCAAGTAGTACAGTATTCCATTTCCAAATTTCTGGAGGCGTAAATTGCATCATCATGCTGCTTTCCTCATAGACAGTGCCCAACTGAGTCTTATTTGCTGCACAGTAGAAAAAACATGAAACAAAATGCATGTGTAAAATTAACAACTTAAAAATTAATTTACCCAAGCACACCCTGTATATTTAAATATATAAAACATATATGAATATTCAAGATATATATTTTTATATATATATATATATATATATATATAAAAGGAGGTGCCCGTGGTGTAATGGTTATCGTCGTAAGAAATGGACACAGCGACATGAGTTCAAATCCTGGACGAGACTGATTGCATTTCACATAGCACTAATACCCTTGGGAAAGGTATGAATCCAATTATTATCCCTCCAGCTATGGGTAAATAGTAGGGCAGACTATGTTCTTCAGCCTTGTGAAGCAACTAGTCTAGAAGGAAAACTCTGAATTGAAACCTGTTAAACTCCACTTAAAAATTGACCTTGTGTAATATCCTGCCCAAGCGGAGGGGTTGGTAAATATATATATAAACATGAGAGAAAGAAAAACAGAGGGTGAAGGCACAAAAAATGTTTCGTTTCTTTGGCTTGTATATATGTCTATGTTTACACAGAGACACATTATTCATGTTTATAGTATACATAGACATTGCATCTATCAGTACCAACACCAGCCCAGTTGGCTGGGACTGTAGAATACACCAACTGCATCTCTGTAGAGGGGTAAGATCCCCACCATGACACTAAACAATCTGATGGTGAGGCTCCAGTAATGCTGGAGCTTCAGGGAATGTGGAGCACCCCTTTACTGCTATCGCTTCAAGGTCCACTCTGCCGCAGAGTGGTAGCACCTGACAGGGTCTGGTCTTTTGGTCAAATAGAACTGTCTGACATTTAAAGTGAGAGCAAACAAATGATGTATGCTAAATTGAATTGCTTGAAAAAGAAATGTTTGATCATTTAACTATGTTTTAACAAAATGACTGATGTTTAATTGAATTATTAGTAATACATAGCAATACTTGGAACTATTTAGCTTTGTTGACAAATGTTTACAAATCATATATATCTAATATATATGTATAAACTGGATTTGGCATGAAATAACCTATAATGGTTGATATGCCATAAAACCAAAACACACACATACACAAGTACATATACAATTCAACAGTATAAATTTCAAGGCTTTTTGCTTTCTTTTAATTTACCCAACACTGAAAAATTGCAAAAGGAAAAAAAATAAAAATCTAAAAATATATAAAATTAAAAAAGTAGTCAAAATTAATAATAGAAAAAAAAGATGAAAAAAATAAATTAAAAAAAAAAGTCTAATAACAGTAAATAAAAATTCTAGTTTTATAAGAAAATAATGGAGAAGAAAAAAATCAGGGATTTTCATCATCTGCCCAATATCTGCTGCTAGAATTCAATTGTTTTGTGAATTTGTTTTATTTCCTCTTTCCATTACATCTATTGTTCTTGATTATTATTTATTTTATTTTTTACATATTTCAAGGGGGAAGTTTATGGATCATCATCAGCAACAACATGTTTAAAGAACAGGAAAATAAATTGTTATTATTATTATTGCATACATATATGGGTATGTTCTCCTGGGATACGCAGCAGGAAAATCCAAGCAGAGAGAAAGATAAATTATTTGACTTTTCCAGTTCTAAGATTTCTTTTCCTTTTGTATAGATGTTTTTGCCACAAGATTCTCATTTTATATAAGGATGAGTTTGTGCTGGCAGAATCTGGGACACCTGTCTTGATGCTGTAGAGAGTTGCTTCCTCTCCAAATCCAGCTAATGCGATTAATCCAATCATCCATGGATCACATACAATTATGGATCTGTATGAGATGAAGATAAGTATACAGTTAGTGTCTTCAACACTCACAGTCAAGTGAATGTCGTTAGCATGCACTAAAGCAGGTGCTTTGATTGCCATTAAAAAAAAAAAAAAATTCTAGTGGCATTTGCATTGGAAAGGACTAAATCAGCCTGTTGTTGACTTTAACTATCTGAGTTGGATTCCAGTTTTATATTGTGCTTCATTTCAAAAAACCTTCTGTTTATGTACATTGTATGAAGTCTGAAACACTTCTTCATAATAATAATGATAATACCATCAATCTTAAGGACTAACAGTAAAACAACAAAATCTATAAAACAAAAAAACAAATAAAAACAACTGTGTAGATACAAATAAAGTGACAAATAAAGGAAATTGCATGAGACAAACTAGATTTGACTAAGAAGGGTAAAACTCAAGAGAGAAAGTGAATTTCTTTTAATAACAGCACAAAATAATACAATACAGACAAAGGATATCAAAGCAAAAATTCATAATACACAGAATAGCAATTGTAGATTATGTGGAGATAGAGATGACATGCTTAATTACAAAATAAGTGAATGTACCAAAAGGAATACAAGAAAGGACATGACTGGGTAGGAAAGGTGATCAAGTAGGAATTGTGCAAAAGACTGAAATATGACCAAGCTGATAAATGTTATAAGCTCACCCCAGAATCTGTTCAAGAAAATAGGACCCATAAAATTCTCTGGGACTTTGAGATAAATCCAAGAGAAAAAAATAGACCTAGTATTAATTAACAAGAAAAAAAAAAGGACTAGTCATTGAATAGATTTTGTGGTTCTGGCAGACTGGAGTGAAAACGAAAGAAAGCCAAAAAGATAAACAGGTACTTGGATCTTCACAGAGAGCCGAAAAAGCTGTGGAACAGAAAAGTAACGGTAATACCAATTGTAGTTGGTGCCTTTGGAATGTTTCCTAAAGGTATAGAAAAGAGACAGAGGAAAGTAGAGATCAGAGGAAGAATTCTGACTATCCAAAAGCATGGTTAGAAGAGTCCTCAGGATGTGTGGAGACTTGCTGTCACTTATACATCAGTGAAAAATCATCATTTGAAATTGGCATGAAAAATTTACCAAGATTGAAAATAACAATATATGTAAACCTCCTGAGAGCTGAAAAAGCTATAGAATATGAAAGTGAAAATGATGCTAATAATAGTCAAAATCCTTTGAAAAATCTCAAAGAAACTGGAAAAACTGGAAATCTATGGAAGGATTGAAACTGTCTGGACCACAGCATGATTGAGGATGGCAAGAATACTGAAAATAGTCTAGGAGAACTGAGACTTGCTATCACCTGGATTCCAGTAAAGGCAATTAGCTAGAACTGATATTAAAACTCACAAAGAGTAAAATAACTATTTGGACCAGTGGAAATCTCATGACTGTTGACAAGAATTACAAACTACATTTATCTATTCAATATATATATATATATATATATATATATATATGGGTTTGGTTTTCCTTTCTTTTTTTTTTAATGCTAATTTTTTATTCTTTCTGGTAGCCACTTTAATAATAAAATGTCATTTAAGCCAACCCTCATAAGTTAGAATTATCCTGAAGATCCATTAGGTGAAACTTGGGGAGGTAGTTTCTGGCTCTTTTAAATGATAGATATGAAAAGACTTATATATATATATATATATATATATATATATAAGCATCCATTAATTACTAATCTACTTTTCTGTCATTTTAAAACCATTAATAACTTGTATTATCGGCATGTTTCATCTGAAGTTTTGTCTTTTTCCAAATACATGAAACTTTTAGCTATGAAATTGATATGAGAAGAAGAGAAAACAATTTATTTGGGATTTTATCATGCTCTACTGGTTAGTATTTGAGCACTTTGTTTGATTTAAGAAGAAGGTATTTATAATGATTTCTTCATGCACCCCCCTGCAAGCATGTGTGTGTGTGTGTGCATGAAAACGTATTCTAATCTCCTAATATCAGTCTTGTTTTATGCATATTTTTAAACAAATATCATCAGAGGAAATGTCTGACTACAAAAAAATACATTAAACTTAGAGTCTTAAGCTTGATATAATGAATAAAAGTAAAGTTAGCGACCTTAGTCAAGGGTGACCTGAAGGCTCCCTTTTAATAGCTACTACACCAAGGTGTAGGGGAGGGTGCTACTCAAATCCATGGATTGCTCCACTTTACCCTTGATCTGTATCTTATAATGCTGAGTGTTAAGTAAGGGGGCATCAAGAACCATTTTTTGAGTCTTTGGCATGTCTCCCAGACCACTGGCGAACATTACATACACATATTAATGAGAATTTTGGTAATATATTTATATTTTTACACTTAAATGGTTTCAGAAATAAAAACTTGAAACTTAGAAGACTATTTTAGCTAAAAACTAAAAGAATTCGAAAGGTAAATCAGGTTTATTAATTTTCTCAAAGTTTTCATGGGGGCTAATCTTACTTGAGAGGTGTGGCCTGAATTCTGCCAGGTGGAATCCCCATTTTTCTCACAATTGTAGAGCTGTTAACTGGCTCATTGGCCTAGTGGGTAGACTGTTCGCCAATGGTCCAGGAGACCTGGGTTCAATCCCAGGTCGCATCATACCAAAGACTTTAAAAAAGTTACTTGATACCTCCTTGCTTTACATTCAGCAATATAAGGTACGTATCAAGGGTAAAGTGGAGCAATCCAGGGAAAAGAGTAGCGATCTCCCCTATACCTCGGTGTAGTAGCTATTGAAAAGGGAGCCTTCTGGTTGCCCTTGACTACAGTTGCCAACTTTACTTATATGCATATATATATATATATATATATACACTGCATATTGAATGGATAATATATCATGTAATTGTGGTCAATGCCTATAGAATTTCTACAGGTCGAAATGATTGTTGTTATTTGACTCTTTTTTAATTTTAACACCAGTTGTAGCAGGTGGCCTTCATCGGAATTCAAGTGATAGCAAGTCTCCTCAGTTCTCCAAGACTCTTTTCCATATTTTAGAAGATATTAACAATGCTGAGGTCTGAATGGTGTGAGTTCTTCATCAGATCTTCAGTTCCCTGATTCTCAGAAAAATAAACGTACAAATTAAAACTGAAGAGATGTCTTGAGACCCAGTTTGTTCTAAGTCAAGAATTTTGATACTACAAAAAATCTCTGGTTTAAATTCTCTGTACAAAAATCTTACTACAATTAAGCCAAAAATAAGTACACAACTTCAAAGTGAATGGGTTTCTTTGAGACAAACAATGAATTTATTAGGTTTGGTTGGTTGGTTTCTTTGTTTAATGGGATATCAACTCTTTTTAGGTTATTTAATACCAAAGCCATTCTCCTAGAAGAACAGTAGTGGTACTATTTAACCCATAGCTGGGAGGATAAGGGGGGTTCAATACCTTTCCCAAGGGTATCTGCCCGAAAGTGAACGTAATAGCGCGACTGGAGTACGAACTTGCATACTACAATTTCACAGTCCATCGCTTTAACCATTACACTACGAGGACACCCCCGAATTTATTAGAGTGAATCAAAAATTTGCAATATTTTATTACATGCAAGTTTTCAGCTTATACATCACATGAGTGAAGCAATTGAAGCAGTAGGAGGTACCCAAAGTAGTTGGAGCACTGGCACATGATGCATTGCTTCGCTTTGTGCATGATTTAAAAGCTGCACAGATGAATATGCAACATATTCTAATTTGGGAACTTTTGCTTTCCAATTTTGAACTTGGCCATAAAGCCATAGAAGAAACCAAAAACATTTGTTGTGCTCAAGGTGAAGACACAGTTAATCACAATACAGTAACTCGAGAGACCAAAACTTTTGCTTGCCTTGCAAGAACAGACACAAAACCATGTTCTAAGCTATAAAGACAAATCCAGTGAGTAGCACTTGGAAAATATCAGGCAAACTCAGCTCTCACAGTCCAGTGTAGTTCATCACCATCATGTCCTCAGCAAAAGCATTCAGATATGGTAATTTCTGCCTCACATTAGCAAAATATTGCAAAACTTTTGACTCACCCTTGTGATATGAGTCAAGAATGCAGATAGTAAATATCAATATTGTACATATTGAAAAGCATATTATGGGGTTCTATTCTCCGAAAGAAAGGAAGCAAAAAATAAATAAATAACAAATAAAATCTGTAAAAGAAAATTTACTTCAAACTGACATCCATCTTGTCTCTCTCATCTTAATATTTGATTTGACGAAAAAAAGGTCACTGTAACCTGTCAGGGGAAAATTACAGACAAAAATAAAACAAAAAAAATTTAAATTTTAAAAATTTTAAATGCTGTTATTTTCTTTCTATTTTCTTTTTTTCTTTCAGTCTTTATACATTTTTTCTTTTTAAATTTAAAAAAAAATTTTTTTTTTTTAATTGTTTTAATTTTTTTAATTTTGAAAGAAATTAACCGACTGAAATTGGGGAGGGGGGCTTGATTTTCATTCTTTTTCTCTTTTCTTAAAAGGTAATTATAATGGAATTTTTGTCGAGTAATTATTTATTAATGCTCAGAGTTGAGCACTTGTCAAGGCTCTGCGGAAGAGGAATGGTGTGGAATGGATATTGGATGGTTGGTTTGATGGTAGGATGGTATGATAGCAGCAGCTTTGTTATTTTGGGTGAAAAACTAGAGAACCACTGCTGGGTGAATATAATGGGCAGAGAGAAAATTTAATGATTTTTTTTTTAAAGTGATGACTTAACAAAAAAAGTTGACCTGATTTGTGGGTCAGATAGTGGCATCTGTGAACATCAGTGTTCAAATATAAGTAAAAGCCAACAACTGAAATGCTGATTTTCAAGAAAAGCAGACCTTCCTCAGATAAAAGTTTGGTGCAAGTCAGTATTTCTCTTCCAATTCAAACTTGCTTCGAGGCACTTAAGCATGCGGTAATGGTTAAGGAGCTTGTCTGGTTTTCTATTATTGCAAAATAATGAGTTTGATCCACACTAGGTGCTTCATAGTTAATTCTTTGTGACATAAAAATTGTAAATGTCAAGATAATAAAGAATCTCATTTCATTTATTTCGCAGACAAAAAGATGAGGAAACGCAAAACATGTGGATACTGTAGATATTACAAATGTATGAATGTACTGATTACAAGAAGGTAGGATTTATTGATTTGGAGGAAAATTGATACAAGATAAAGTTTAATGTGATTGGAGAAAGAACAAAAATTGCTCACTTCCTTTGGCATTTCTCTTTTTCCTTTGCTAACAGGAATTACTTTGATCCTATCCCATTAATTGTACTGTCAGATTTCTGAGTCGAGAAATAAGACCAGCCTTAAAATTCAGCATTTTAAATTCAAGCTCTGAATCAACACTCAAACCATGATAAAAAGTATACTCATGACTATCTCAATGACTAACAATGCCATAGAACCTGAATGGCCAGTATTTGTACGACTACCAAGAAGTAAATACATATAGATAGCCCAAGTTATGGCTAGAGTAATCCCTATTTTTAAACATATAAATAACCAGATGGCAATATTCTATATTTTCTGCAATTTTTCAGTCGGGAGCCCATGACCAGGGAGTCTCAGATTTCTAAGGGTTAATTAATATTAAGAGAATGAGAGAAAGAGAGGTGTCTATGTTAATCTATGTTACCAACAACAGCCTGTTTATATTTACCAACTTATGTCACAATATATATCAGGGTGTATCAAAATTATTTTTGTTTCTTTAAGACCTTTACTTCAGAGTACATATACTAATCAAAAGACTATGATTCCATTATATTATGAATTTCTTCTTTCTGGTATTCACCTGTCTTGAGAGACTATGGATCTGTTCCAGGATCTTGGCACAAGCCAAGACAAAGTAGTATGGAAAACTTTCTGTTGCCCATGCTGCAGGTCTACTCTCTTCACAAAACTGATGTTATCCAGAGGAAGGGCAAATTGCAACACAACTTGACATGAATAGTAATAATAATGTAATGTTATAATATTGTTACGCATTTGCTGATGGTATATCATAATATTTTTATGATGATGATGATGTTAGTAGTGTTGTTGGTGGGTGTGTTCAAAAATGAAACCAATGTATTTGCTTCTCGTCTACCATTTCTTTCTTCATCCATACTACTCGTCACTATTCTTGCAAAAATGTTCATAATATTCCTTTAAGATTATGACCTGTTGTGTTGTGTGTGTGTGTGTGTGTGTGTGTGTGTGTGTGTGTGTGTGTGTGTGTGTGTGTGTGTGTGTGTGCATATATTGTTGATATTTATTATCTTTCCTCTTGTCTGGTAAAGGACACAGTCAGGAAGTATTCTCAGTGCGATGATTATCATCAGGAGAAATGAAATTGGAGATCTGAGTTCAAATCCTGGATGAAGCTGTTTGTATTTCATTTTGCACTAATGCCTTTAAAAAAGGCATGAATCCATCTCTTTTCCCTTCAGCTATGAGTAAATAGTAGGGCAGACTGGGCTTTTTAATTTTGGTAAGGCAACTAGTCTATGAGAAGGAAAACTCTTAATTCAAACTAGCAGTACTTTGCCTAATAATTCTATTCAACATTACTCATTTCTTTTGCACCTGGTTAAATGGTTCCAAGTATTGCTACATATCATTAAACATCAGTTAGTTGTCTAAATTTCTGAGATAAAGCTTGATGATTTTTATCATTAAGGGTTTTCGGACTATTGTCTTCATCTTTATTGTTATTTCCACAACATTTCAGCTGATATGTCCTTCAGCCTTCTTCAGGTGTTTGTTGAACTTGGGAACCTACAGAACTTCAAATTACATCTTTATTGAATCCACGGGGGTTGCCTGTTCTGATTCTGCTAGCCATAGCCGGGTACAAGTGTTAAGTATTCCTGTATTGTTACTTGCCTGCAGTCAGGATTGAACCTGCAACCTCCAGATGATTGTCTCCTTAAAAGCTTAGGGAACCAATGCCTATAACTGTTACGCTATGTGTCCTGTGTATAGCGAAACATTTATAGGTGTTGGTTCAAACTTCACAAAACAAGGCTTCAGAAATGCAGTTTTTCTAAGAAGTCAACAAATACAGTCAACATGGCGGATTATCTGACTAACACTATCTTTGCTCACTTCCAGCAGCCTGCAGTTCTTTCCTAAGTTCTCCTTGGATAATGAATGGATTTTGAATTATTTTCCAACAAATTGAAGTAGCTGCCCTTTCACTTAATTTATGAGGACATCATATTGGTGGCAAATCCATAGTGAGGTCATGTTGCTTCCATCTTCAAATGGTAGCTCTAATCATATTGATTGGGATATTGAGTTTATTGGAGATATTTTGATATCTCATTATATGATCATGATGGTCAATTTTCACTCGACAAACTTCTTGAGAGGTTCCTCTGCTTCACCACTGTAAAAACCTAGTGCCAACCAAGAATTCAGTGATCATTCAATGTACATGCAGACCTTTCAAATTTTTGGTTTGTGTGTAGCGTGCTCTGGTTAGTCAGCAGAAATTACCAAATTAAGTAGAATTAAATTCCAAAGTGTAAATTTTATTGAAAATTTTGCAATGCATTAAAAAGTTGTGTGTTGAATTTGTAAATAAATTTAGGTGTAGGTAAATAATATCTACAGTATTTTCTATTTTCAGGTAAAGGTTGAAGTAACAATAACAGAAGTTACTATTTTCTTAAAAAACTGTAAAAAATCCCATTTGTCCCAAACTTATATAATATCTTTTTTCCTTCATCTTTCTCTCTCTATATATATATATATATAGTGAGTTCAATTCTTGCCGGGTGCTCCATCCTGCTGATCTTGTACCACAGCTAAACTTAGTAAATAACTATATATATATATATATATATATATATATAGCTCATGCTTTAATCAAAATCAAACACGAGACATTTCCACCCTAAAAGGTGGCACCTTGAAACTGGTCAACAAATTCACCTACTTTTGAAGCAGTGTCTCATCTACAGAAAATGACATAAATATGCGACTAGCAAAGGCATGTCAGCTATCAATAGACTATAGATCATATGGAAGTTGGACCTATCTGATAAAATAAAATGCAATTTTTTCCAAGCAGTGGTAATGTCCATACTACTATATGGATGCACCACATGGTCACTGACAAAGAGCATGGAGAAAAAGCTTAACAGCAATTGTACAAGAATGCTACAAGCCATATTGAACAAATCCTGGAAGCAACATCCCACAAAACAGCAGCTATACAGTCACCTACCTTCCATCTCTAAAAATATTAAAATCATTTGAACAAGATGTACAGGACACTGATGGAGAAGTAAGGGCGAGCTCATAAGCAACTTTCTCTGGTGGACTCCTTCACATGGATGAGCAGGTGTTGGACATCAGGCAAGATCTTATATACAACAACCCAGTACAGAAACAGGATGTAGTCTAAAAGACCTGCCAAATGCAATGAACGATAGAGAGAGTCAGGGAAATCCATACTCATGGCATGACATGATGATAATTATATATATATATATATATATATATATATATATATATATATATATATGCAGGTGTGTGTGTGGTAGATTTCTGCAAATTCCTAATGGATTATAGGGGTGAAGACTTACCCTGTCTATAATAGTGCTGTGAGTTCAGTAGCAATCATTTTTTATGGAGTAGTGTTACTTTCCCCATCCCCTCTAATTATGAATTCATAATTTTTCGTTCTCCTCTATATGTATATATACTCAAGAATAGCTAAGTTTCATCTTTCAATTTTCATTTTTACACACACACACACACACACACACACACATATATATATATATATATATATATGTGCATATCAATACATATATATTTATACACTTATATGCATACATATATATTTCTATATACAGTTACATGCATATATTTATACACTTATATATACGCAATGTGAGTGTGTGCATGTGTTTATGCAATAATGTAGATCTAAGTGATATATCTTTCTGCAATTATCTGTTTCCCCTGAGACAGAGAAACTAATAAATCTACAGGAAGGTAGATGCATCGGCAAGTATACAGTTTTCTGCAATCTAAATGTGTTAAGCAAACAGTATACATGCTTCGATCTGGTCTTCACAATAAAATAACTTTTTCTCTTTCCCTCCTCAGATCAACAATCAACAGCCAATCAGAACTCAAGATACCAGACTTCTCTCTAACTATAAACCTGCCTCTATCTTTCTCTCTTTCTTCCTCTTCAATGTTCACTCATTCTATTCTGTCTTCGTATCCCCTCTCTCTCTATTACCCTTCATTTTAAGCTTGGTGAAGAAGAAGAAGAAGAGTTGATCCATTTCAGTGATTTCTAGACTAATGGAAATGCTATCAATATGTAACCATTGGCAAGACAGCAGAGACAGTGAAGTATCACTTTATTAATGCCTAAACAAATTTCTACTTTACAAAATAGTTACCTCAGTTTATATTCAACACTTTCTTCATTTTCTTTGTCTTTTTTCTTTTTCTTTCTTTTTTTCTAAGAATTTTCCATTGTTTCCCACCTATTTCATCTTTCCAAATTTTTAAAATTTTTTTAGCTTTTTTTGTCCTTTTTATTTATTTGTTTGTTTCTTTCTTTCTTTTTGTGCTTTTTTTCCCTTTCTTTTCTCTCTTGCATGCATTTCTTTTTTTTCTTTCTTTTTAATATTTCATCCTTTCTTCTCTTTTTTCATGCTTATTTTCTTTTTTTCCTTCTTTAATGCATTTCTTTTTTTCTTTCTTTCTTTTCCATATTTCATGCTTTTTCCATGCTTATCTTCTTTCTTTTTTTTCTTTCATGACTTTCTTCTTTTAGTTTCTTTTCCATATTTCATACATTTTTTTTCTCTTTTTTTATGCCTATTTTCTATACACTTCTTTCATGCCTTTCTTTTTTTTTCTTTTCCATATTTCATGTCCCCACCACTTTTCATACATTTCTTCTTTCTTTCTTTTCCTTTTTCATGCCTTTTTTCTTTTCTTTTTTTCCTTATATTTCAGGTTTCTTCTTTTTTATCCATTTCTTCTTTTCTTTCCATCACTTCTATTTTCATTTTCTTTTCTTTAATTCTTTCATGCTTTTCTTTTTCTTTCTTTTCCATATTTCATGTTTTTTCCCCTTTTTTCTTCCATTTTTTTCCTTCTTTATTTTCCTTCTTTCATGTTTTTCTTCTTTTCCATATTTCATGTTCCCCCCCCTTTTGATACATTTCTTCTTTCTTTCTTTTCCTTCTTTCAAGCCTTTTTTCTTTTTTTCATAGATTTCTTCCTTCATTCTTTTTCTTATATTTTATATTTTTCGCCATATTTTTTTTATTCCTTTTTCCTTTTTTCCCCATCCAGTCAACTGCATCCCTTACAGAAGGTTAAAATCTCTACCGTACCCTACACATGAAAAAATAGTCCTGGATATAATATGAACCTATTTGATAGTGAACTTGATGTTTTGGAATTTTGAGTAAGTGTGAAGTATAACTTCCTTGCCATTACTCCCAGGTCCACTCTGACTCTGAGTGGTGTTACCTGTTAGGTTCCAATGGGTCAAATAGATCTGTATACAAAATATTAGTATTACATAAGAATACGTACAATCATATAACTGTGTTCAAGTTATATGTTTTAAGAATAAATTGAAGCTATTATTGTTTAGAAAATATTTCAATTAACTGCGTGAAATACTTGAAACCGTATAATTGCTTGAAATACTTGAAACTATATAATTACTTAAAATACATGAAACCATATAATTGCTTGAAATACTTGAAACCATATAATTGATTGAAATACTTGAAACTATCTAATTATTCAAAATATTTGAAACCATACAACTTTGTTCAAATTATTTCGTTTTAAGATTAGTTAATTGAAGTTATAATTGTTGAGAAAAGATATCTATGAATTGATTGAAATACTTGAAACCATATAATTGTTTGAAATACTTGAAACCACATAATAAATTGAAATACTTGAAACCATATAATAAATTGAAATACTTGAAACCATATAATTGATTGAAATACTTGAAATTATATAATTGATTGAAATACTTGAAACCATCTAACTGTGCTCAAACAAATGATTATTATTACTGAATAGGAACAGATTTTTGAAATCATATAATTATGTATAAATTAGATGTATTCAAAATAGTTACTCGAAGCTCTAATTGTTTACAAATGATTATTTAAATCAGTTACTTGAAACCATATAATTGCTGAAAAAAAACAAAAACCCCCAAAAAAAGAATTGCTTCAGCATTAAATAATTCAACCTAA
Organism: Sepioteuthis lessoniana; assembly: GCA_963585895.1. NCBI lineage: Eukaryota > Metazoa > Mollusca > Cephalopoda > Myopsida > Loliginidae > Sepioteuthis > Sepioteuthis lessoniana. The sequence continues at coordinate 2,978,161 of CAUZXS010001320.1, forward strand.
GATGAGATTTCAACCAGCCAACCAACTTTTTTATTCCTTATAAATTTTTATCTTCACTATTTCTCATTCTTTTTTTTTATTTTCTTTTTTCTTTATTTCCCTATTCTTTCTCTTTTCATTCTTTTGTGTCTTATTCTTTTTTTCTCTAATTATACTTTGTTTGATGCTCTTTCAATTGATCATTTATCCATCAATACTAAACCAAATATGAAACAATCAAGACTTACAGGGGGTGTCCTTGTGGTGTAATGGTTAAAGTGATGGACTGCGGAATTGTAGTACGCGAGTTTGTACCCCAGTCAAATTTTACGTTCACTTTCGGGCAAATACCCTTGGGAAAGGTATGAACCCCCTTATCCTCCCAGCTATGGGTTAAATAGTACCACTACTGTTCTTCAAGGAGAATGGCTTTGATATTCAATAACCTAAAAAGAGTTGATATGCCATTAAACAAAGAAAACAAAAAAAAAATCAAAACTTACAAAAAGCAGGGATAAAATCAATTTAACATCACAAATTTACAAAAAGAAAAGACTGTAGAAAGGAAATCATCAGTTGAAATGTAGATATTATATTTATAAAATGTTTGTTACAGAACTCAAGATCATAAGCTTTTATTAAAAAATAAAAAAATGACTATCATAATAAACTTTTTAATAGATCAAGATGTTAAAAACAAGTTACTATTTTAATATAAAAAAGATGATTACATTATCTTTATCTCACTATGAGATAATATTGAAAAGTTCTCAACCTAATGAAAAAAAGGAAAGGATCTTCATTTTTTCAGGGTTATAACAACTTAAGAAATGGTAAGCCAAGTGTTTTAAAGAAGAGGATGAATATATATATATATATATATATATATATATAATGTAAAAAAGCAAAAGTTACTAAATAATGCCTTATTATTGCCGAGCTGATGTATGTTGACTGATGGCTGAGCGGTATGATACTAAGTCTAATGTAAAGTTGGGCAGGTTTCAATACCAGCCCTCTATACATTCTGCCTAGTATCACCCCACAAAATTATTGCCTAGAATCTATCAGTAGTATCTTTGCAATGATGACAATCTAATATATTACTAAAAAATTCAAATATAATAGCCAGAAATTAGAATGGAAGTTAATGACAGATAAGGATATATATATATATATATATATATATATATATATATATATATATATATATATATATTTAAAAATAAATGTTCACTTTGCTTAATTTGAACTGGTATATAGCAAAAATTATTTTACTCTCCCAAAGATATTTGTTTTGAGGCTGTTCAAAATGGTAACAAATCAAATAAAGCTCTCCATACGAGAACAGAAGTCTGTCATTAAATTTTTGATGGCTGAGAAGTGCAAACCACATGAAATTTACAGAAGAATGTGTTATGTGTACAGAGATATAATTTGCTATGACAAGCCTGAGTCATAAAGCAGTCCGTGGAGTGGAAACATGCCGAAGAAAAAGTCCCAGGTACACCAGCTAATAAAGAAAGTCATGCAGACAGTCTTCTAGGACATGGAAAGAGCCATCAGCATTGATTTCCTTGAAAAAGATGCAACTGAAAACAGTACTTCCTAGAGTCAAAATTCATCTAATTTATTGAATGACCCTCATATATTAATCTAGTTCTCACTATATCTATTGATACATATATTTACTTATATTTGATAACTTAAACTAAACTATTGCCAGTCGGTTGAGGCTGTAGAATACACTGATTGCACCTCTGCAGAGGGGTAAGAACCCACCCCCAAACGAGTGTCCTGGATATGACACTAAACAATCTGATGGTGAGGTTCTAGCAATGTTGGAGCTTTGGGGAATGCGGAGTACCCCTTTATTGCCATTGCTCCCAGGTCCACTCTGGCCCGGAGGGGTAGCACCTGATAGAGCCCTATCTATGGATTAAATAGAACTAACAGCATACTAATGCTAAACTGAATTGTTTGAATAAACTGAAGCACTTGAAATAAAAATGTTTTTGACAATCAAACCATACTTATATTTAAACAGCGTGCTTATGCTTAACTGAATTATTTCAAATAGAACTGTTTTTCGACATTAAAACTGTATTTACAATTAACTGAATTATTACATATAACTGCTTGAATAGTTTGAAATAGAAATGTTTTTGACCATTAAACTGTGTACTTATGCTAAACTGAATTGTTTTAAAAAAGAACAGAATATTTACATAAAAATGGATTTGGCGTTAAATAACCTACAAAGGTTGATATGCCATAAAACCCAATAAACCAACCAACTAAACTACACATCTGCCCTCCCCACAAAAAAAAGAAAAAAAAAAAAAAGAGGGATAAATTTTCTAATTTGGCATCTGAATGCAATTTCATAATAATTAATTACCAAAACATATTTTAATTAGTAATTAATAAATAAGAAAACTTCATATATTTCTAATATGTTAACACTATTAATTTCATTGATAATAGATGAATGTCTTTCTATTTTAGGGCTTTTATCATATGAAGGCCACACTGTGTGGGGTATGTGTTTTTAGAACTGATATTGTTACAGGTGAGCAATCAGTTTTGTGGACATCACTGACATTAAACCGGATGTATCTTACTTGTGGTGTCAGCTGAGAGGCCAATGGCCAGTGAGCATGATGGATATGCTTAGTGATAATGTACACAAAAATAATTGTGGCCATTATATATATATATATATATATATATATATATATATATACTGCTTTATATATATTCATACACGAATAGAAATGTTTGTGTGGTTTTATATATATATATATATATATACATACACACACATATCTACAGAGACATGGATACATGCTTATAAGTATACACACACACAGAAAAACATATAAAATAGATATAGAAAAAGCTATAAATATGAGAAAAATACAAGTTCACATTTGTGTGTGTGTATATATATATATATATACAAATCTGTGTGTGTATGTATATCTGAGTACATCTAGATGAAGAAGATATATTTCAAACATACAGGTGAGAGAGATAAGGATATATATGTGTGTGTGTGTGTGTGTGTGTGTGTGTGTGTATGGATGTTTAAAGGTTGCAGCATCTATAATACACGTATTGTATATCTAAGATCAAGCCTATGAAAGAAACGTAACACACAAATCAAAACTACAAATAGAAACCATAACCATAGTCCACCATATAAACCATGCATATATATGTATATATATATATATATATATATATATATATATATAATATGTCACCAGTAGAAGGTTTTAAGGAAAAATCTTATTCACTAGTACATCATACATACTTTCAGTCTGAAATGAAAGGTCACTAGATATGATAAAAAAGAGAAAAGCAGAGGTACTCCTGGATTAAGCTAAAGGGATGGTATGTGGTAATTTGATGTGTATTATAAGTAAAGTTGGTGACCTTAATTGAGGATGACCCGAAGGCCCCATTATCAATAGCTACCACACCAAGGTGTAGGGAAGGGCACTACTCCATTCCCAAGACTGCTCCACTTTACCCTTGATCCATACCTTATAATACTGAGTGTTAAGCAAGACATCATCAAGTACCAGTTTTTTAAGTCTTTGGTATGACTTGACCTGGGATTGAACCCTGGTCTCCCAGACCATTGGCACATACTCTACTCATTAGGCCAATAGTCCAGTTGTAATATATAGCCCTAACTTTCAGTTACAAAATTCTCAAAAAAATATTCCATGTCAAATAATACGCAACAACTTTTTGAAATTCAGAGCAGCTGATTTTATACTAAATCTAATATTTGTTTACCTTTTTATTCGGTTTGTATCAGCTAAGAATAAAAAATTATGTTGTTTTTATATTCCAAAATACAAAATTTAGACAGTATTTAGGGCAAAGGCAAGAATATGTTCATACAAAAAGGTAAAAAAAAAATTTCAGGAAAAATAAGTTCACAATAAAAGAAACAAGTTATAAACAAATACACATTCCAACATAAAAAGAATAAAACAAAAGAGTTTGTTACACATGACTTAGTTGGGATCAGAGATATAAGTTAATTTCAGTGATTGCCATACCAAATACAGAGTTTAAAACACAACACCACCTTTAAGTTTTAAAAATCTAGAAAAAAATATGTAATATACAAAAATAATAACAATATAGATTACAGTACATACTTTTGGTTTCTATATTACACTGGCAATGTACACAAACACACACACACACACACACACACATATATATATATATATATATATATATATATATATATATATATATATATATATATAGATTTAAGTTAATTTTATAATTGGCTCCACTCGTGTTGAGCACTCTTGTAATTGTAGCATTGCAGTGTTCACGGAAAGTTTTAGTTTTCTTTTGACCAACTGACTGCATATCCCTTGATTTTTTTCAAGGGGTTTGACGAGGTTGGTCTTTTCTTTCTTTTTGACCTATAATATTTTTTCTTTTTCCCCCAGGCGGTGATTCGAGATACTCTTATCTCTTGTTCCTGGCGGTTTTTTTTTTCTTTTTTTCTGGTACCGTGAATGCTGGTAGATATTAGATTAGTAAATATATATATAGATAGATAGATGATAAAAGTGATATATGGGTTTCGATCCCTGCTTCGAGCATCCTACATGTCTAGCCACACTGAAGAGTTCTGATAGAATGAAACAGTCTGTCTGTATGTATACAGTATATGTATACATATATATATATATAGAGAGAGAGAGAGACTGATAATAAAAGTCAAAGATGAAACCCTCAAAGGAAAATCTTTGCAATACAAAAAGTGAAGCTTTTTTATCCTTCCTATTTTGTATATTTTCCTTTCAATCAGTTTTCATCCGTCCTTCTATCTCATTCTCTTAATATCTACTTCAGTCGGGTCTTATCAATCCTACTGAATGCATTAATTGAATCAGATACTCTCTGAGACTGATATATCTCAATTTCTTCATCCTAATTTTAGTCAGTATATATCTATCAATCATAGTCTAGTCACATATTCTATATCCTTTGTATGACACCAAACTGTATTTGGTAGTGAAGTTCCAGTCCTAGAGCGCTGGGGAGTGTTTAACAACTTTTTGTCAATAATCAGAGGTCCACTCTGACCCAAAGTGGTTGTACTTTTTAGGATCCCATCTAGCAGTCAAATAGATCTGGTTAAAATAATATTTGAAATTATCATAAATACATTAATACACTGACTCTTAAAGCATTTATATGGCAACTAAGTATGAAGTGTTTACCTGTTTAAAATGATTGGGAAGATATATTTTTGTGCAGTATATAATTGAAGACCAAAACCATGAAACTGACTTTGGTATAAAACAATCAAAGTTGATAGGTTATAAGGTAAAGCAAAGTTGCCAACCATAGTCGAGGGTGACCCGAAGGCTCCTTTTTCAATAGCTACTACACCAAGGAGTAGGGGGGTCCTACCCCTTTCCCTGGATTTTACCCTTGATACTTACTTTATATTGCTGAGTGTTAAGCAAGGAGGTATCAAGTACCATTTTTAAAGATTTTGGTATGATGCGATCTGGGATTGAACCCAGGTCTTCCAGACCATTGGCAAACACTCTACCAACTAACCAACCAACATATTTCTTTTATCTATACATCAGTCAATTCAACTATCTCAGTTTGTTCATATCTATATTCTTTACATCAAAAGCTATTTGGTTATCTATCTATCTATCTCAGTCTGTTTACATCTATTTAACAATCTATTCATATCTATCTATCTATCTATCTATCTATCTCAGTCAGTTCAATCCGAATTCTTTGTATCAAGTGTTTCGGTTTTCTATGTACATATCTATCTAACAATCTTTTCTTTATATCCAAAGCTATTTAGTTTTCTATCTATCTCTGTTTGCTCTTATGTATCTATCTAACTAAGTCCATTTTATATCAATCTGACAATCTTTTCATATTTAGCTACCTATCTATCATAGTCTGTTCCTATCCATATTCTTTACATCAAAATGTTTTGGTATTCTATCTATCTCAGCCTGTTTATATCTATCAAACAATCTTTTCATATCTATCTCAACCTATTCATATCCATATTCTTTACATCAAAAGTTATTTGGTAAACTATTTATCTATCTCAGTTTGTTTATATCCATATTTGTTATATCCAAAGCTATTTGTTTGTTTGTTTTTTTTATCTATCTCTGCTCCTATGTATTGACCAAACTCAGTCTGTTTATATTTTATTCATTCTGCTCCTTATTCATTTTGTTTATACATATATATATATATATATATATATATATATATATATATATATATATATACTTTAAGAAAAAACAATGTAACCGGTCACATAGGATTATAAATGTATTTCAATCCTGTTACGCATTTTTGAAATTTCCAAAAGCACGAAAAAAAATTAACAGGACTTCTTCAGATCTTTTTGATAAATTTGGAAATTTCAAAAATGCGTAACAGGATTGAAATAAATTTATAATCCTATGTGACCGGTTTTGTTGTTTTTTCTTAAACAATTTATTGCTCTGTATTATTGGTACATTGAGCTCTTTACCAGGAAAATTTTAAATATTCATTCATGAATAATTTCTTGTCCTGATGGAATTACTCCCAACTCCGGTTTAACTGGACCAAGAATACTATATATATATATATATATATATATATATATATATCATCCGCTTCATATATCTACTCGACAATCTGTTCATATTTATCAATCAATCTACCAATCTATCAGTCATCTTAACTTAGACTGATGATATCTGTATGTATTTGTATAAATGTATTTATGGATAGGGTACTGAATTGCTGTTCATCATATTGTCGTATGCATCTTTTATGACAGGTGACAGTGGTAAATGACACTGCAGTAATTACAAGAAAGCATGAAAGGTAGAAAAAAGCATTAGACAAATAAATAAAAAACAACAACAACAAAAAAAAACAAAGATGGGTAGTCAATCATTTTTCTAAACAAAGCAAAAAGCATCATAATGTTTTTTGAATGCATGAATGAAAATGCATTTATCATATTTACCCAACCCCTCCGCTCGGGCAAGATATGACACAAGGTCAATTTTTAAGCAGTTTGAATTCAGAGTTTTCCTTCTCCTAGACTAGTCGCCTCACCAAGGCTGAAGAACCTAGTCTGCCCTACTATTTACCCAATGCATTTATAAACATGTTAAGGGCATATGTGGGTACACACAAACACATACATACACACATTTATATAAAGATTGTTGTTGGTCCAACAAGAGAAAAGTAGATATTTTAAAATGAATAGAATAAGTTCGCAAATGATTCCAAATATGGTATTCAGTTTGTTTTTTATTATTATTATTACTTCATATACTTGTGCACTGCATGTTTTGGACATTCAAGTCTCTTTAGGTGATTGATTATTAAATTCAGGCAGTTTAGTTTCTTTTATAGTGAAGATTGTTTTGATAGGTTATTTCAATTTGGTTTAATTCTAGTTTAGTACCTTTGAAAGTCTAACTGGAGTTACTGTATTTGATAGCATTTAAGGCATACTTTTTTAATAAAAATATCTTTTCAAATTCCCCTGCATCTTATATGCCATATGTTGGTTTAAAATTTGCAAAAGTTGGCTGAAATTAGCTACCTGGCAACTCCTATTAGCTAGACTTTCGAGTAGCTTTCATATACTTATTGTCGTTATTTAAAAGGGTTTTATACAGATTAAAAGGCATTATCACTGATAATATTCATTATATTAATTTCATCATATTTGATATTAATACCTTGTTTCACTAAAAATGTTTTCTTGATTTTCCCTGCTGAAATTGGGGTGCATCTTACACACCCATTCATCTTGCATACTGTCAAATATGGTAATTGTTCTTGAAGTCCTCTAGTCTATGTAAATGTTGTTTTTTTTGTTTTTTGTGTATATATATGTGTGTACACATATGTAAACTCATGTATCCATACACTTATATTTTCAAGGGTATTGGTTGGAATTTTGGAAATGACCTTTGTTCTTTCTGTTCCTTTTACTTCTACTCTATGTAAAAGTATTCTGTGTGTGTGTGTGTGCACAAATATACACATATGTGCCCTTATGTATACATCCACACATATATTTTTAAAGGAATTGAGTGGATTTGATGAGTGTAAGAATGCATTTCCGCCAATACATAGATGTGTTTTAAGCTAGTCAGTGTGTCTGTATTTGAGTGTGTATATGTGTGAATGTTTTTTGTTTTATGTGTATGTATGTGAGTATGTGTGTGAGTGCATGCATGTAGTTAGGTTCTGTAAATTGTTTGTTTAAATCTATCCACAAAATTTTTTTCTTTTATTGGAAGTAATGAGTAGTCATCGGTTTGGTATAGTGACATTATTTTGTTGGTTTGTTGGGTTTTATGGCATATCAACCTGACATTATTTCAAAGTTTCCCTTGATGCATTTATAAGGGTGTTTTGATACATGAAATTTTCTATTTTCAAGTAATTTAATGCTGCTTTTATGTAAGAGCCTTTATCATTCAGTGCTTATGTGCAACCTATGTAATTCTCATTGCAGTTTCTGTATTTGAACATGTAGACTACATTTTTTGAATTGGAGCTAAAGTTTCATTTATTATGAACGATGTTTTGGGGTTTTGAAAGGTATAGAATTTTCCTTCTATGATTATATTCTATGTTGTAGGTGACTCACCTATGACCAGAATAATGGACTTACCCAAAGGCTACATTAATCAAGAACTAAGCTGGTAGAGGGATAGCAGCAGCTGTAGTAAGCACCTTGCCTACGTTGAACCAAGGAAACCCTCCTCAGAGACTTGGATACATTAGTGTGGCACCTCGTATCTCCATGTTGAGTTATTTATTTATTAACCCTTAATAATCGGTCATAAAAATTACATAATCCACATCTTTTATTTTGCATTGTGAAATCCCATGCATTTTATGTTCTCCAATATTAGATGAGGATAGCATTCATTTTCTGTTTTTTGGTTGTCATTTGCTTTTAATGACTTTTGTTGTGTCTAATATGTTTTAAAATCAATCATTTTTTTTTCAGTTGATTTAGATCCTTTGATATTTCTGTGAATAGCTCTGGGTTGTTTTTCTTGTATGTTGAGACATTAGTGAAGGGTTGTTCATTGCTATGCTTTTTGGAGGTTTATAGTTCTTTGAATGGCATTTTTCTGCTCATAAAATCCCTCATTAGTGTCATAAGTTATCCCCTCTGTAGAAGTCAAATGACTCACCTGCTAACATGGCTGCCTTCTTGAGTCTTCTTCAAAAAGCAAGCCAGCTAAGCTTACCTCATTTATAGGAGAGTACCTAATGCAACCGGTGGGTTGGTCCAGATCTCCATGTTGTACTCCCTACATAATGGATTCACCCTCCTCCATAGATATATGTCAACGAGAGCGTTAGACGGACTTAACCATCTGCGTATTGGACGGATAGTTACTACCCCACTGGACTCTCAGCTTCCTATTAATTAACTACTGTTTAACAGGTTCACTTTATCTTTTTTCTGTTACTTGAATATATATGTTTTTCTATCAACCTTTCTGTATTCCCCGTGTCTTTCTTTTGTCAGGATCACAACACTCCGGTAAATGACTGAGTGTTATCTTGATCTACACTAGTCTACTTGCAAGTCAACCAATATTCTACACCCTCTTCTCAGTGAGCTTGTCAGAGGTTTTTGTTAGAGACTATAGTGCAGATTCTTCACATTAGAGTGTAAGAAATGGATTTTATACAGCTTTTGGAGTGATAGCTCTTGAAATGAAGGTACTGTTGGGTCTCTGTGGATTTGTGGTAAATATCTTTTTATTTACCATAAACTCACAGATACCTAACATTCTTTATGAGGAAAGTACTTTGTCCCAGAGCACCTAGCTGAGTATCACTGAAGATCAGGAATACCATTTCATGACAGCAGTTTTCTATGATGATAGTGGTACAGTGGTATCATTGAGTGGGATAATACATTTTGCAGTACTACCCAAGTTGCATGGTAATGGTTGCAAGAACTTGACAAAAATATTGTGTTGCCATCATCACAAAACTTTCCAGATGTCAATTCAGCAGAAGACTTATGGAATATCTTAGATCAAATGGTCCACTCAGCAGAACCTTCCACAAAGGAGCTGGTGTTAAGACCCTGGCACTAGATCACAGAAAAAATCATTAAAGATCTTATAGAGTTCATGCCTGATTAATTAAAAACAGCTTTTCAGTGACATAGAGTACCAACACTTAATTTAGCTCTGATTATAAAGTTTAATCTTATTAGAATGTATCTGTGTGTGAGTATGTGTGTACAGATATGTCTATTTTTCAATTTATCAAAAAGTGAGTAAACGTAAATCTATCTTTATTTAAATCAAGGAAAAGTTTTTGTCTTAAAAGAGTAAAACTTTCAACCAGAGATACACCATCATACAAAACATAGCCAACCACTCTGCAGCAAAATTACAATTGACTAAGCTTTGCATACTTTGGTACTCCGACTTCAGACTGCTAATTTTATTTGCAGTTCCTTGCCAATTACTCATCTAAGTTCAAAACAGACTCATTGCAGCTTAACTTTAGTGATCTAGCAAGAACTGGTACTTTAAGTATGATTTTTTCATAGTCAAGCACTTTGAAAAGTTGATAGGCAAGATGATACTATTTATTATATATTAAAGATCATTAAAATAATGAAGTCCTATGGTTTTTCTGTTCAGCTTATTTCAGTGACTGGAATCTTTTTTTTAAGTTTCTAAATTTTTTTTTTCGGTGGGTGGAGTGGGGAGAGGGAAGTGCACTCTACTAAGTAGATGTGTAGTAAATCCTTTCAGCAGGTTTTTCATGTTGTCCAAGAGCAGATGAAAATGTCATCTAAAGTAAAATATTCAAACACCATCTGGATCAGTGCTTGTATCCCACAGAGAAAAAAAGGCAGGATTTCTATGAGACCCTAAGTTGTGGGGGTGGTTTGTGTAGTGGGAGGGTCAATCTTAATATTCTTATATTCTTATGTCAACATTTCTGATGTTTTTTAAACAGCTGACTTTTTCTTTTCTTATCTTCTTTTTGGCAGTATTTAAAAGTAACATTCTGAGTTGATAGATTTAGTCTAAAATAAAAATAAAAAGATTCTTTTAAATACATCATAAGTGAAGAAAGAAATATTATTATGCTTTACAAATGTCTGTGCAGTTTGTTAAAATAAAAAATAAACTGTCTTGTTTACTTTATATTTACAGCATTAAAATATTTGTGACATTTGTTAATGAAGTAGAATGACTCATATAGATATCAATATGTCACAAAATAACATCTTTATAATTAACAATTTTGAAAAATCGAATCTAGTAATACAATGTATGTTCAATGATTATAAAGACTGAAGCTGTATATACCAAGAAAGAAATGAACAATGAATGAAGCATTTATTTTCTTCAAAATAGTCATCTTGGCATTTAATATACTTATTCCACTTGGGTTTTCCATTGGTTGAAACACCTGTTTTAATATGGTATGAAGCTGCACCTATGTATTTCTTTTAATATCATCCACATCTTACACTTGAGATGAATTCTATGTTTAGAAATAAGTCATAAGGTTTTGGTAATATGTAGCGTGCTGTACTCCAGTGTTTCACAAAAAATCTAATAAAAGTTTGGAAAACTAAGAAAAGAACTGCTTTGCAGGGGGAGGTGATAAATTAAAGGAAGCTGTGCAGAATGATTCATATAGATACTGACATGTCACTAAATTAGACATAAGCTTTGACAAGGTTTAATTCTTTGAAGACAGATGGATCAAATTTCATTTCATTTTTGAATTGTTTGTTAATTGCAAGGTGCGTGATTTTTTTTAATACAACCTTTTTAATTTCATACATCTCAGAGGACAAGAGATTTATATCCTGTCTAACCATTTTGTTTAGTACCCAGGCTGATCAACAGATGGAGGAGTAAGAATAACAACAAATATGACATTGAGAGAGATTGTATTTAGAGTGTTCGCCAATGGCCAGGGAGACCTGGGTTCAATCCCAGGTTGAGTCATACCAAAGACTCAAAAAATGGTACTTGATGCTACGTTGCTTAATACTCAGCATTATAAGATAAGAATCAAGGGTAAAGTGGAGTAACCCAGGGAAAGGAGTTGCGCCCTCCCCTACACCTTGGTGTAGTAGCTATCGAAAAGGGAGCCTTCGGGTTACCCTCGACAACAGTCGCCAACTTTACTTACTTACGTACTTACTTACTGTATAAACTGAGTAACTTTGGTCCAAGGAGTTCCAACCCAGCAGTTACTTTCCAATTTTACCAGAGGAACACTGATTTTTGTGACAAGTCAATTTTTAACGAGACTTGTGTATACACAAGTGAAACTCCTCATAAAACCAAACATGTGTCACATATACACCTGAGACAATTTAATAAAATTTGATCTGAAATTGTCACAGTATAATGTTCAATCTATGTGATTAATACTCCAATCAGTTACTTAACTCTCTGAAGCCCTGTAGGTTAAATTTCATCACCCTTTTGAAATGCATGGTGTGTCACATTTTTGAAACCCCCTTTTTATTCTTCTGGTAAGAGCACAAGGTTTCTACTCTGTCTTACTATTTTATCTAGAACCCAGGATGACCAACTGATGGGCAAGCAAAATATTGTTGTATAGCCACATACATGTACAAATATATGCGGAAACATAGTCAACAATAATGATGACTTTAATGAACGAATGAACAAACATACTTCTTTATAAAAATATATCTCTCACACTTTATTCTCGAAAGGGTTGATTTTGATTGTGTGTGAGAGGTGAGTTGAAGACAGGGACAGACAGCTACATATTGACCCAAGTTCTTCTGACCATAGAAGCACTTCTTTCTCATCTTGGCTGGGGTTGCTCAATCGTGGGTCACTGAGAGCCCAAAGCCCTCTGTCTGCCGCTGGCTCTCACTTCGGCATTTTGTCGCCAACTGACTCAAGCCACTGTGTGCTGGTTATATTATTGTTTTATGCCCACCTGCTTCTGCTGTTCTTCTGCTTATTTACACAGGTGCATCTCTTGATTGACAGCTCGGTCGAGGGTCAATATGTTACAATATGATAGAAATGAATATGGCAAGCCAAATAAGCAACTAGAGTAAAGGATGAGTTTTAAAGGTTTTATTTAAGCTTCTGCCAACCAATGATTCTTTATAGCATTGAGGCATTGACCAACCACTGAAAATATTCATTTTGTTCAATTATTCCCATCACTCGATCAAATTCTTCTTTTGAATTGTTGCTTAACTATTAAGTGAGTCATTTTTATTAACACTCTTTTTTTCATCTAAGAGCACATGAGAGTTATATTCTGTTCTGCCATTTTGCCTAGTACCCAGACTGACCAACACCTAACAGTGCAGTTCAAAGTGAATGAAAAAGATATGTACTTTAAAAGAGTTAAAGCTTCTGAAAGGACATTCTTATAGCAAATCAATATTTCATTTAATGAGAAATTATGGCCGATTCTGTTCATATTTCAATATTTATCCACATCATTTGACTGTTAATCAATTATTGATTTGTGACAAATATATTTTTCAGAAATGCCTTTGTCTTTCTCTTTTAAAATGGCCCAATTGGTCAAATCTAAATTGACATTTATGATTACACACATACACACATGTATACAAATGTGTGTACTTTAACCCTTACAATCTTAGTAGCCAATATTGTTGTTGCTACCTAAAAGTGCATATACAAGAATGGCATGAATTTTGGCTTCAGGAGTCCCTATTTCTGAATTACTATTGCCCATAAAATCTGTTATCAAATTACAGATTACAAGACTTTGCATTTTCATTCAGAAGCCTCGGATCAGGGAACTCATTGTCCTAAGAGTTGATAATCTTTACATCTTTATTAACTAACTAAATAAATTCTTTCTTTCTTTAATGGCATATCAACCTTTGTAGGTTATTTAATGCAAAAGCTATTCTCCAAGAAGAACAGTAGTGGTACTATTTAACCCATAGCAGGGAGGATACGCGGGTTCATACCTTTCCCAAGGGTATTTGACCGAAAATGAACATAATAGCACAACTGGTGTACGAATTCACTTACTACAATTCTGCAGTCCATTGCTTTAACCATTATACCACAAGGATACCCCCACAAACTAAATAATAACTGGCCTATATACATATACAGCATATAAAAGAAAAACCTTTTAAAATAACTCATATTTTTTTGTAAAAATATTTATTTCAGCAGACCCTACAGTTTTTTAAAATGTTAGATCAGCATCTTCAGACAAAGAAATAATATATATAAGCATAAATAAATAATATATATGGTTTCCTATATTCATAAATAAAGAATGCTCAGTACTGATGATAGAGCATGCGTAGATATAAGTTTGAATTGCGTAGACTCAGAATCAATGCTATTTGGTGATTGCCAGTTTATCATCTATGTGACGATTGGACCAAGGTATTGCTCTGATAATCAGATAGGCAAGAAACTGGAAGTCACTGAGCACTGTGGACTTAATTTCTATGCAATTCAAACTAAGATCTACATACACACACACACACACTCAAACAATACACACACACACACACACACACACACACATATATATATATATATATATATATATATATATATATATATGCAAAAGCAAGCTTTGAAATAAAATCAGACTAAATAAGAAAACAAAGACAAAACAAAAGATCAAATTGATATATTTTGCAATAAGTATAGCCTCATCAGAAATTACATATTTTTAAAAAATGCTGTCAACCCATGGAAAGAGGAAAAAAGTGAGTTGCTTACACACACACACACACACACACACACACACACACATATATATATATATATATATATATATATATATATATATATATATATAAAAGGGATGTGCTTCTTTTTCCCTTAGTTATCTCTAGACTTTTTTCTATGTAATAAAATTTCATTTCTGATGAAGTTATCCTTTGAACAAAACATTTTCATTTTGTTTTCTTTAACTTATATATATATATATAAATATATATAGAGAGAGAGAGAGAGACAAAGTAGTGCTGAAAAATTCTCTGCCTGACCAAAAAGGAAACAATTTAGAGCCATAATTAGTTACACTTGACAAGAAGATGGATACAAGTTTTAATCTCATTGGAGGCTAACCATAATTATTCATCCTTTAATCTCATTGGAGGCTAACCCTAATTATTCATCCTTTAATCTCATTGGAGGCGAACCATAATTATTCATCCTTTAATCTCATTGGAGGCTTACCATGATTATTCATCTGTCAATTTTAACAAAAAAAAAGCAAATAACACATCTTGTATATATAATGCACAATGATTTTTTTTTAGAATTTGTAGCACCTAAATTCAACACTAGTTCAACTTTTTATTCATTTTTTATTGACAATTAATAAAAATTTATACAGTTTACTTACGTTTTGAAATGAAATATCTTTGCAGAATTTAGAGCAAACACATGAACATGGTTGCACAATAATGTAACAATCTTGTAGTAAAAATAAGCTCACGCTAGGAGAAAGAAAATTATAAACAAACACATTCCAGTGGCTATTTCTCTGTGGTGGCATAAAACAGAAGTGTTTTTTTACACATTGGTTAGTTTGAATCATCGATATAATTTATATACTGTCCTGAGGTGCTTATGGTGTAATGCTTATTGCCATCAGAAATGGACATGGTGGCCCGAGTTCTAATCCAGGATGATACTATTTGCAGTTCATACAGAGCTAATGTCCTTTAAAAAGATAAGAATCCAACTATTCTACCTCCATTTATGAGCAAATAGTAAGGCAGACTGGGCTCTTTAACCTTGGTATGTGTTATGGTCAAGGGGAGGTTGAAATGATAACACGACTCGGAAATGAGTGATGAAAAATATATATTGAAGGAAAATAGTACATACATAAACGATAGCTGAGAGAAACTTCTCATCAGCTTAACACAATCATTAACATTACATCCGTTCTTGGTGACGGCTCACCTGAGACTGCGCAAAAGAGAGCTTAGCTGGTATGTCTCACATGAGGGCGAGTCCATCTGTAAGGGAGACATCCAAACAGTATGGCAACTGGTCTAGGAGAAAGAAAACTCTGAATTCAAACCTGATAAACCCTGCTTAAAAACTGACCTTGTGTCAGATCCTGCTCATGCAGACAAGTTCATAATTACATACATACTGTTCTGAATATGGTGATAGACAGAAATAAAAAAAATTAATATTTGTTTCTTTTGTATAATACACACCTCTAACTTTTAGGCTTAGATAAGTAAAAAAAAAAAGTATATGTTTTCCACAAATAATTTCAGTACTTCTTATTTTAGATTTGAGTTACAGTCTGAGGAATGAGCTATAAAATGAGAAAAATATGATAAAACAAATATAAAGTTGTACAGGAAAAGTTCTTGGCTTGAATAAGAGCCATAAAACTTATATGCTATTCTGCATATTAATTATAGAATTCAAGGATGAAGATCTTGAGGTCTTAAGGCTGTACTTTATCTACTAAATCCTCATTTCTTTTAAGTAATATATATCAACTAGGTTTGGACTAAGTTATTACTAAAAAACCTTATTGAGTGCAATGTTATCAAGAAGCAATAAATTTTAAGATGACTTTTCAACATGAAAAAGTTCCTGTTGTGGTATCATCCCTATTTCCAATACACAATGGACTCTTCCAATTAAAATATAACATTTGACTGAAATTCACTCAGGGAGTAAATAGCAGGAGCTACACTGATGAGATTGTATTACTTGTTTTACTGTAATGTATAACCTCTATTTTTCTCTTGAAACATGAGTTGGTCTGATTTATTTTATGCCCTTTCCAAGGACATAACAGTTCCCCAACCTCATTTTAAGATATTGTCATAATGTTATATAACATATGATATGGATTTTTGGTTCGGTCCTAGTGACCCCGTGTGCTTTGACAAGATGTCACGTTGTGATTAGTAAACAGAGATGACAGCACGTCAGAGCAGTCAGGTCCAACAGGTGTGTAACTGGAAGGAGACCACGTGATAACCATGCAGTCAAATTTAGACAGAGTGCAGAGAATCAAGAGTCAAGGCAGGGACATGCAGCCAGTCATAGGCGTCTCTGACAATACAGCTTGCAAGCGGGTGCAAGCGTTGGCACCCCCTGACTCCCGGTAGAAGGTATGGGACAAGAAGTCCCCTCTCTGAGTATATGTCTCTCCATCTATCCCTCAACTAACAAAAAACAATGGACCCCTTTCAAGAATGAAATGAGAGATATATTTTTATAAAGTGAGTTTTGTTTGATCATTATCATTGATTATGTTCTTGGTTGGGTCTATGAGACACTACAACAATATTGGTTTGATATTGTCATATTGATACAAAACTGGAACAAATTCAGAATGTTTAGTTTATATGTTTGCTGGTTTGCATGATTAGCATGAAGAAGAAAGTGATAGTTTAACTAGAGATCATTGTGATGCTATGAAATTGTGAGTTACTTAAAGCCCAGAAAAAGAAATGTGGTATAATTTTTATATAAGTACCATTTGAGTCTGATGACAAAACAAAGAAAAGACTGACAAAAGTGTACTTTTCTGAGTTTCACTGCAATGTTTTCTATTTTTGTATTTTGCATTTTTAAAAATCCATCGTTGACTTAACATCGCTAATATCACCCCCTCATAGTCCTGATGATGGTTCAGTAGAACCGAAACACTACAGTGTCGACTTCTCAATAAAAATTTTCTTCCACTTGGATTACCTTGTTATCAATTTTTCTACACTCTGTTTTCTATTATTGAGATGCTTTTTTATAAAAAATAAAGCACATCCTAAAGAAAGCCATGCATGGCAAAAATTGATAAATTAGAATATACAAAGTGTTTCAGAAAAATTGGTGTGATTTTATAATCTAATAACTTGACCAATTCTCATTCAAACGATCTCAAATTTTAACATCATGTGTAGAAACAACAAAAACTTCTATATTTAATATTTAATGGGTTTTTTTTTAATTCAAGTATAGAAATATTAACTGGAAAAGAAAAAGGTGTTTAAACAATGAAAATAGTATTTTCAATTTTTTTTCTACAACCTTAGTTAAAATCTAGGATCATTTGAATGAGAACTGATCAAATTATTAGATTACAAAATGATATAGATATTTCTGAAACACCCAGTACATTTTAAGCATCAATTTTTTTTAAAACACTGTTGAAAAATTAAATGATAATGACCAGAAGGTCACTTTTCATCTCTCAAGTTTTTTTTAACCCTTCAAATAAATAAATAAATGAAATAAAAGATTTTAAAAAATAAAGAAAGAAAAACACAAGGTCATTTTCATCTTGGTTGAGCTAAGGACCTTTCAGCACTCACTGTACTAGTAAAAAATTAATAATAAGTTATCGTTTCCTGGTTAAATTATTATTATAGAGATGATGCTCATAGGAATGACTAATTATGTATCAATAGACATTTATATAATGAATATAATTCATTTCCTTTAATTAACTCCAGGTTTAGCCATACAATTTCATTAGTCAGACAATAATGACAATAAACTCTTTGATAGAACTCTTCTGGTGACTAGCATTTTAATTTTATATCGAAACCATTTTTTTTTTCTTTTTTTTTATTAGACGTATTCACAACGTTCTTGTCTACTGATTACTTTGTGTGTGTATGTGTGAGTTTTTTTGTTTTTTTTTCACTCCTTTTTACCCTTCATCCTTTTTTTTTTCTTTTGCTTATTTGCCAGTTTACATATCTAGAATTCATTTTTAATGCCATGCCATCTGTAGGGCCAGGACCTAACAATGCATTTCTGATCCAATGGTGAATGGCCATGTACAATAGATTACTGTTTTGTATAAGTATAGCAGAAAAGTGTCCAGCCTTTGTTCTTTTAAGGCATTGTTTTGATGTGAAAGACCTTTTTGTATCGGGAGGCAGACCAGACTCCCCCCACCAACCTAGATCCAAGCATAGATTGAAAAATAAATAAATAAAGTCCTCAATACCCCCCCACTGCAAAAAAAAAAGGAGCCAAGTTCTCATTTGGACAGATGGCTTCTTTAGATTTTTTAAAACAGTATTATATTTATAATCTTTGATATAGTTCATTCGGATATAGTATTGTACCCATCCCCCACCTCAGAATCATTCATCTACAGTTACAAGGGGTCTATTTTTAGAAATTACCCACATTTAGTGTCCCCTGAAAATACACAGCAAGACAAAAACTGAACAATAGATGATATCATTTGCATGACTTTTTAAAAAAACATTAAAGATCAGTTAATTTTTCTCAAGAAGTTTCTAAATTTAAAAATAAATCCTTTATATAATGAAAATTAGGCAGAATGACTAAGCCCCTATCTAAATTATCTCCCTTGATGTATTCAGAAAGTAAATCATTATTTTAATTCTATTTATTTTCTATGGATGACACCAAATCGTAACCTGAAAACTAGCACTTTCTGATATCTTTTAACCATCTTAAGCTCTTTCTATTGTTTATTTTCAGAAACCCAACAAAAAATTGCACTTTATCATGAGATTTTTATCAGAACAGTACACTTATAATTCTAAAAGAATAATGCAATTTCCAGTCCAATTTGTAAATGAATGCTAATTTTATGGAATCTGCATTTGAACTGAATAT
The DNA here is from genome assembly GCA_963585895.1 of Sepioteuthis lessoniana. NCBI lineage: Eukaryota > Metazoa > Mollusca > Cephalopoda > Myopsida > Loliginidae > Sepioteuthis > Sepioteuthis lessoniana. The sequence goes on from CAUZXS010001320.1 coordinate 2,997,855, forward strand.
AACTTTTTTAGACATCCAAATTCTCAATACAATAGAGATAACTATGAAATACTAATTAAAATCATTCACTGCTTTCTAAATAGAAATATCAATAGCATCATGGACCACTGCTACAATGAGAATCTATGAGTTATATTGTTTTGTATTAATAATGGTTGATGCTAAAAATAAATAAGCTTCAACCAAATATTTTAGTTTAACCAATCAATGCTTTAGTAAGAAAGAGAAAGTTCTAAATATTGAAGCAAAAGATCTTTTCTTTTAAAAAAAAAAAGAAAAAGAAAAATAGAAATATGAAAAGATATTTTGACTTACAAAAAATATCTTTTATCATATCTGATATAAAAAAGAATAAAATAAAAAAAGCAAAACAATAAAACATTACCAAGACAGATGAACTTTTTAAAAGTGTTTCAATGACATCACATCATTTAGTGCCTTATTTCCGCATATTTGATTCTCAAGGCTCATACTCAAAGCTGACAAGTAAAGAATGGCCTCGCATAAAATGTTTCAGTAAGCATCACTTTCAGTTTTGTAAATGTACATTCAAAGCAATTCTAGTTTGGCACAGACTTTGATGTGTGTTATGTATTTTGACAATAAACCCCAGAAAGTAACTTGTTCTTCACGGAGAGTGGACAGCCAGTAAACACATATAATAGAATATTCAAGTATGTCAGATGCATAGAAAAACTTTTAGTGAAGCCCTTCAAACAGAGATCCGGACAATGTCCACTGCAATAAACGTAAGTGTCCAGTTGCTTTCTGCCCAGCATAACCTTGGATAGCTGTTTTGACAATTGCCTGAAGAAAATGATGGTCACTCTCAAACCACTGATGGTCAGTAGTCACTGACATGAGATATTTAACATTGTCAGATATGCTGGAAAACCTCAGCTAGGGATACTTCAAATGGCCTTTGAAGCAATCTGGGCACTGTCCAGTGGAATGAATGCAAGTGTCTGCTGGCATTTGTCCACCTACCTAATGCATTGGTTCCTGCAGTCTCAAAGATTTTCGGATGATGGTTGGCCTACCGGTGAAATAGAGTAGACCTGGAATTGATGGAATTTGAGGTTTTCTGACAAATGGTTAAGTTTTCTGTAGAAGATGTTTGCTTGTTATTCTGACAACTTGGATCTATCAGAGAAGGAAGTTTTCCATAGATTGGACTGGAAGGATTTCTCTGACAGAAAGAATGGTATATTCTTTGACATGACAATTTGAAAATTAATTCCATCTGAAATGTAAGGACAGTGATGCATTTGTGTTTTTCTGAGATTTCATTTTGAATCACTTTTGCTCTTGAGATTACAAAAGCAACGAATTATTCTTCGATATTTATTTTAAAGGAATAATAATAATAATAAAAAAATATTTTGCAGAAATATTTTCCAAATTATTTTGCATTAGTTATTTCAAGGGTAAGTGATTCAATTCCTATTTTTATAACATTCAAACTATATCTTCATCACTGTTTTTATTTCTAACTATTCTTAAAATAAGTTCTTCTGATATACAGCATATTTTTAAAAATTTGATATCATTTCATATCTACAGGGTGTTTCAGAAAAATTCAAATCATTTTATAGTTTAATATTTTTTACCAAATCTCATTCAAATGATTTCAAATTTTAACAGCATGTGTAGAAACAACTAAAAATTCTGTTTAATATTTAAACAACTGTTTTTTTCCAGTGAATGGTATTTCTATACCTGAAAAGAAAAAAAATTAAACATTACATATAGAATTTTGAGTCAATTTTACAACTGTTGAAAAATTTGTGATCATTTGAATGAGAATAAGTCAAGTTATAATATGAAATCAATTTTTCTGAAACACCTAGCAAATTCACAAAGTTATTATTACTATTATAATAATATTTAAATACTTTTCACCGGAGTCTAAATGACAACAAGTCTCCTTAGATTTCCTGGACTCTTCAAAGTCTCCCAGCTGATTGGATGGTCTAGATTCCTACTCTGATCTCTAGTTTTCCAATTCTTTAGGGACCATTTTAAGGGCACCAACTATAATTGGTATCACTGTCAACTTCATGTTTCATAGCCTTTTCAGCTTTCTGGTAAGGTCCAACTTTTCATTTCTTTTATTATCCCTCAACGGTCAGCTGGAACAGCAAAATATGCAAGATGACGAGTTCTTTTTTTCTTTTTCTTTAACACTGGGTCTGGTCTTCTGGTTCGGATTTGATGGTTAAGTTCCAGAGTGTATCAAAAGCATTATAATTGCATATCAACAATAAGTATATTATATCATATTATATTATGCAACACAATATTTTCAAATAATTTTCTTTATTATTTATTATTCATTGCATACATTATTTCATCATGATTGGAATTTGATATTGTTTTTTCTACAATAATAATGGTCGCCAAATACTGAGATATTGGTGATTCAGATAAGTCAAAAAGAAGTAAAACACTATTTTCCTGCAGTGAAAATGTCAAAGTTCTCAACTTAATGAAAAAACTAAATCATACACTGAGGTTTTATACTAAGAAGAAATCTTATTTCTTAGCAAACTTAGGGTTTATGTCTCAGAAGATTTAAGTGAATATATCTTAAGAGGAGTAGGATATATGTCTCAGAATATTTAAGGATAATTAAGAGTATATGTCTCAGAAGATTTAAGAATATATATCACAAGAGAATTAGGGGTAAATATCTTATGATAAATAAATGTATGTCTCCAAAGATTTAAGGGCATATATCTTAGGAAAATTACAGGTATATATCTTAAGAAAATTAAAGGTATATATCTTAAGAAAATTACAGGTATATATCTTAAGAAAATTAAAGGTATATATCTTAAGAAAATTAAAGGTATATATCTTTAAAGTTGTATGTCCCGGGAGAATTGAGGTTATATATCTTAGAAGAATTAAGGGTATATGCTTTTGAAAGTTTAATGATATATATTTTAGGAGAATTAAGGTAGGTTGGTTGGTTGTTTGGGTTTTATGGCATATCAACCTTTGTCAGTTATTTAATGCCAAATCCATTTTATACAAATAATCAGTTCTATTTCAAACAATTTAGTTTGGCATGAGTACACAGTTTCATTGTCAAAAACATTTCTATTTCAAGCTATTCAGTTTAGTCAAACAGTTCTAATTCAGCCAATTCAGTTTAGTATAAATATAGATTTTTTTTATACACAGTTAAATGCCAAAACTGTTCTATATTAAACAATTCAGTTTCGTGTAAGTACAGTTTCAATTTCAAAAACAGTTCCATTTCAAACAATTCAATTTAACATAAGTACAGTTTAAAAGTAAGTACACAGTTTAATTGTCAAAACCATTTCTATTTAAGCTATTCAGTTTAGTCAAACAGTTCTAATTTAAACAATTCAATTTAGCATAAGTATGCAGTTATGTCAATTTAACCCATAGATAGGGCCCTATCAGGTGCTACCATTCCGAGCCAGAGAGAACCTGGGAGCAATGGCAATGAAGGGGTGCTCCACATTCCCCAAAATCTCAGCCTCACTGGAATCTGACCATCCAATTGTTTAGTGTCATATCAAGACACTCGTTGGTTGGGGGTGGGGGTGTCTTACCTGCCTGCAGAGGTGCAATCGGTGTATTCTACAGCCCCAGCCAACTGAGCAAGGAGAATTAAGGGTAAATGCTTTGAACATCTAAGAGTATATATCTCAAGAGAAATAAGAGTATATATCAAAGAAGAATTTAAGATATATACTTTTGAAGATTTAAAAATATCTATCCAAGGAGAATTAGATTTTATGTCTTAGAATAATTAAGAGGCACTTATTGTCATAGGAAATGGACATGGTGAACCAAGTTCAAATCCGGGACAAAGTAGTTTGCATTTCAGATAGCACCTATACCCTTAGGAAAGGTATAAATTTAACTATTCTCTCTCCAGCTAGGGGTAAATAGTAGGGCAGACTAGGTTTTTTACCCTAAGTATTGAAACTGGTCTAGGAGAAGGAAAACTCTGAATTCAAACCTGTTAAACTCTACTAAAAACTGACCTTGTGCCGCAATCTACTTGTATAGAGGAGTTGTGTAAATATAGATGTCTCTGAAAATTAAAGGATATACATCTTAGGAGAATTAAATGTACATGCTTTTGAAGAATTTCAGATATATGCCTACAAAGATTTAATGATAAATATCTTAGTAGAATGAAGGATATATGTCTTAGAAGGTTTAAGAGTATATATATCTTAAGAGAATTAACAGTAAATTCTTTTGAATATTTAAGAATATATATTTCAGGAAAATGAAGGATATATATCTAAAAAGAATTAAGGATGCATGCCTTTGAAGGTTTATGAATATATATCTTTAGATAAATAAGGGTATATAAGGTATATATCTGAATTGTTTGGTCTGGTTTGGTTTTATAGCATATCAATCATTGTAGGTTATGTAATGCCAAATCCTGTTTATACATATACATCAAATATAAATGATTTGTAAATATATTTTGTTGCTGACATTTTAAAATGAGCTGGAGCTCTTTTTTGCTCACAGTCATATGGTTTCAAGCATTTCTATGTAACAGTAACAATTTTACATCAGTCATTTGTTTGTACACATTTAAATAGATATACATGATATCTAAGAGATTAATTGATTGGTAATTTCATTTTTAAATGAGTTAGAAGTAATTTGTATGCATATTAGTATTGCTATGGGAAAGGTATGAATCTAATTATTCCCCCTCCAGCTATGGGTAAATAGTAGGACAGACTGGGTTCTTCAGCCTTGGTGAGGCAACTAGTCTAGGAGAAGGAAAACTCTGAATTCAAACCTGTTAAACTCCGCTTAAAAAATTGACCTTGTGTCATATCCTGCCCGAGCGGAGGGGTTGGTAAATAGGATTAGTATTGCTATTGTTTCTACATTGTTAAATGGTTTCAATTATTGCTATCTAACAGTAAGAATTCTATTCAATATCAATCATTTTTTTGCACACGGAGAAGTGGTTACAATTATTGCTATCTAACATTACTCATAAGTTTGCACATAGTTAAATGGTTCCAAGTATCATTACATATCACTAACAATTCAATTAAACAGCCGTCATTTGTTTACACACAGTTAAATGATTGAAGAGTTCTATTTCTAATAATTCAATTTAGCAGAAGTGTTTTGTTTGCACTCACTTTGAATGTCAAACAGTTCTATCTGACCCATAGATAAGACCATATCAGGTGCTACCACTCTGGGCCAGGGTGGACTTGGGAGCAATAGCAATGAAGGGGTACTCCACCCAAAGCTTCAGCATTTCTATCCCATTGTTTAGTGTCATATCCTGAACACTCGGTGGTGGTGGGGCACTTACCCCACTGCAAAGATGCAGTGTATTCTATAGCCCCAGCTGACTGGGCTGCTATATATCTGAGATAAATCAAGTATATGTCTTAATAAAATTAATGGCATATGTTAGAAGTAGATATATCACCAACACTAGCAAATATGGAAGAGAAATGTTATCCAAGACAATTCAAGTATTTGCTAATATGTAACAAGAGTGCACTGATGACTGTGATAGGGGAAGTTGACATTGGGTTTAAGTTCAGCCACTACTTTATGAAAATAAAGTAAAGTTGGCAACCTTAGTCGAGGGTGACCAAAAGGCTCGCTTTTCAATAGCTACCACAGTGAGGTGTAGGGGAGGGTGCTACTCCTTTCCCTGGATGGCTCCACTTTACCCTTGATCCTTACCTTATAATGCTGAGTGTTAAGCAAAGCAGTATCAAGGAGCATTTTTTGAGTCTTTGGTGTGACTCAACCTGGGATTGAACCCTGGTCTCCCTGATGATTGGCGAACACTCTACTCACGAGACCACCATTTAAAAAAACTCTTTACTTGATGAGAGGGCAAAAACTGATATAAAACCCTTGAATAACTTAGGGTATTCTACATGATAACATTTAAAGATCAAAAAAAATTGGGCTGACTGTTTTTCCTCCTCAAGAAGATAACCAAAATCTTTACACATGTAAATGAAAACTTATATATTAGGTAGAAAAGTGAGAAAAAAATTTAAAATTTAAAAGTAGACAAGATGAACAATATCAGATATTTATCTTGGTAAACTTTTAAAAGGCTTTCACCTACAAGAGATTAGAAAAGAGTTTAACGAAAGACAAGAAATTGAAATCTTTGTTTTGTTTCTAAAACAAACATATTTACTCATTCTAAGTCCATGGTTATTTTATTTTGTTTTTTTTTTAGTTTTTTTTTTGGGGGGGTGAAAGGAGTAGGGACAGTAAAAGCCCTGCAGAAGATGCAGAATGATGGAATGGAAAAAAAAGTTTTTCAGTTTAAATCTTTAAAAAAAAAAAAAAAAAAAAAGAAAGCTTCTTGCAAATTTGTTGTCTTTTAATAAATCTATTTAAAAAAATATTTACAAAAATGAATAAATATTCAATGTCAGACATTTGTATTATCTTAGTATACATTATATATATATATATATATATAGAGAGAGAGAGAGAGAGAGTGAGAGAGAGAGACATACACACAGAAAGACGGGTTGTTTATATGTGTGTCTGTGAGTATATATGTGCTTGTATGTTTGTATTCTAAGTATTAAACTTTCTTTGTATTAAAGTCATTTTTTTTACTTTTATAGACAAAGAATCAGAGTTCAAGTTTTAGACATTGAAGATTTCAACAAATTGAAGTGTCACTACAAACCTTGAAAAAAAGATAAGCTAATTAATTTGTATGCCTTTATATATTTATATGCAACGTATCTGAATATATTCGTGTATGTGTGTGTGTGTGTGTGCGCGCGCGTATGTAAGTATATATATATCTTTACGGAAGTGCAAAAATTTGGATTAAAATACACATGCAGATAGAAATTAATTATGAGCATACTTTCAGACAAATACAAATGTGTATAAACTGCTATAAAAACAGAAACTCATATATATATATATATGTACACAAAAAGTTCAATATTATATATATATATATATATATATATATATATATATATATATATATATACACCAAGATACATACATATACACAATAACACAGAGATAAGCACATAGGTATATTAAACAGCATAACATAGATACATGTATGTGGGTGGGTATATATATATATATATATATATATGAGTGTGTGTGTGTACATAAACACACAACTATATATATATATATATATATGATAGACTCTACTGCCACTTTTGATGCATGGGTCTCCAACATTTCAGTTAAAGATGTGAACCACAAATATAAAGATGAAGCAAAAAATCCCAACTCAACACATAATTAATAACTGTATGTTCACTGTTTAATGTTTTATCTCAATGGTTAGTATTTACTGCTGAATTAAGTGAGTAGACATTATGTTATACTATAAATATTTGTTGTATAAAAATAAATGCTTTTTTCATCATTAGACAACAGATTTATTCTCGTATATAGATTGACTAAGTTTGGTTTTGGGTGCAAGCCTAGCATTGTATATAACAAACTTGTGACTCAGATATATAATCTGACACACCAACATAGAAACCATTTCTCTATTAAGAGAAACATCCACATATATACTGTAAATTGTGCTATATAAGTTGACTTCAAGATATTTAGCAAGATCTATACCTACTTCCAAACATACAGTAGGCTACTGGCGTAATATATGAAACATGCTAATATAGTACCTTAGGTCTCATATTTGTATGAACTCTTCATCTATTGCAAAGATAGACAACATTATGTTGACTAACTTGCTTCCTGGGTGCTTTGCGATTCCAGTTTGTGTTCCCAGTCAAGACATCAGCTGCTGGAAATGGTATGTGATATAGCATTAATATAATATCTAATTTAATTTCATTTAATTAATATATCTATATTATATTACACTTGTGTTATTCTACATTAATCTTAGTGTTAATTTGTTAAATATGTTCACCAAACATGAGTTTAAGTTTGAAATGTTTGTGGAAGTCAGCTGCAGTTATAGGTTTCCCGGGACATTGGCGAACACTCTAACCACTAGGTCAATGAGCCAGTATAGAAAGAAAGATACCTATATTACATACAAATGCAAATACATATGTATATAGATGACAATATGTATGTATTGTCAATAGATTAACCTACAACAAGCGAAATTTTGGAGAAAAAAATACAAATACTGTTTATCTGCTATCTTCCAATGATGATGAAAGTGCAATTGTATAATCTAATACTCACTGATTTTACTATATATATATATATATATATACACCCAACCCCTCTACCACAAGCAGGATGCAACTCATGGTCAATTTTTTAAAAGTGGAGTATAACTGGTTTAAGTTCAGTTTTCCTTCTCCAAGACTGGTAGCCTAATGTAGGCTAAAGAACACAGTCTGCCCTACTATTTACCCTTACATAGTTGTAGAAAAGATGGATTCATGCCTTTCCTAAGGGCATTAGCACAAAATTGAATGCAAACAACCTCGTCCATGATTAGAACTTGGGTTACCAATTCCAGTCATTGATGATAAATGTTATCCTAAGCTTACTTTATATATATATATATATATATTTATGTGTGTGTGTGTGTGTGTGTGTGTTTCCAAAAATGTATACCAATCACTTTTTCATCTGAAAATACCTTTATATTTCTACATTTTTGTGACTTTTTATCTTGGATGGAAAGTTCTATGTTGTGCACCAGAGAACTTTTCTTGAAATTTTCATTTGAAATTTTGGATGAACATTATACGTGCATGAACACAAGTACCAAAAAACATCATATTTACAGGTATTAACTATTCTTATATATCATTAAAAACTATTCTTATATATCACTCATAACTTATATATCATTTATAACTTTGTACAACAAAACAAATTGAAAATGCTACTTGACACTGACTGCTATACATATATATCAAAGTATATATGTCTATGTACTTCTTAAGGATCCAATCAAATTCTGTTTTTCCAATCTCGATATATACAATTACTGAATACACATATAGACATAACCTTTACAGATTAACACACCGGAGCACATATTCATTGAAAGGTTTACCTTGACTGTTAATTCAAGTAATACTTATCATGTCCTATTGTCATTTCAATGGCATTTCTGAAGATTATTCATGAAACCTTAATTTTTTTTGTCTTTTTTGGTTTTTGTTGTTTTTGTTTTGGCTTTCCAAATGATAAAAAGGAAGAATCTATTTCTCCATTTCGTTTTCCTCCACCAGAATTTTCGTTGAGATTTTTTGAAACTGCCAACATTTTGTTGATGTTCCCCAACCTTCTCGACCTCTTCCTTCGACATTTTGTAGGCTTTGCGACTTTGCCAAATAAGATATGTGCTTATAGAAATTCATTCAATTCAACATTTTACACAAATACCGATGAAGTCTACTGAGAAAGCAAAAAAAAAAAAAGAGTAAAGAATGAAAAAATAATGCGAAAGAAACCATTGGTGTTTTAGTATTTTTATCATCTTTTTCTCGAAGATAAGCCAGAATTCTATATATACATATGTGTTTTTTTCATTTTGCTTTGTTTTTTGTTTTTTTGAAGAAACAAAAAAAATAGATATGAAAACAAACTAAATAGTGGCTTCATTTTGATAAGGTTTTTGGCGGGGGGGGAATTCATAATAAGGTTTTGCGATAAGAAAGAGCTTGTCGTTTTTATAGAGTAACATACATAGAATCCTATTAAGAGAAATAAGAACTAGAAATATTTGTCTTTATTATATTACATCATCTCATTTTTACAAGAAATGTTGCACGACAGAAGAAACGGGACTGCTTGCAGTTGTTGATGAGGAGAAGACTTTGTCTCAAAGACAAAACTGTTCCAATGCAGCCAAATTAAAAGAAGTTTTTACAAAGATCTGTATTGGGATCAAGTCTAAGCAGTTATAAGTAATGAGGAGAAAAATGGTTTGATTAAACCCTAACTGCTCTTGTGCAGACCCGATCAGATCTGAGCCCTTTGCATGTTGTTTACACTTCACGAGGCTCCAAAACTATGAAAAGAAAGAAGGAAACAAAAATTAGGACAAAGTGCATTTTTCTTCTTTTTTTTTCATTCTTTTATGTTGATTTCTTTTTATTCTTTTTTCCTTTTAGATTTATTTTACTCTCTTTATCTCTGAATATTCTATGATTGTTTATTAAAAAAAAAGAAACCTCATAAAATTTTATGAAGTTATAATATGTGAAAAGATGGAGAGAGATGCAGGTAGGAATTATTCTTTGCAATTTTCTCTACTTTTTTTGTACTTTTCATTTAACTTTTTTTTCTAATGTTTTGTTTGGTTTTCATTTTTTAGTTCTTTCCTTTCTTTTTCCCCTTAATCTTTCTTTCTTTCTTTCTTCCCAAATCTTTTTCTTCTTACTTTCTCCATATTTTCTTTTTCCTTTTATTTTCATTCTTTCTTTCCAATGTTTTAGTTTTTTTTACTTTCACAATATATTCTTTTTCCCTTGATTTTTCTTTCATTCTTTCTTTGTCTTTTTTTTTCTTTCTTATTTTTGTATTTCTTTCTATCTTTTATTTTTTCTTTTATTTCTTTCTAGCTTTTTTTCTTATCTTTTTTCCTCTCTTATTCTTTTTTTCTTTCACATTTTTTAGCCTGCTTTGTGTATGTGTACATGTGACTTTTTGCCTGCTTTGTGGATATATGTGTGTATGTGTATGTGTGCATATGACTTTTTATAATCTCTTATTTAAGCAATTTTATTTTTGGTAATAGTTTCAATGTTTCAGAGTTTGGTGATGCATAAATTAAAAAAAAGAAAACTGCAACAATTCTGTAGCCAAAAATAAAACAGTAGAAATAAATACAAAGTTGTACTTATTCTTAGACTTCTGTATATTCATATTTTTGGTAACAGAATTTCACTCCTATAGTATTTGGAAATAAATAATACCTAATAATATCAGTTTTTATTGTATCTTGGATTTCATGAGAAATAATAAAATTCTAGTTTATAAGGAAATGCATCCCAGAATACTGATTGTTGATGGGATTTTATTGGCAGGTAGACTGTCTTTACTTAAAAGACTCCAGCAACACAATCTTTCTTTAGCCTTGTCAGTGGGGTTTAGAATATACTGCATGCCCTGCAGAGTGGTAAGAACCCCCTTCTCCAAAGGAGTGTCCTGAATATGACATGAAACAATAACTGATGGTGAAGCTCCAATTCTGGGGATCTGAAGAGTGTAGAGTACCCCTTCACCGTCATTACTCTCAGGTTCAAAAGTGGCAGTACCTGTTAAGGTCCTATTCAGATCTGTTTAAAAACCATTTCTATTCAATAGGGCAGCACACACAAAAAAAAAAGTGTTTTTTTTCAAGAAACAGCAACACAAAAAATGTAAATATGAATGCAATTCTCTAACTTGTAAGTATAAAGTAACCAGAGATGAGATGATATGTCATAAAAATAAATCAATCGTTAAACTTTCTTTGCTCATTTGGTCTTGTGATTCTTGTGAGCATCAGATACAATTAAGAAGTTACTTGAGCAGACTATTGTAACAGATTAATGAGTTTGAATCTCACTGAATGCCCTACAGTTTGAACATTCAATTATATCAAGATCAGCTGAAATGTGAAACAAACTCTCCTAACCATATTTTTCAATCGATAAAGAGATGACTTTGTCTCGAAAACTAAACTGTTTCCAACATATGCAAATAAGCATAGGTAGAAAAAATCCATGGTGTAATCGCTGGACTGTCGAATCAAAGTAAACAAGTTTGAACTCCAGTCACATAATTACATTCACTTTTAGATTAATATCCTTCAGAAATGTATAAACCTCTTTATCCCCCTCAACTATAGGTGAAATAGTATCACTGCTGTTCTTCTACAAGGATGGCTTTGACTTTAAATAACTCATGATAGTTAAGATGCCATTAAACAAAGAAACTAAACCTTGTACGCAAAAGTTTCTAGAAAGATCAGTGTTTGGCTTAATTTCAAGCAATCATATGAAATCAGTAAAAGAAAAATGGTTTTTAGGGGATTTTCAAATAAGAAGAATCATTACAGAAAGAGTTTATCTGTTTGGAGATTCAATTCAAGAATTAATTTAAATCCTAAGATTTATAGAGACTGTCAAGAAAGTTTTTTTTCAAAAAATTGTTGAAAGACTTATAAATTCATACGTTTTGTAAATCAGAATCATATTTTCTTAACCAAGTCAGCTGAATCTGTAGAATACACCGACTGCATCTCTGCAGAGAGGTAAGAAACCCCACCCCAAAATAAAAGACAAATATCATTTTCAGAATAACTTCACTAAAGAACATAGAAAAAGAGAATTTTGGTTGATTGGTTGTTTTGTTTTATGGCTATCAATTCTTTTTGAGTCATTTAACATCGAATTAAGTCATTCTGATAAAAGTTCAAACAATTCAATTTAGTATAAGTACAGATTTTTGTTTATACACAGTTAAATATCAAAACAGTTCTATTTCAAACAATTCCATTTAGCATAAGTACACAGTTTAGTTCTATTTGACCCATAGATAGGAACCTATCAGGTGCTATAACTCTGGACCTGGGAGCAATGGCAATGAAGGGGTACTCTGCATTCCCAAAAGCTCCAGCATTACTGGAACCTCACCATCAAATAGTTTAGTGTCATATCCAGGACACTCATTGAGATGTACAGGATGTTTCATAAAAACGGATATCACTTCATAATCTAATAACTTGACCACTTCTGGATCAAACAATCTCAAATTTTAACAGCATGTAAAGAAATAACTCAAAATTCTATGTTTAATTTAAATGCTCTTCACTAGAAAAAAAAGGTGTTTAAACATCAAAGATAGAATTTTCAGGTGTTTCAACACATGCTTTTAAAATTTGAGATCATTTGAAAAAAAATTAGTCATGTAATTAGACTACAAAATAATATCGGTTTTTCTAAAACACCCAGTACATTTCAAATGATATGACATTTTTTAAACACGCTGTCTTATTTTTCTCCATTACCTTCAAACAACTCTGAGGCAATTTCATAATGCCATTTATTTAAAACATTTATCTTTCTCGGGAAAGAACTGATCCATGTATTTTCTGCAGCCTCCAAGAGAGTAGATATCTTCTTTTTTTTTTACTAACAGTATCCTTTAAAACCTGGATCAAATTGTAATCCAAAGTTGTGGTATATGGTGATTACTGTGGATGAGTAAAAACTTTTTAGTAAGTTATAAAAAATAAAACATATACAGGCTTTGGTTGAAGAGTCAAACAAAATGACATTAGGTTTAAGTTTCTTAACCCTTTTGCAGGCAAAGTGTCATTTTGGGGTTTTTTTTGTGATAGATCAATGTAAGGTGTTTTCCTATTGGCTGCTTGTTGACAAATTCAATGTATATTTATAGATACATTGCTTGGTGATCCCACTGTGGTGTATGACTGCATAAAGGTTGTTTTACAAAATATCATCATTAGAAGTGAATGCTTTATTGTTTTCATGCTGTTATGACACTCAATTGCAGATCAAATTATCATGTTTTTTTTTCTTTGTATGTAGTATTTATTGATTTGGTTGAACATACCTTCTATTTTGTAAATTTTCTGAAAATAATCAGCCCACTCTACAAAGATTCAAAAAACTATCTGCCAATGAAAGAGTTAAAACTGATATCAGAATCAGCTCATGGGACAACTGAAAGAAGACAAAAGTGTCAGGCAAGAGCTTCTGGGTGAAGTTTATCAGGAACTCATGTGTCACAAGTATGACTATATATATATGTGTGTCTATTCATATTTTTATTTCAAGCTGTCTTAAGTACTCATAACTTCCTAAGTGTTCAGTTATCTGAGTCTGTTTATATCAGTCTATCTATCTAGCTTGCTAACTGTCTAAGTGTTCAAATCAATCAATCTCACTCAGTTTACATCTGTCGAGATCTGCAGGTGCTTCTTTTATATCATACTCACAGTTTTCTCTTCTGGGGTCCATGTTTAGTAGAGAGAAAAGTGACATTACAAATGTGAAATAAATTAAAAAGACAAATTAACTGATAAAGAAATTCCAAGGCATAAACAGTGTAAAAAGAACAGTCTTCCTGTAAACTGAATAAAAGATTCAGCTTGAAATTCCTAGAAGGTCACCAATTCCATCAAAAGAAACTAGCAGAAGTCTCAAAGGTGTAGTTGAAATGTTGGCACAGTATAACAACTAAGATGAGGATAATCATGTAAACAACAAAAAAACAACTTCTCGATTCAGAAATTTAGAGAGAAACTGTAATAGATCTTTTATGGTTTTCAAAGAAATATGCAATGATGTATTGTCACTTCTCTAATTCTAGATTACTCTACTCAGTTGATCTAATTGGGAGCATGAATTGTTCGGCTCTTAAGGGGAGAATAATAACAAAGGAATCACTTCCAATAGAACAATATATACAGAATCACTATTGGAAAAAGGTTCATTTTGGTAACAAATCCCTCAAGGAAACAAGCAAATAAGACACACCTACTGCAGATGCAGTCATCTTATAAAGAATACATCAAATCATATCACCATGTGCAAATAATTTGCATTAGATTGGAATACTTGATACCATATAACAGTGTACAAATTATTTTAATTAGATAGGAATACTTGATATTATCTAACAGTGTGAAAACAAATGATTATTATCAAGAACAAAAGGGGGATTTTAAAAACTGATTGCAAAAGAATTTCGAAAATATAGTCATGATTATAATCAAACATTTGCAAATGTGTCAAATTTCAGCATTAAATAACCCATAAGGAGTTGATAGGTCATAAAATAAATAAAACAAAATAAACATAAAATAACAAAACAAACATAAATTAACATAAGGTTTAGTTTTTTAGTTTAATGGCATATCAACCTTCACGGGTTGTTTAATGCAAAAGCCATCCTTGTAGAAGAAAAGAAATGGTGCTTTTTAACCCACAGCTGGGAGGATAAAGGAGTTCATACCTTTCCCAAGGGTATTTGTCCAAAAATGAACATGATTATGCAGCTGGAGTTTGAACTTGCATACTATGATGTTACAGTCCAGCATGTTAACCACTACACCACAGGTACATCTCCCATATATATGTTAGGATAGCATAGATACAAAATCAACAGTTCATAATGGCTGACAAGTCCAATGATTGTATAAATGAGAAACTGTCTATCACCAAGCACCACTAATTGTGTCCTCACTATCCTAATTTGCATATAAGAAGCTCTATCACCAATATTAAGCACTCTTTACTAATATATAAAGCAAACTATATTATTTATATATTTATTTCTTTAAGAATTATTTATTGATTTTGTTCTGACAGATTGTTTCGTTGTGTCACAACTCTTCAGTGTGGCTAGACACGCAAGATGCTCCAAGTCAGGATCGAAACCAGCCTAACTTTTCATCATCTAGCTAATGAGTTACCCCTAAGCCAAGCCTGGATGTAAAGTTTGGCAAGTTTCAATCCTCACCATACTGAAGAGTTGTGATACAATGAAACAGTCTGTCAGAACAAAATAAATAAATAATTCTTAGAAAAATACAAATCTCTTAGTGGATCTATTAATTTTAAAATATTTACTTTTTTCTCTTTTTGGACCTACAACAAAAAGATTTTTTGCATATATATATATATATATACACACACACACACACACACACCAGCGTAGCCATGTTCTTATATCTAGCAGTCTCAAAACTCATATCCACCTAAGTATTTACTTATCTAAATCTCTTCCTATCAGTCTATCTAAGTTACCAGCTGTCTTTATCTGTTTACATTTTTCTATCTCTCAATCAAAGCCTTCATACATCTGTCAATCTCACTCAGGTCATGTCTATCTGGATCTGCAGGTGCTTCTTTCATATTATACTTACAGTTCTCTAACCTTCATGCCAGAGTCAATAGCTAAAACTATTCACTGATCTGAAACCAATTTGTAATAAGATTGACTCCTTGACCCAGCTTCCATTACAAACCCCTGCCACTTTGTCAAAACCCAACCCCATCCTGCAGTGGGAATCTCACAACTTCCCTGATAGAAGAGAAAGATTTACACATAACATGTCACAGATGTGAAGCAGAAGAACAGTACATAAGCCAAAAAAGAAAACACAAATAAAAAAAACCCAGTTGTAAAAGAAAGAATTCTTATCCTTGAGAAGGAGTGAACTTACCTCTAAAAATATTCCTAAGTCAGTATATACATATATATATATATATATATATATACTCTTGAATAGTTTTCTTGTATTTTACCAGGAAAATTTAAATGTTCACTCTTGAATAGTGTTCTTGTCCTGATGGAATTACTCCCAACTCTAGTCTAACTGGACCAAACAATACCTATATATATATATATATATATATATATATATATGCATACATATATATGATAAAAACAAGTGGAAAAGTGAATAAATCAAACACTTACAACAGGTTTAGTAGTAATATTTCATTCTTTATTCACAGAACTTCTTCAAACTAAACATTTTTTACGTTTTTCAACATTTTAGCAATTAAGGAAATAGATAAGATAATATAAAAGGGTATAAAGCATTTTCTTCAGATATGGAGAGAAAACAATTTCTATATTATATTTTTATATTTTTGTCATGGACTCTTACTTGTTTCAAAAAAAAAAAAAAAAAAAAGGACCAAAAGACATGGGCTAGAAGCTAATGTCAGAAATGGATGTAATGTCATTGTCTGGTGTCATGTATCCTAATAAATCAAAAAATTTTACACAACTCACAAAACCTCAGAAATTAAAATCTTATCAATAAATAAACCTATTCTATTTTAGGAAAAGTAAAGTTGGCAACCGTAGTCGAGGGCTACCCAAAAGCTCCCTTTTCAATAGCTACTACACTGAGGTGTAGGGTAGGGCGATACTTCTTTCCCTGGATTGCTCCACTTTACCCTTGAAACGTACCTTATAATGCTGAGTGTTAAGCAAGGAGGTATCAAGTGCCACTTTTTGAGCCTTTGGTATGACTTGACCTAAGATTGAACCCCAGTCTCCCGGGCCATTGGCGAACACTCTACCACTAAGCCAATGGTCTAGTTCTCTCTATCTATTCATTTATTAAGGAAAACATGGTTATCAACACCATTACTAATATCAAACTTATCTCGTTAAGTTAAAAAAAATTTTTTGATATAAGTTTTATTTGATTTCGATTTAAAATTATAATTTACAATTTATCTCATCTTCATCATCATCAAGTCGTGCTGCCAGCACGGATATCCCTGACCCTCTCTCACCACTTCTCTCAATCATTCATTGCTTTTGGCAGGTCTTCAGGGTTACATCTCATATCCTCACATAACTGCTGTATGTATGTTTGAGCGGGTCGTCCTGCTTTTGCTTGGCCATATGCGGGGGTCCATAGGAGTACATCACTGATGAGTTCGTCCTTGCTTATCAAGCAGTGTCCTGCGTGTCTGGTTCGTCTAACTTGTATAGTTTTCGTGATGGGAGGCAATTGGTCGTATAGTTGGTGTCTTGTAGGGTGTTGACGCCAGGAAATTTCTTAATATTTTTATATTTTTGTTCTGAATAATGCCATTCTAATTACCTTTACTATCATGAATATTATTATAATTATTTATTATCAATAATTTCATCATAAATCAAAGTAACTATTATCACAAACATTTTATCAATATTATTATGACTATTACATTATTTTATTACTATTATTATTACTATTACATAGCCAATAATATTGATATAGATATCATTACTTTTATCCTTCAATTGTTATTACTATCAATTTTTTTTATTACAAACCTTATATATATATGTGGTGTCTTCAATAAGTTTCCAGACTCATTTCGTAGAGGCATTTAAAATTGTCATAGACTCTTGAAAATTCACTATGTTATTGCTATACATCTTATGAGATGACTGACCAATTTTTATGATTTCAGGTTTAAATGAACAGCTACAGTAGCAATTGGAATACACCCTACTAAAGCCTGATTGTAACAGCTGGTGAATTTCAAAAATGCAATCTGGACATGAGGACACTTTAGAAGAACGATATGCAATAAAATTCTGTTTTAAACTTGGAAAAAATGCCCCAGAAATGTATGGAATGCTTCAGACTGCTTTTTGACCATCTTGCATGAATTGAGCACCAGTTTTTGAGTGGCATAAGAGATTCAAGGAAGGCAGGGAGTCTGTTTGGGATGATGAGTGGTGTGGGAGGAGTAAGGAAGTCAATACACCAGAGTTGATTGGCCAAAGGGTTAGGGTTAGGGTTACTATGCTGAGGTTTTAAGGGAGTTCAGGAAGAGATTCCATTGGAAGAGGCCAGCACTCTTCAAATCGGGTCAGTGGCATTTCCACCAGG
Source organism: Sepioteuthis lessoniana (assembly GCA_963585895.1). Taxonomy (NCBI): domain Eukaryota; kingdom Metazoa; phylum Mollusca; class Cephalopoda; order Myopsida; family Loliginidae; genus Sepioteuthis; species Sepioteuthis lessoniana. Next base: position 3,016,222 of record CAUZXS010001320.1, read on the forward strand.
ACAATGCACCAGTTCACAACTCCATCCTTGTCACAGACTATTTCACCAAGATGGGCATCAAGACAGTTTGTTACCCTCCTTATAGTTCAGACTTTGCTCCCTGTGACTTTTGGTTATTCCCTAAGCTCAGAGGCTGTCGTTATGAGACAATTGAGGAGATGAAAGAGGCTGTAACGAAGGTCATTGACATGCTCACACAAGAGGACTTCCATGGGGCCATCCAGAAGTTGTTGGAACAGTACAACAAGTGTATTGCAGCCGGAGGAGATTACTTCGAAGGGGACTAGAGTTTCATGTGTGTACTATCAATAAAAGTGCCTATACGAAAAAGTCTGGAAACTTATTTAATGATCCTTAAGAAGCTAGACGGCAATTACACAAGAATGCTACGTGCAATATTGAACAAGTCCTGGCGGCAACACCCCACAAGACACCAACTGTACGGCCACCTGCCCCCTATCACGAAAACTATTCAAGTTAGACGAACCAGACATGCAGGACACAGCTGGAGAAGCAGGGACGAACTCATAAGAGATGTACTCTTATGGACCCCCACACATGGCCATGCAAAAGCAGGACAACCAGCACGAACATACATTCAGCAGCTATGTGAGGATACGGGATGTTGTCCTGAAGACCTACCTAGGGTGATGAACGATAGGGAGGAGTGGCGAGAGAGGGTCAGGGATATCCGTGCTACCAGCGCGATATGATGACGATGATATATACAGATACATATATGAATACAGGCTAAGCACACTCATGCAAGCACACGCACATACAGATACATATATAGTCACGTACACATAAAAAATTAAAACACACACACACACACACACACACACACACACACAGAAATATCTCTCTAAATATATGCATATGCAGGTGTTTAAGTTTTAATATACCATTAGATTTACGTGTAAGAAAAAACAAATTTAGTTCACACGCATGTGCACATATGCAGTAAATTCATCTTATTTTACATATACTTTTAAATTACAGTTAATTCTATCTATCTATCTATCCCAGTCCATTCATTATGTCTATCTATCCCAGTCCATTCATTATCTATCTATCTATCTATCTATCTATCTATCTATCTATCTATCCCAGTCCATTCATTATGTCTCTCTCTCTATCTATCTATCCAAATGAATAATATAGATGCCTATGTATTTGTATACAAAGATATAGGTTTGGTTTGGTTTCTTTGTTTAATGGCATATCAACTTTCATGGGTTATTTAATATGAATATAATAATAGAATAAAAGTAGTGGTACTATTTAACCAAAATCAGGTGAATTAAGGTGGTTCATAACTTTCCCAAGGGTATTAGTCCAAAAGTGAAAGAAACAGCATGACTGAAGTTCAAATTCGCATACTACAATGTCACATTCCAGCGAGTTAGCCAACCAAAATACAGATCTATATATATGTGTGTGTGTGCAAATATGAATAAGGATATAGATGTATGTGTGTGTGTGTGCCTATATAAGTAGTTTCTGTAAATAGGAATATATTTATATATAAGAATTGATGTGAGTAAATACAGTTACATTCATACATATATTTCTCTTCATATACATAGACCTTCACCGATAACTTTCTCCATAATTATATACTTTAATATAAGTGAGTATGAATGAAGCTATATATATATATATATATATATATACTTACTTACTTAATATGCAGTAACTTTTGATCCATATATATATATATACTCTTGATCTTAAGAAAGGCTTCTTTGATATTAATCACTTATGTCCCTATAAAACATCCATTTGTGTCTGCCAGGAATTCACTGCACCCGGTCATATTTTATACATGAGCCCCAACTCTGTCCATTGCTCATTCCTACCACCCTTCCCTTGAAAACACTTTTAGGGGAGCAAAAAGCATTGGATTTTTGACCCAAGAGTCACCTCACCATTCTACTTACTTGCTACTATTTATATAATGCCAATTCACATACAACAGTTCAGAGAACAATATAAGTAGGTGAGCCGATCACTTGAGCTTAGCAATGGATTATTCCCAGCTTATATATATATATATATATATATGTGTGTGTGTGTGTGAATGTGTATGTAGATAGATAGTATGCATATGTGCATCACTGTAAAGATGCAGAGTAAGATATATAAAGAAAAGGATGAGAATGATGTTAGTTGAAAGACTTACAAGCTTCGTTTTGTGCAAGGCTCCTGGGTAAAATATTGCTTTCATTTTGTAATCGGATTTGACAGTACGGAAATATATGAGATGAAAAGTGGCCAGTGTAGAAGTGCCGGATACATGGTTGAATGGCTGAACTGATGTCGATATCTATCCAAATCTATATACTTTCATTTATATCTACTTCTTATCAATATGTATGTGTGTGAGTGTCTATGTGTGTCTACTCAGATCTACCATGTGCATCTACATGTACATGGGTGACTGCCTCGAGTGGTGTATTGGTTAGCCCACTAAGATAGCAGAAAATTGTTTATAAGTTTGATTTTCACAGGGTGCTTCATGCTTCCAGTCTTGTGCCAAACTAAGCTAAGCACAGAAAATTACTTTTTATACAGTCTGGTGTTACATAATGTTACACTGAACATGTGGAGACATATTTAACACAATAGTTATTGCCATAGGAAATAGAAAAGTTCAAATCCTGGATGAAGGAAAAGCATATATCTATCAGTTCTCCCTCCAGCTATGGGTAAATAATAGGACAGACTGGGTTATTTAACTTTGGTAAGGTAGCCAGTTCAGTAGAAGGAAAACACTGAATTCAAACCAGCTGTACTCTGTCCATAATTGTGTCCCATCCTACATGTGGCAGAGGATTTCGGTAAATGCCAAGAACCTACAGAAGGTTTATACAGATAGCTTAAAAAAATATAATATAATTTGACTAGTTTGGTTAGGTTTTATGGCATATCAACCATTGAAGGTTATCTCATGCCAAATCCTGTTTTTACATATATAGTAGATATATGATTTGTAAACACATTTTGTGGATATACACAGTTAAATATCAAACAGTTCTATTTGTAACAATTCAATTTAGCATAAGTCATTTGTTTGCACTCAGTTTAAATGTCAGACAGTTCTATTTTACTCATAGATAGGAACCTCACAGGGGCAATCACTTCAGGCCAGAGTGAACCTAGGAGTGATGGCAATGAAGAGATGCTCCAGCATTACTGGAGTCTCACCATCAGGTTGGTGGTGGGGTCTTACTCCTCTGCAGAGATGCAGTCGGCGTATCCTACAGCCTCATTAGACTAGACAGTAATATCAGTTGAGAAGTACAGAGTGTTTCAGAAAAAATCAGTTCTTAATCTAATAAGATAACCAATTCTTGTTTAAATGCTCTCAGATTTTAAAAGCAGGAGTAGAAACAGCTGAAAATTCTATGTTTAAAGATTCTTGGGTCAGGCATGTTTTTGGAACTAAAGCATCATTACCACTAACCCTGAGAACCCCAGCAGTACCTTGTGATATCATCAGACTGTCATGTAATCATTTATTATATTCAAAATTTTCCCGTCAACATAAACGAATTCAGTAATGCAAAATTCAAATTAACTGAGGAAAAATCAATATGATTTCTATGAAATTTGTGTGCAATGTTAGTTTGAAAATGTTAAAAAATGAATTGTTAATTGAATGGTGTTAATTTGAATTATATGATGAGATGACAATATCAAGTCTGACCTGATAGTCTTGACAACGGTACAAGTTTAAATTGGTAATCCATACTGACAAAAAAAAAATGTAAAAAAGATCTTGCGTATTGTAGTGAAATCCAAACACTGAACCCTTCAATGGATTTACAATCTCAATATCAAATTTATGCTGTGAATGATGAAGGTGACAGGTTTATTTACAGAGCTCTGTACTGTTTTCTGACATGCAGATGTTAATCTACTCCAACATTGTGGGAGTATATCCCATTTTTTTCTGGCATAGTAGAGATGGTATGATTTTATCTAGCAGTCATTAGTCTTTCAGAATATCACTCAAACATTCCAGAAAATATTTAGTAGATAATATTATAGACATACCTGTGTGTATATATATATATATATATTTACTAATCGGGGGTCGGTGAAACTTTAGTAGAAGATTTTCGACTTGCGATTTAAGTTAATTTTATATATATATATATATATATATATATATATATAATAAATCCATACAACTGCTATCACAAAGACAGCAACAGAAGTACCAACAACAAAGCTTTCATCAGATGATGACTCAGGGATCAAGTATGATTTTGGAGCTAAAGCATCATTACCACTAACTGAGGTGCTCCAGTAGTAATACACAATGCCACCAGGCTTTGTCGGGTTTACGTAACAGTGTGAGTATACCAGATCCATACAGTGGTAGCTTCTGCCTGATCTTGGAGCCTCTCAACATATCATGATTTTTCTGCAGGTGACCAGTCAAGTTTAGTCAGATATGCAGAGGTTGAATGAGTATGAAAACTTTGGCATCTAACTTCAATGGATAATATACTGGTAGTCCATACATTTTTTACACATGGCTTTTGCAGTTTTTCATAATTCTCCAGCTTACACTGATACTGCCTAGTCAATATTTTCATCAAAAGGAATGGTTAACTCAATGTCACAAAGTCTCTTTGAATCAACAGACCAGATTACAAGATGTGGAGACTGGGCAATTAACATTATCTCAGTAGGAAAGGCGAAATGACAATCCAAATTTACTGTAATGCTCCTGTTTGTGCAACCATCAAACAATAGGGAATTGTACATGTACATTATATAAATTGTATAATTGTATATTAGTATATAGAAATAATAAGGAGAAGAAGTCCTAGAGACTTGCTGTCACTCAGACTCCCATGAAAAGCCATCAGCCAATGCTGGTGTGAAAAACTCACAAAGGGTAATAATATATATATATATATATATATATATATATATATATATATATATATATATGCACAAGGTGTTTCAGAAAAATTGGTATCATTTTGTAATCAAATAACTTAACCAATTCTCATTCAAATGATTTCAAATTTTAACAGCATGTGTAGAAACAACTCAAAATTCTATGCTTTTTACTTTTTAGGTACAGAAATACCATTCATTAGAAAAGATAAGTCATTTAAATATTGATATAACCCTAATAAGTAAAAGTAAAGTTGGTGATCGTAGTCGAGGGCAACCCAAAGGCTGCCTTTTCAATAGCTACAACACTGAGGTGTAGGGGAGGGTGCTACTCCTTTCCCTGGATTGCTCAACTTTACCCTTGATCTGTACCTTATAAATGTTAAGCAAGGAGGCATCAAGTACCATTTTTTGAGTCTTTGGTATGACTCAACCTGGGATTGAATCTCAGTCTCCCAAGCCATTGGCGAACACACTACCAATTAGGCCAATGGGCTGGTTATTTACCCTAATATAAGTCAACTAATTTCCCTATTTTGCTTTAAAAATTCTTTAAAAAAAAAAAGAAAACAATTTATTGAAAAAATTAGATTGAAAATAAATAATAAAATAGTTACATATTTTCGATCTTTTTTTTTTTAAATAATTGTTTTTGGATGAGTTGAAAACAGAAAAATGGTGTACTATTGTGCCACGAATTTTCCAAACAATACTCTTCAGAGTTTTTCCTTCTCCGAGATCAATTGCCTTAAGAACTGGGTCTGCATGACTATTTACTTGTAATTGGAGGGAGAAGAGGATTCATGCCTTTCCCAAAAGCATTAGAGTGAAATGAAATGCCAACAGCTGATAACTGTTATGTCACAAATATATATATCAATCCTGTGACCTGGTATAATGAGAAGTTCTCTTGTTATGGTAGCATAAGGCATTACGTGAGTAGACAGAGAAGAAAGAAGGAAGGAAAGAAAGTGTGAAAAGTTGAAAAGAAAGAGCAATTGAAAAAAAGGGAGAGTGATGTAGAGAAGGAAGAAGGCTAAATTATAGAAAATTATAGTGAGAGAGATAGAAAGCTGAAATTGAAAATACAATGTATAATTTCTAAAGTGAAAGTGAAAGAGAGTTGGATTAAGTGCCACATAATATATAAATAGTTCCTGTCATTTATGACAGGAAATATATGCTTGTTATTATACATATTCCATGAATAAAATATGATTAATCTGAAACTAGAATAATATTTGCTGAAGACAGCATTTAAGAGCATTTATTTTTTAAGATCTAAAACCACAAACTGGGGGCATAAACTCCTTTTCATCTTATGTCACTGCAAGACTCAGGCCTTCCTTAACAATAAATTTCTCTTGCTGTTGAGTAATGGTAAACAAGCAAACCAAACAGACTCCTGATTGATTGATACTAATAGCATATCAACTCATCTTAGGTTACTGCATTCATATCGAATAGAAATAATTTTCAAAAAGATCTATTTAACCCATATATGAAACTGAACAGGCACTTCTACTCTGGATCAGAGTGGAACCGAGAGTAATGCCAATGAAAGAGTACTCCATACTCTCCAGATCTCCAGAACTGGAACCTTACCATGAGATCAAGTTTAATGTAATACCCAGGATACCACTTTTTTGTTAGGACTTGGCCCCTCAACAGAAAATGCTGTCAGCATATCTTAAGCCTTACCAATAGGGCTAGTAGACTACTGAGTTCACTCCTTGCTGATTATCCTTCATGTGTGGCTTTGTGCCAAGCTAGCGTAATTTAATGACACTGAGATTATCGCTATATTGGTCATCTGTGATATTTCTTAGTATATAGTTTGACTGATCGTAGCAATTTGAAATATTTGAGTGAACCTGGGAGTAATGACAGTGAAGGGGTATTCCACACTCTCCAGATCCCCAGAATTGGAGCTTCACCATCAGTTATTGTTTCATGTCATATTCAGTACAACTTTGTATTTATTTCTACCGTTTTATTTTTGGCTACAGAATTGTTGCAGTTTTCTTTTTTTAAATTTATGTATCACCAAACTCTGCAACATTGAAACTATAACCAAAAATAAAATTGCTTAAATAAGAAATTATAAAAAAGTCATATGCACACATACAGACACACACACACACATACACAGAAAGGCTAAAAGACTTCTAAAATGTGGAAGAAAGAATATGTCAGAAGTAAGGAAAAAGAAAGAAAGGAAGATAAGAAAGAAAGAAAGAAAGAAAGAAAATAAAGATAAGATAGAACAAAAAGCTAAGAAGGAAAGATAGAAGGAATAAAAAGAAAAAATGAAAAATTAAAAGAATGAAAAGGAAAGAAAGAAATATTAAAGGAAAAAGAAAATATAGAAAAAGTAAGAAGAAAAAAAAAGGAAAAAAGATTAAAGGAAAAAGAAAGACAGATTAAAGGAAAAAGAAATTATAGAGAAAGTCTGAAAAAAAAAAAAAAGTGCAAAAAGATTTTTAAAAAAAAGAATGAAAGGGAAAGAAAAAAGCAATAAAGAAAGAAAGAAAGAAAGAAAGAATAAGAAAGGAAAAGGATAAAGATAGAAAGATATAAAAGAAAAATAAGAAAGAAAGAATAAAAAGATAGAACGAAAGAAAAAAGAAAAAGATAAAGAAAAAATGAAAGAAAAATCAAGGGAAAAAGAATATATTGTGAAAGTAAAAAAACAAAAACACTGGAAAGAAAGAATGAAAATAAAAGGAAAAAGAAAATATGGAGAAAGTAAGAAGAAAAAGATTTGGGAAGAAAGAAAGAAAGAAAGAAAGAAAGATTAAGGGCAAAAAAGAAAGGAAAGAACTAAAAAATGAAAACCAAACAAAACATCAAAAAAATAAGTTAAATGAAAAGTACAAAAAAGTAGAGAAAATTGCAAAGAATAATTCCTACCTGCATCTCTCTCCATCTTTTCACATATTATAACTTCATAAAATTTTATGAGGTTTCTTTTTTTTTTAATAAACAATCATAGAATATTCAGAGATAAAGAGAGTAAAATAAATCTAAAAGGCAAAAAGAATAAAAAGAAATCAACATAAAAGAATGAAAAAAAAAAGAAGAAAAATGCACTTTGTCCTAATTTTTGTTTCCTTCTTTTTATAGTTTTGAGGCCTCATGAAGCGTAAACAACATGCAAAGGGCTCAGATCTGATCGGGTCTGCACAAGAGCAGTTAGGGTTTAATTCTTCACAAAGATAGACACATTGTTTGTTCCATGTTGTTGTAACTCTTAGTGCAGGGTGAAGAAGAAAAGATGAGTGGAGGGGAGGAGATCAGCTGGGCATATCAAATAAGAAGTCTAACGAGTCTTGACACAAACCAGATCAGAAGATGGCAAAACAGAATACATAAATCGATAAGACAAAGTCTTTCATCTGAATATATATATATATATATATATATATATATATATATATATATATATATGAGGGTCATTCAATTAATAAGGTGAATTTTGTCTAAGGAGTTGGCAATAGGAAGCAATATTTGCAATTACACCTTTTTTAAAGAAATCAATAGTAATGGGTCCTTTCATTTCCCAGAAGTCTATCAGCATGACCTTCTTTACTGACCACCTTGGCTGAAACTTTTTCTTTTTGACTCAGGTTAGTAGAGGCAAATCCATGTTACCCCATTTGTAAACACTTTTTTCAACTAAAACATGCTTCTTCATACGCATCACACATTCTTCTATAAATTTTACATTGCAATTCTCAACTGGCAAAAATTTGATAACAGACCTCTGTTCAAGCCTGGAGCATTCTGTTTGATTTGCCACCATTTTAAATAGCCCTAAAACAAATATCTTTAACAGATTAGAATAATTTTTGCTCTAAACTGTTCCAAGCCATGATTATAAATGATTGTATTTGAAAAAAAAAAGACATTAGTTAGATGGAGCTACCATTACCACTTGCCTTAGTTCACTTGCACCATACAGATGACAGTATAAAATATGGGAGGTATTTTTGTTGCATCCTGTATAACTAAGTATACTTACTTATTTATATAATTTTTTTTAATTTGCATTGTAATACAGTTATTTTGACGAAATTCTTTTCAATGTGTGTCTGTACAAAAAAGAAATTCTATTTTACTGCTTTAACCAAAATTACAAGTAAAATGAACATGCACTGCTGAAGAAGTAGGGATCAAACTCATAGGCAACATTGTGTCATAGAGTTCTACAGATGGAAATGCCAATGTTGGTTAACCAGTAAAGATCTTCCTACATCAGTTCTGTGTGGACACTAGATGATATCTAGATGATCTACCAGGAGCAAGAGATGACAGGGACAGGTAGCAAGAGAAAGTAAGGGAACTCCGTGCTATAAACACAAATTGATGATGATATGTTTTCAAGTATCCGGATAATAATCATTTTTAAACAATTATAGTGTCAACTAATAATTCTTAATACAAATGATTTTACACAGTAATAGGGTTCCAAGTATTCTTATCTGTTGTAAGGAAGGATATTTCTCCTACAAGAAAGTTGGACTCATCCAATGAAATACAGACTATAGGAGGTTAGCACTAACCACCCTGCACCCAGAGCTAGTAATTCATTACCACGCGTTTTGACTCATTGTTATAGCTCCTTGTACAACAAGCTAATAAAGCTATTGTTAACTTTCCAATTTCAATGATGTTATTGATAAGTCAGTCACAACACTTGGGAATGAATTAATGTAAGCAAGACTAGCTCCGGGTCTAACGCTAACCTCATATAGTCAGTATTTATGCATTCCATTGGACGAATCCAACTTTCTTGTAGAGGAAATATCCTTCCTAACAACACTATCAACTATTAATTTTTCTGGAGGTGCCCGTGGTGTAATGGTTATCGTCGCAGGAAATGGACATGGCGACATGAGTTCAAATCCTGGACGAGACTGATTGTATTTCACATAGCACTAATACCCTTGGGAAAGGTATGAATCCAATTATTCTCCCTCCAGCTATGGGTAAATAGTAGAGCAGACTAGGTTCTTCAGCCTTCGTAAGGCAATTAGTCTAGGAGAACAAAAACTCTGAATTCAAACCTGTTAAACTCCGCTTAAAAATTGACCTTGTGTCATATCCTGCCTGAGCGGAGGGCTGGTAAATATGATCAATTATTAATTTGCACACAATTATATGCCTTCAAGAACAACTCCAATTAACAATTTAGAAATATTTATTTTACAAATAGATGAGACCCTAATAAGTATTAATATCCAGGTCAGAGTGGACCTAGGAGTAATGGCAATAAAGGCACACTCCACACTATAAAGAGCTCCAGGGTTGGAATCTCACCACCAGACGATGTCATAACTAGAATACCTAACAACACTAAGAGTCTGATAGACAGTGAGTTTACGAAGACATATGTGGTTTTGTTAAAGCTAGATATTACTTAATTTGGGTGAATGAGGAAAAATTTTGCATAATGGTAATTCCTTATGTTTTCTAAGATGCAGAAGGTTAAAACAAGGATCCGTTAAGTAATTGAAATAATTCCTAAGCAGATTTATTTATTTATCAGTCAAATTGTTTGAGATTTTCAAGCCAAAATCATGCAAACGGCAGTGACAGAGAAGATTTAAGTATTGAAGAATTAAAATGAAAAACTAAGAAAAGAGAAAAATAAACTAGAAACAAAAAAGGATGATTCTAGCAGATTTGATCCTTAATTCAAAAATGCATATATATATATATATATATATATATATATATATATATATATATATATATATGCATTTTTGAATTTATATACATGTATAAGATAAAAATTTTACAAATAAGCTATTTTAAATTTTTCCCCTAAATGATAAGATTGTAATAACTTATAATCTATAATTATTCTTGTGAGCAGATTTAACAGATAAAGGATTTATTTTTATTTTAATATAATTCCCATCTTCATATATTTTATTTCTTTTTCATATATATATATATATATATATATATACACTCACACATGCACATACAAAAGCAGAAGAACCCACAATTTCCCAGTATAAAAATAACATGTTAAATCACATTTTATAAAGTAAAAATTCAATTTATTATGTGTATGAATTTTTTTATCGAAGTAAATTTCTTCAAAAAAGTTAGACACCATTGCAATACAACACACACACATATATATATACACACAAATCAAATACACACACACACACACACACACACATTTATATATATATATATATATATATATATATATATATATATATATATAGTACTTAGTTTAATGGTTATTATTGTAGTAAATGGAGATGCTGACCAGAGTTCAAACCTGGAAGTGGCTGTTTCTATTTCATGTCATGCCAATGCCCTTAGAAAAGGCATGAATCCATGTTCACCCTCAACCCCCAGTTATGACTAAATAGTAGGGAAGACAGGGTTCTTTAGCCTTGGTTAGACAACTAATCAAAGAGAAGGAAAACACTGAATTCAGACCAGCATTAATCAACTTAATAATCAACCTTGTTACATCCTCTCTACAGCAGAGAGTTTAGGTAAGGTTTGTTTATTTTGTTTTTAATGGTATATAAACCTTCATAGGTTATTTAATGCCAAAGCCATTCTTATAAAAGTCATTAGCGATACTATTTAACCAATAGCTATGGAGGATAAAGAATTTCATACCTTTCCCAAGAGTATTAGTCAAAAAGCAAATATAATATGCTTGGGTGAACGCACACACACACACACATATATATATATATATATCATCATCATCATCACGTTGTGCCACTAGCATGGATATCCCTGACCTTCTCTCGCCACTTCTCCTTATCATTCATCGCCTCTGGCAGGTTTTCAGGGCTACATCCCATATCCTCACATAGCTGCTGTATGTATGTTCGAGCTGGTCATCCTGCTTTTGTTTGGCCATATGAGGGGGTGGGGGGCGCATATATATATATATATGCCTGCACATACATATCAATACAAAATTCATGCACTTTCCAGTAATATCTACATACAAGAAAAAAAGATTTTTTTCTCAAATTTTTTTTTTATGGGTGAAGGCAAACATACAATATCTACCCATCTTGAAACTTATCCCCTAATGTATGTGTACACTTGCATAGATATGCATTTGTACACACAGATATTGTAGTGTGCCCATGGTGTAATGGTTATCATATTTGGAAATGGACAGGGTGAACAAAGTTCAAATCCTGGACAAGCTACTTGCATTTCACATAGCGCTATGAATCCAACACTTTAATCTTGGTATGATAGCCCAGTCACGGAGAAGGAAAACTGAATTCAAACCTGTTTAACTCTGCTTAAAAAATTGACCTTGTGTCATATCCTGTTCATGTGGAGAAGTAGATAGATATATATATCATGGGAAGACTGACAGTTACTGAGAGTTTGGCACAGTGAGAATGAAAATCCCTTATCATAACACCATATAAGACACACCCATAAACTATGAGAGGATATATACATACCACACACGGTGGGAGAATATATAAATGCAACATATTTGGATATATAACATATACATACATTTATATGGATGTGTGTATATATGCTTTCTTTATGTATTTCTTACCTTCTCTACTCAGTCAATACATTTTATTTTTCTCTATCCGATATATATATATATATATATATATATATATATATTGTTCCTTCTATTGATAAAAAGCTAAAAGAAAAAAACATTATTATCTCTTAAGGAATGCTTTTTGAATTTTATATACAGACAACAAACATTAGATAATTTTCCTTATTTATTTTTTATTTGTTAATCGTTATTATTTATGTTTTCAAAAGCAATAAAGAAATTAAATTTTATTTAAAATAAAAAATAACAACTGATACAGAAATAGATTAACGTTAAAATTTTTTTTTTTTTTTAATTCCTTTTGCCTATCTTCATCAAACATTATTATCGAAGCCACATATATGTATAATTATTTCAATTACTTTGCTGTGACAATTTGATTTTATTTATAATCTACAGACATAAATCAAATCTATAATCAAATGCCAAATGCATTAGGCATCAGGAGAGATTATTATCATCTTTAAATCTAATTATATATATATATATATATATATATGTGTGTGTGTGCGTATCCATATATATATAAGTTCAGAGATAAATACATATAAACATATATTTACATGCAAAAGAACACACTGACTATATATATATATATATATATATCCACATATTCATATGTATTTACATACACATTAATATCATATACGCATGCATATTTAAAGACACCTTAGAAATTTATGTAAAAATATACTTTTAGATATCATATGTAGACATATGCAAATTAATACACATGCACATGTATAATATTATATTAAAATATGAATTCTGATACAGCCCTTCATAGAGATAATAACAGAATAAGTTATGTCATACACTCTCTTATTCCTTGGACTCGGGATTAGTTAGATTTTAATATAATCCCATTTTCAATATATATATAATGATTTGGTTTCTTTGTTTTAATGGTATATCAACTTCCATGGATTATTTAATGCTAAAGCCATCCTTACAGAAGAACAAGGGTAATTATTTAATCTACGAATAAGAGGATTCAATACCTTTATATGTGTGTGTACTTCATATATATATGTATATATTTTATTAAACTAAGGGTACAGGAAAATTTATACGAAGAAAGGATTAACGGAATCATTGGTAGAGAGGGGGAAAACAATTTAAAAAAATAAAACTGCAAAGGACCTTTCGTCTGGCACTATTTATACAGAAATGCCGGAAAGTGATAAAAACGGGTAATACAAATATATATATATATATATATATTTATACAAATTAATACATATATATATATATATATATATATATATATATATATCAGTAATGTCTAGTCAGCATCCAAAGACAATGGGTGTGGATTATTTGTGCATAGAATATAGGAATTTCATATAAATCTTTGGGAGTTCTCAATGCATGGCTCTTGTTATATGTCCTCTTTCAGGCTAATATAATAAAACTCACACACAAAGCGTATACAGTGTAACTAGAATAAAACTCAAACCTGGTTGAATTGTCATTATAGATCTATTTTGGCAAAGAATATAATCTTTGCCTTGTCAGATGACTCACAGGCTTAATTTGAGGATGAAAAACAGTAAATATGGATTATAGTATATATATATATATATATATATATATATATAAATTTTCAGGCAAAAAGGAAAGGGAATTAAAACAATAAAATATTAAAAGAATTAAGAACCCAGAAAAAGTGTGTTCTTGAAAAATGGCCCATCCTAATTTGAGCATATGTTAGGTTTTGTCGTAGCAGGAGGAAGTTTTGAATAATGTAAGCTTGCAAACTAAATTGTAATCTTTTTATTTTTCTGTTTACTCCTTTAACATGTTTAAATCCCTAAGTTAACTGGAATATAATACTCCTCCCTCCAAAAAAAAAACAAAAACTTTCCGCATCCTACCGATAGAGTACCCCGTAACTGTAGATGATGAATGACCCTGAAGTGGACAATGTAACTTGAAGAATGTCATATACGAAGCATACATTTCCCTCTAGGAACACAATAATGATGAGGAGAGATTATACATAGGTATTTCAGAGGGGAATTGGAAATATAAAGATTGTATAATCACCAACATTCTTTCTCCAATCCACGGCTTAGGAACCAAACAGCCCTATCTAAATATTTTTGGAACCTTAGGGATCAGGGGCTAACTCCTCAAATGAAGTGGAAAATATTCAGGCAATCTTGTTTATCAAAGAAAAAATTTGGAAAATAATTTTAAGAACTCCAGACGACTGCTTAATATGCGTAATGAGCTGGTGTTTAAATGTAGACATAAAGGTAAATTTAAAATATCTTGACTGAGGATTATTGAGGGTTCTATGCAAGATTAAAACTGTGATATTGATTTTGGGTGAATTTTATAGCAAAAATAACATTTATTTCAGTAATTAATAGAATTATATTACTGGTGGATTTATGTAGTGAAGGGGACTTTTGAATCTTGGAAATTAGTTTGTATTTAGGTTGACGCCAGCATAGATAGCAAAATCTCCCACGACCTAAACAAAACTGATGTACTAATAGTAGTAGCACATGAATTAAAGGCACCTGTAGGATGCCAAAAGGTTTGGTTTTTTATTAGGAGGAGGATGATAGCCCAATTAACTTGACCTGCATCCTGTTTTCTTTAGGAGACAAGTGCACTTCCTGATATGCCACCCACACAACTTACGCAACATATCAAAGGGATCTTCCAGTCAATATCCAACATCTGCATGTGTTTCAAATTTCAATGTTTTTTTTTTCTTGAAAATGTCATAAAGAAAGAAAACCAATCTATAAAAAGTAATGAATTTATTAACGATTTTTTATCATTTAAGAAGCATTTGAGGGATACAATATAATGTTTTCGGGTGATTTAATTTGTTGTTGAGTCCATGTGAAGTAAGGATTTCACAAAGTAATATCTATTTTCATGGATTTCTGAAATTCATATATATATATATATGTAATATATTAACGTAACCTGCGGGTGTGAATACAGCGGATGTTGTTGACAGATAGATTGATAAGACCGGTGTGATCACCGAAATGTCATCATGTCTACAGGTGCTGTGTATTCGAGGATGTTGACAGGATCATATCCGCTCAAGGATAATATCAACAAGGTGATTGCTAAAATGTCACCATGCCCAGAGTTGTTATGTTGAAAACAGGTGCATCCGGTCGAAGATATCAGAAAATCACCGAACAGTGGGCGTCGTTGAATTCGGTGATAGTGGCAGATGCGTACGCCCACAGAACCGGGCTTGGGCAAGTAGCCAATGGGAAGTAGACAACATAACCAATGAAAAGCAAAGAAGTGATGTGTGGGCATAACCATGGTTAACAAAAAAGAGGAATTGCTGCAGGTCACATGAGAGTTGTAGACTATGTAAGTTCCCGAATTTCGGTTAAAGTCAGTTGTTCACTGGCTCGTCCGTCTCCCGGCAGCCCCTCCATGTGTGCGAACTCTCTGAGATTGCTCTCTGCTCCACATAAGTATCATCACCAAAAATAAAAATATAATCTTATATTTTTATATACATACGTGTTCCTCGTTGTTAATAACGACACAGTGTACTATACAACATATATATATATATATATATATATATATATATATATATATATATATATACACACAAAAACATACATGGAAATTGTTGGTATCTTCAAAAGTATCTATCCATTTTTGAACATACTGATCATAATTCAAGATAACCATCTCTGGCTTAGTGATCAAGATCTGTTTATTGGACTTCAGTACCTTGTCAGAATGAAAATTTATGCCATCCCATGTTGCTATAGGTGTGAGCCAAATCAACTAAACAGGCCTTCAAAGTGTCAACAGCATCAATAGACATTGTCCCTTTAACAGAGGAAACAAACACACACACACACACACACATATATATATATATATATATATATATATATATATAACTACTTTTATTCCATGCAACTCTTTCACAACAGTTTTAACTAGTGGTATTTTTTTACCAAAGTCTGAGTGAGAGCAAGTCTCTTCATATTTACGGGACTCTAGTCAATTTTAACACTGTGGTGGTCTGGATCATCTTGATTCTTCCTCTGATCTCCAATTACATTTGTCTCTTTTCCAGGCATTTGAGGAACATTCCAACTACAAGTAGATAGATATATATGATGGTATCCCTATCACCTTCCTGTTTCACAGCTTTTTAAGCTCTCTAGCGATGTCCAAGTATTTGTCAATCTTTTTGCTTTATTCTATTTTCATTCTATGGTCTGCTGGAATGGCAAAGTATACCAGATAACAAGTTCTTTTCTTTTTGTTAATCAAAACTCAATCTGGTCCCCTGACTAGGATTGAGTGATCTGTTTGTCTCACAAAGTCCCAGAGAATTTTGTTCTAGTCTTCTGATGATGAATGGGTGTCTGCTTGCATCTCAAAGACCCAGAGAATTTTATGCATTTCCTTTCTGGGGAGAGATTTTAGTTTGTGCATATACTTTTGGTCACAAGTAGATAGATATATATGATGGTATCCCTATCACCTTCCTGTTTCACAGCTTTTTAAGCTCTCTAGCGATGTCCAAGTATTTGTCAATCTTTTTGCTTTATTCTATTTTCATTCTATGGTCTGCTGGAATGGCAAAGTATACCAGATAACAAGTTCTTTTCTTTTTGTTAATCAAAACTCAATCTGGTCCCCTGACTAGGATTGAGTGATCTGTTTGTCTCACAAAGTCCCAGAGAATTTTGTTCTAGTCTTCTGATGATGAATGAGTGTCTGCTTGCATCTCAAAGACCCAGAGAATTTTATGCATTTCCTTTCTGGGGAGAGATTTTAGTTTGTGCATATACTTTTGGTCAGCATGGTCAAATTTTAATCTCCTTTACAATTCTCAGTTGACCAACTTCCCCACCCAGCCGTGCCTAGTCTTGTATTCCTTTTGAGCAAGTTTATTGTATTCCCTTATTACAGATTATAAGCAGGGAGTCTTTGTGGCACAGTGGCTAACATGCTGGACTGTGACATTGAGGAAAGTGAGTGTGAACTCCAGTCACACTATTATGCTCATTTTCAGACTAATATTCTTAGGAAAGATATAAACTCTGTTATCCTCATAGCTATGGATTAAAAAGTACCACAACTGTCATTTTATAAGGGTGGCTATGACATTAAATAACCCACAATGATTTATATGTCAGAAACCAAACCAAACCAAACCAAACCAAACCAAAGAATTTATATGTCAGAAACCAAACCAAAGATTTATATGTCAGAAACCAAACCAAACCAAACCAAAGAAAATGAAACCAAACCAAAGAAACCAAACCAAACCAAACCCTATAGATTATTTTTGATATTTTTATTATTATTTACAAAACATTTCCAGGAAAGAAAAGTTCATATGACATAAGGAAAAAAAACCATGCAATCGCTATGATGTCACAAAGATATGGGATACCCACCCATGATGTAGAGGGTAGAATATCATCATCAAGTCAGAAAACAAAACACTGCCATTTCAATAAAATCAGTTGCCTGTGTTAATAATGGTGCAAATCTCATACTTAGATGGTAAGTCAATTGAAGGAATCCATATTTAGTAAAAAAAGATTCCTTTGTTTGATTGGTTGTGTTTTATGGCATATCAACCCTTGTAGGTTATTTAATGCTAAATCCTGTTTATACATATGTTAAATATATATAATTTGTAAACAAATAATTTGTAGGTAACAATTTTTAAATAAACCAGAGTTCATCTGTTTGCACACATTTAAATGGTTTCAAGTATTGCTATCAAAAACAAATAGTTTTGTTTGCACACAGTTAAATGATTTCAAGTATTGCTATTTAATACAAATAATTTTATTTGCACACCGTAAAATGGCTTCAAGTATTACGATTTAACACTAGTAATTCTATTCAATATTATCGATTTGTTTGCACAGTTAAATGGTTCCAAGCATTTCAATGTAATACTAATGATTCAATTTAACAGTCATTTATTTGCACACAGTTAAATAGTTTCAAGTATAGAAAATGATTAGATATTTCTATTTGATCCATAGATGAGACCAGAACAAATACAACCATTCTGTTGCCCAGTCAGCCGGGGATGTAGAACACACTGACTGCTTCTTTGCAATGAGGTAAGACCTCCCTCCAATGATGGTCCTGGATATGTCACTAAATAATCTGATGGTGAGGTTCCCGTAATGCTGGAGCTTTGGAAAATGTTGAGTACCCCTTCATTGCCACTGCTTCCAGGTCCACTCAGGCCCAGAGTGGTAGCATCTGATAGGGTCCTATCTATGGGTCAAATAGAACTAAATTGTGTACTTATGCTAAACTAAATTGTTTAAAATGGAACTGTTTTTGATATATAAACTATGTACTTATGCTAAAAAAATTGTTTGAAATAGAACTATTTTGACATTTAACTGTATTTAAACAAAAACTATACTTATACAAAACTAAATTGTTTGAAATAAGACTGTTTATACGTATAAACATTTGGCATTAATAACCTACAATTGTTTATGTGCCATAAAACCAAACCAAAAAAACATTCTGGGCCAGAGTGGACTTGAGAGTAATAGCAATCAAAATTCTTCAATGCTTCAAGACTGCAGCCTCACCATCAGGTGGTTTAGTATCATATCCAGGACACTCATTGACAGGGGTGGATTACCTTCTTTATTACCAGTTTAAAAATTAGTCATTTGATTTTGAACTAAGAACATTATCTCAACTTTCTAATGATGTTATCAACACATTGTATAATTCAACTCACTATTGCTAAATTAATGATTTCTCATTGAGATCTTGTACACTGATTTCACGCTTAAATTTCTGACTATTAATAATAATTTATATACAATCATATGGTTTCAAGTATTCCCATTTAATCCTAATAATTTGTACACAATTATATAGTTTTAAATATCCTTATCTTATACTAATAATTTGTACACACTTACAATGTTTCAAGTATTTTTATCTAATATTAATCATTTTAAAACAGACATGTTTGACCCATTAACAACCACTCACCATTAGAAACAGTTTAGTGTGATGCCCACTTTTTGGAGGGCCTTACAGTTGACATATTCTTGTCACCTAATAACAGGGCAAGAAGCAATTGCTGCTAACACATTTACAGCTACATTAGATATTTGAACCCTTATATAATGCCACAAGATACGCATAGGAATCATGTGACAGTAAGCATGTTAATTATTATATAGCTGTACGTATTATGTCTATTCCTTTTACAGTTTACTCATTTTCTTTTTTAAAAAATAATTTTCCAAGTTTTATCTTTTTTAATTTGAAGATTAAAAATCATTAACTCTAGTCTCAGTAAAAACTCATCAGAATGAAGATATCAATTACCAGAGATGGCTGATCAGAATTTTTTTTGAAGAATCTAACTACATTGCAAAAATGAAAGGTAATTCTTTTTTTTTTCTTTTAATACTCTTCCTACATTCTGTTTTTAAAAAAATTTAGAGAACAATGATGAATATATTCAATTAAAATCATGGTGTTGTTGTGCATCCCTGATGTTATAGAAGAAGATCTTTATGTAAATGTAATTAAAAAAAGTAAATACATTAAGAGGGACATGATTTTATCATAACAAGTGCTCTCCTGGCCAATTCCCTAAGAAAAATTACAAAAAGAAACAGAAATTATAAAAATAAAGAAGATACCAACAAAATAACAACAAAGTAATAGACTTCAGTATGCAGTATAGCATTATTGAATTATTGTTTTATAAAAGAAAACCTAATAAACTATTAGTCTTCAGAAGAATATATATATATATATATATATATATATATATATATATATATATATATATACACACATATCTACATATATATGATAAATATATAAAATTCTCTAGTTAGTCTACTGATAATTTAATGAATAATTTTTACATTTTAGTTCAAAAGTGTCCATAGAAATATTGTCTATATTAAGGTTGGTTTTTGATTTGGGTTTCTTTGTTTAATGGCATAGTAACCTTTGTGGGTTATTTAATGCCAAACTCATCCTTGTAGAAGAACAGCAGTGATATTATTCAACCAACAGGTGAGGTGATAAGAGGGTTCATAACTTCCCTGAGGCTATTAGTCCAAAAGTGAACATAACAGTGCAATTAGAATTTGAACTTACTTACTTTGAGGCCTCAGTCCAACACTTTAGCCATTACATCATGGGGCCTGGTCCCCAACTCCATTTATGTTAATGGCTCTTTAGATTTCATTGAATTTTTAACAAAGCAGATATTAATAAATTCATGAGATTAAATTTTTAAAAATCTTTTAAAAAAAGTAGAAATAAAACTAATTATAAAATGAAAAAAAAAATGAAAATATCCCATGATTGCACTTCTGCCAAATGTTTAACTTTTGGTGCCAAAAAGGAGGAATCACTCTCTTTCAGTGCCTGCCAAATCCTGGGATACACATGTTTGTAAACTTTTCCAAATGACCAGTTCATACCCTTTAACTTTTATAATATTATTTCATGCGTTAAATAAAAAAATAATAATAATATTCCCAGAGAAACCCATAACATATATGAATAAAATAAGATATATTCCTTGATTTAGTTCTTGAAAAGGAGAGACCTATACAAAGTCTAGTGCAACTGAAATAATTACAAATTTCATTAATTTAGTAACACAAATAAGTAGGTGTGTAATAATTTTTTATTTTAAACATTAAAATGAGATTGTGAAACAATCTCCTGTTATATTCAAAATCTTATTTTTCTTTTAAAAGGCACTTAGGTGATCATATTTGCATAAGTTGAACATAAAGCAATCACATATATATGACAATATTTACTGTTGTTTTTTTTTCCAAATTTTTATTCATTTCTTACTCCATTGACATACGTCTGTTATATTTGAAGTTTGGTTTCTTTATTTAATTGCATATCAACCTTCATGGGTTTTTCAATCCCAAAGTTATCATTGTAGAGTACAGTAGTATTATTAACCATCCAATAGCTTTGAAGGGGGTCATACTTTTCCCACAGGTATTAGTATCTTTAATATTTGAGATGCCAATAACCACCAGATATAAGCCACTATATATAGAAGAACTGAGTAGCTTATTAAATAATTTCAGTATATAGTTGTATGTTTTTATTTGCTTAAACCTTGTATCATAAACACAAGGTCAGTTTTTAAGAGCAGTAAAGCTGGTTTGAATTCAATGTTTTTCTTCTTGAAGACAGGTTTTCTAAACAAGGCTAAAGAACCCAGTCTGATCTACTATTTAAAAGTATCTGGGAAATGGAGGGAAAGAGATGGATTTATATCTTTTCCAAGGGCATTAATGCAAAGTGAAATGCAAATAACCTCATCCAAGATCTAAACTCTTTTCACCAATTCCATTACCTACAATGATAATGGTTACACTAAGTGTGTCTCCAAAAGCGAAAGATTATGAAAAGTGAGAAAGGCCTGTCTAAAAAATCAGCATTTTGATTTGACCTGGATTCAAACACAGATCATAGGCACCATTCAGATAATACATCACTGCCACACAGTCTAAATGAAGAATTTTGTTAAATTACCATAGAACAGTTTTGCAAATGGCTTTATCAATGGACTCTATGATAGTTCTGTTTAATTCAAAAGTTGCCTCTTTTTTTTTATTATGTCTTCTTTAAAAATGTTCAAATTTGTTGCTGCATATTGTTGAATGATGCTTGTTTTTTTTTTTAATATAACTCAGTATTAAAACCGGACTGTGTGACTGATAAATCATTTCCTATGTATGCTTTTAATATTTGCTATCCTGCTATATATGTAATCGTTAGACTGAATACCATTTACTGATGTTCTTGTTTACCACAGCTTGTTCATAAACCAAAGTAGAAGCTTTCTAGTTCATAGTAAAGTAGCACACAGGCAATTTAGAAATAGCTGCACTTTGCTCAACCAATTTGTCTCTCACAAAAATCCCCCACTTCCTATTCAGTATTTCTTTTTATAATCCTGTACTCCCATCACTTCTTCAAACTTCTCTGGATAGTCTACTCAGCACTTAGTTTGGCCCAAGACCAGAAATATTGTGCACACAGTGAGAATCAATCTCACAAACAATGGCCTACTAGACTAGCTCCCTAACCATTATACCATCCTGGGTACCCTTTTCAACTAAATTTAGATTAGATTTGATATCCAACAATAAGTACATAGCACTTACTGAGGATCTAATTCACTGTTCAGTCATAAAAGATCTGAGATATTACCTTTCAATCCAATATGACATACAAAAAAATTTTAAGAATTAAAATACTAGTTAATAGTTTAAAATAACAGTAAGGAAAAGAAGTTAAGAGGGCTTTTTGAGGAACTATTGGATGAATTATATCAAAAGCATATGATCTGTATATGAATATTGAATTAATATGTATATGTTCTGTGCAAATAATTTTTTTAAAGGCTGATGTGAGAAAAGAGAAAAAAGAGGAGAAACCCAAAGAGGTTAATAAACAAATAAATGAATAGAAAATCTTGAGGGTTTACTAATGTTTATTGACTATCAATGCATTCTATAATTTTTAACAGCATTTATAAATATGATCTTGAAAATTTAATATATACATGTTTGCTCTTTAAACAATATCCTTTACTTAGCTTAGTTTAATTTGACACATGAAGTACCAGGTGAGAATCAAATTCATTAACAATGGTCTGTTAGCTTAGTTTGTTCAGCATTACATCATTACAAGATGCTCTTAATCATTAGAGTGAATATAAGTTTGTTAGTTTTTTTCTTTGTGGATGGGTATTAATATTACTAGCTCGTATGAAAAAATATTGTTTCATCTATCTTGAAATGTACTATATTTTATTGAGTGATTTTTTTTTCCATTCATGCTAGAGGAACAAGGAAATATTGACAATCTTTAGAAATAATTTTACCAAAAAAATTTTTTTTTCCAACTAGTGATTAAAAATCATTAGCACAAGCCCTAAAATGTTGTCACTGATGGTATGCTAATTACCTAAGATATGTTGATCAAAAAGTTCTTTATCGATTCAAAGAATCAGCCTTAAATACCAAGGAACTAATTCAGCAAAAAAAATGTTTCATTTTTAAGTTCTTTAATCTTTTTTTTTTTTTTTTTTTTTTTTTTGGTAGGAGGAAAACATGCTTGTAAAAAGAAAATAAATAAATTTGTAGAACTTTTCAAATTACTTTGAAAAAGAAACCAAAAAAAGAAAAAAAAGACAAAGAAAAGAAAAAATAGAAAAACCGGTTGATCCTTCCATTTGAAAAGAATAGTCATATCAAAAGCTAATGTACAAAAGCTAGCAGACATAGCAAAGAATTAAAAAAGAAGACTGTAAGATAGAAAATGAACTATAGCATTGTGTTTTATTAGAGATATATGCCTTTGTAAAACAGACTAGTGAAAGACTAACTGTACAAGGATTAAGAGATAAGGTGATGGGGGGAGGATTGAATTTGTGCAATAATAAGACTAAAACTTTAAATTGAAAATGAGTGTACAATCAAGCGAGATAGAATGTCGAGATTATATAGAGAACTTAATGAATGTAAATGAAGAAAACATTTTCCTTGTTTTCTTCTCTTTTTAGAGTTATTGACTCCTCATCAAAATTAGCCGTAGGTAATAATACTGGACGATTCAAGGGGAGATAAGTCAGTTGTATCATGGAAACTGGATTGCTTGAAAAAAGATAAATATTTGGTGCTCTTTTGTGCCCCACCACCACCCACAAAACAAAACAAAACAAAAAATAAGAAAAGAAATGAGAGAAAAACATTTCCCTATGAATGATATATCAATTAAAAAATCTTCATCTAAATCATCCCCATCATTTCTTGAAAAAAGGCATGAATCTTCTTTTCCCTATACCTTATCTTATAGCCAGATACTTTGACAAAAATTATTCTATTACTGGCATGATACAATGGTTAATGGAAAAGTCGGTTTGTGAACTTTACATCCACAATTACTGTATTTGCACATAGGGGAGAGTAGCAGCATATATCTACTGTGATATGAGTGTGTATGCTCACACATGTGAAGATATTTTTATGTGTGTGTACATTCACATGCATGTGTGCATGTATATATTTTTGTGTGTATATACATACATGCATAAAGATATTTTCGTGTGTGTGTACTCAAGTATGCATGCAGATGTTTGTATATATGTATGTGTATGCATGCTTATTTGCAGATATTTTTGCATGTGTGTGTGTGTGTGTGTGTGTGTAACCATGCATGCATGTTTATAGATATCTTTATGTGTGTGTAAGCATCTATTTTTATTTGTGTAAGCATGCATGTGTGTGTGCATATAGATAGATGGATAGATCTTAGAATAGCGTAGACACAGTTTCAATGGTGCTTGGTGACCATCAGTTTCTTGCCTATGAGCCTATTGAGCACTCTTTATTCATAAATAAAACATAAAGAAAAATTGTACATGGAACTATTTTTATATTGGTGTATTTGTTTTATATATATATATATATATATATAATTTGTTATATTTATAAATAAAGACTTCTCAGTTACACTGATAGAACATATATTTGCCATATATATTTGGTCTAACAAATGCAAAGGTGAGAAACCGAAAATTACCAAGCAGTATAGATTCTATATCTACGCTATTATATATTATATATTACAACCTTGAATAAGTTCTCACTGATTTTTCATGAAAAGTAATGTTTTATTTTCAAACATGTCACTAAAAGTATTGTCCATTGCTAGTCACTACTTTTTCCCATCTTTCTAGCAGCATTTGAATTCCACATCAGAAAAACAAGTCTTTTGAGGCTAACCACAAGTCGACCTATTTTTTTGGTATCTTCTTAAGAATGGAAGTGCTGCTTAGCCAGGTCATGTGTCATCAATTGGAACAAGTGATAATCAAACAAAGCAATGTCAGTTAAATACGGCAGGTGGGGTAAGACTTCCCATTTAAGTGTTTCCAAATAGGTTTTCACCCATTTTGCAACATGTGGCCTAGCATTGTCATGTTGCAAAATCACTTTGTTATATCTCTGCTCATATAGCAGCTGATTCCTCTTCAATGTTGAGCTCAAACACATCAATTGTCGTTGATAACAATCTCCCATAAGTGTTTTAGTTGGCTTGAGCAGCTCATAATAAACTACACCCAGCTGATCCCACCAAATGCAGAGAAGAAGCTTCGAACCAAGGATATTCAGCTTTGCCACTGATGTTGATATATGGCTGGGCTTACCCCGATGATCTTCTATACTTAGGGTTATGGTAGTGAATCCTCTTTTCATTGCCAGGCACAATATGATAAAAAAACTTTCCTTTTCTGCCATTGTGTCTACATGACAAGATGCTGTTTAACATCTCTTGGCTTCAACTCTAAGACACCCAATGTCCTTGTTTTTGAATCATTCCTAATGCTTTGGAATATTTCAAGTGTTGTGTGATCAACTCTTAATGATTCTGCAAATTCACCTTGTGCCAAATATGACTCTTCATGATGTAATGCTTCCTAGTCTTTGTCTTCAAATTTTTTTGGTACACCAGAGTGTTCTCTACCTTCCACATCAAAATCATTATTTTTGAAATGTCTAAACTAATCTCTGCATGTTGTTTCCAACAGAGCAGAATCATCCTACGTCTCAAGCAGAATTCTGTGTGCTTCAGCAGCAGATTTTTTTTTTTTTTTGATAAAGTAGTACAGTAAAATTCCATGCAAATACACTTTCTTTGGCATGAAATCCAACATGTTTAACGCTATGAAAATTTAAGTTGTTTACACTTGAGCAAAATGACATTCACTGAATTTCAAGCTTACTTATAGTCCTTCCTTATAGATATGTTACCATCAGAAATTACACACACGTGGTTCTTGGAACCCATCCGTTGGAAAACAGCAAAAACTTA
Source organism: Sepioteuthis lessoniana (assembly GCA_963585895.1). Taxonomy (NCBI): domain Eukaryota; kingdom Metazoa; phylum Mollusca; class Cephalopoda; order Myopsida; family Loliginidae; genus Sepioteuthis; species Sepioteuthis lessoniana. Next base: position 3,042,641 of record CAUZXS010001320.1, read on the forward strand.
TTCAAAGTTCTTATATATATTTATACACAAGCAAACGCACACACTGATAGAAAATAAAATTATAACGCTCTGAAGGTCGACACTAATTTTGAGCTGTGTACAATATATGATCCAAATGGATAGTAGATATTCTGATGAATTTTTCAAAGTCCTTGGCCATCTTATTGTAGAAGTCACTGGTCTAACGTGCAGAATAAACAACAAGGATAACAACACTTAACAGCCTCAGTACCAAGCCCATAACATGACAGAAGCAAGCCTATATATATATATATATATTAATATACCTATTCACTGGGCCAGCAATCAGTCATTGTCCAGAGAATGAACTTAGCCACTTGCGAATAATGGAATGTCCCAATGTCCATATAATCTCACCTCAATATATAACATCCAAATGAGTACTGACTCATAGCTACCGAGCTTTACGATTGAATACCAACACTTATGAGGTGGTAATACTCATACCAGTATACCATCTGTGGACTGCATGTATCAATCCCAATGGTTCGTATACAGTGGTAATTTACTAAACTTTTTGCTTAGATGTGGCACAAGGCCATATGAAAGGGGCACCCAATGAGACTCGAACTCACTCGTGTAGGTTTGCTAGTCGAGCTTGCTAACCATTACACCACCAGAGGTGCCTAAGGTTGGTATACAGTGTCTGAAAACTATTGATGCATTCCTTATTTTGATACCAGTGCATGTATTGATATTTATATGTGATCATTTATTGTAATCCAATTATATTACTTCTATTTTAATATCAGGTAAATTGAACATATATTCTGGATATTGCAATTTTACATATATATATATATATATATATATATATATATATATAAACTCCAAATTTTTGAAGCTAAATATATATATATATATATAAACAAACCTTCCTTAAACAAGATCAACTTCAAATATAACAGCCACATTCTAAAATGCCTTTAACACATTCCCCACCAATTCTTTCTCAAGGCCTAATAAATAGAGTGTTTGCCAATGGTCCGTGAGACCTGGGTTCAATCCCAGGTCAAGTCATACCAAAGACTCAAAAAGTGGTACTTGATGCCAACTTGCTTAACACTCAGCTTAACATTATTTAATACCTAAGCCATCGTTGTAGAAGAACAGTCTGAATTCAGCCATTTAATTCTCCTAAAGAGGATGTAAAAATCCAAAACACAAAATCTTAATGGCATATAAACCTTTGAGGGTTATTTAATGCCTAAGCCATCCTTGTAAAAGAACAGTAGGTGGTAAAATTTAGCCTATAGCAAGCGGAGAGATAACGGGGTTCATGCCTTTCTCAAAGATATCAATCTGAAAGTAAACATAAAAGCATGATTAGAGCTTGAACTCACTGATGACACAGTCACAGTCCAACAGGTTAGCCATTTCACCACAGGAATTCTCTCCTTACATATTTGGATAGAATTACTTTCCATGTCTTAAAGAGTTTGGAGAAAGCCCAGCAGGGAACTGAGAAAAAGACTAATGAAGATGAGGAGATCAGTGGTTGATGGAAATGTCTGATAAGTTTATATAGAAGAAATTTTATTGAATCATTACAAGGTGGGGGACGTAAATCTTGATAAAACTCAGACAATACTCTATGATATTCTACAAGTTGGTTTGTTTTTTAAGGGTTAAAAGAAAAAAAAAAAAGAAAACTTTTTTTTATTAATTATTTATCTCCAAAAAAAATTTTTCTGTTTGTTACTTATTAATACTAAAAAATTCTTTCTTTTTAGAAATTTTTATCTCTATTTTTATTTATTTGTGATGCCCAATTTATTTTCCTTTTAATTGTTCAGGATCAACAAATTGAAAAATATCTAACACATTTAAAACATTCACGCTTGATACACATATTTACCCAACCCCTCTGTCGTGAGACACAAGGTCAACTTTTCAGTGAATATAGTACAACATTGATATATTACCATGTTTGTCATAATTCCAAGCAGTTTCAGTTTTTGGGGGTGTTTTAATAACTATTCTCCCATATTCCCTACTTCCAATTTCCTTGTGATTTACCACAACTGAAAGGTGGAGGGTGTTCAATTGGTGACAGAAGGTACCATATAAATCTAATGAAGAATGTTCTTTCTTTGAGCTTAAATTATATTTATGAGTAAGCTATTAATTAAACAAACTAAAGATTTATATGAATGTTGCCTTCTATATTTTTTTGCTTTTAATTTCAAAACAGTAAATCTATACTTTTTGTTTTTTTAAGGACTAACAACATTCCATATGACTATTTCTCTAGCACCGAATTTTCTAACATGGCAATCCAATTCCTTCCCACAATGCATCTATGAACAAGCTCATTTGTCAGCTCAGTTGTACTAAGCTCATGACCAGAATATGCAAAATAAATAAAAATAAAAACTTGAGTGGGCATGTAAAAGCTGTCTTTTGATTCCTTTTTGTTACTTTTGATATCTGATTAAGAAGGAACCACATTAGTAATCTTGTCGACATGATTAAGAAAAAAAAAGGGTAGACCAATATGTCTGTTTCTTAAAGTTATTAATATTCATACAGGTTTCAAAATCTGAAGTTCTACTTATTTAGAAGATGCTGAAAAGCAAACATTTTTTATGTAAAATAAAGATTTCCCATACCACTCAAATAAAAGGCAGAATGTAATACAAATTTTAAGTTGAGACACTCACATGAATGGTTGGTGCCAAAAATAGCATACTGAGTAAAACAGCTGTTTTGCTTTTCAGTGGGTTTTTTATCATTAGGCTTCAGTTTCATAGACCCACTTATACAAATAAACAATAGATAATATATATGATGAAGAGTATTAATGTGAAGTGAAAACAGTCTCAGTTGAAATTTGAACTGAGAGGATTATGGTTAGTTTCAGAGCATGTCAACTCTTGTTGGATTATTTGATGCTATAGTTGTTTTCTTTTTTCATGCAATTAATGGGTTCATCAAACTATTAACTTTGAATAAACTTCTTAATATGAATGATTTATATACAATTGTATGTATCTTAAATACTAATAATTTGTGAGAAATTATATGGTTTCAAGTAACTATTCCTATCTAATAATGATCATTTGCAAGCTATTTTAGCTTCAAGTAACTGGGCCATTGACCTAATGAGTAGAGTTTGTTTGCCAATGGTCCAGGACACCTGGGTTCAATCCTAGGTCAAGTCTTACCAAAGACTTTAAAAATGGTATTTGATGTCCAGGGAATGAAGTAGCACCCTCTTCTACACCTTGGTGTAGTAGCTATTGAAAAGGGAGCCTTCAGGTCAAGCTCAACTAAGGTCGCCAACTTTACTTATAGCTTCAAGTAACTATTCTTAATGCAAATGATTTGCAGTTAAATGGTTTAATTACAAGCTCAGCAGCAGTATCAAGGTTTTAGGTTGGTTGGTTGTGCTTTGGTTTGGTTTATACTTTTATTGTACCAGAGCCATGATATGGCTATGTATGAAATGGACATATATATTGTTGAAATACGAAACACACTTGTAGTCAGTAGCTAGGCTAAGAGCAACGTCTTTAGCAAGGCCAAGACCAAGTGAGTCAGTCCCCAATGGAAGAGCTATTTATGGCACATTGGGAGATTCCAATGTGCCCACATTGGCCGGTCCATTCCTTGGATTGTGATTGGCTAGAACATCTGATTGGCTATGTCTGTTCATAAATACCAACCCTGTCAGTAAGCATTAGTCCTGACCATGCTGGACCTCAGGTAAGTGTTGCTTGTTATTATTGTTGTACATTGTTGCGTTCTACATATATACAACACAGAACATAGGATCTCGAAACACGAAAAACACGTAACGACTTCTCAGTTCAGATACGAAACTTTTTATTACCTTTGAGTTTAAAGGTTTTTCGACATAAGGAGAGAGAGGCACAATCTTTCTATTCTGGCTTTTTCATCTGCACCCCTCCCCCATCTTGTGCGGCACCTGCCACAAGGCCTCACGAGCTAGCGAAAGCCAACCGTCTCGTTCGGTGTGTAGTCTCAACTCTCTACTAACTTTCTTCAAATTCCCAAAATCTCCACACGCTTTTGGTGAGTGACATCATTCACACTCTGTAACCCTGTTTCCCATCTCGGGCTATTGTGACATCTCTGAGTGACATGTTTGTTCTGCGCGCATGCGCGTGAACACCTGCATTAATGCTGCACCTAAGTAACCCATGCACTGAACCGAAAGGTTCTCAGTCTAACTAAACCAAAAGGCATGAAACGAAATCCCTCAGCCATTATATTACATTATGGCATATCATCCATTGTGGGTTATCTAATGCCAAATCCTGTTTTTACATATATAGAAGTGGAGCCTCACCATTCAGTTTAAGGTCACAACCAAGACAAATGTGAGCACAGCTCGCCAATTCCATTTTCCATGCCAATAACTATCACAGAACTTGCACCTCACATACATTTGTTCAGATAAATATAGATAGATAAATAAAAGTAGTAAAGTTGGCGACTTTAGTCGAGGGTGACCCGAAGGCTCCCTTTTCAATAGCTACTACACCAAGGTGAAGGTGAGAGCACTACTCCATCCTCTGGATTGCTCTACTTTACCCTTGATTCTTACTTTATAATGCTGAGTGTTAAGCAAGGAGGTATCAAGTATCAATTTTTGAGTCTTTGGTATGATTCGACCTGGGATTGAACCCCGGTCTTCCGGACCACTGGTGAATACTCAATTCATTAGCCCAATGACCTGGTCAATAATAGATAAAGATCTTGTCTTTAATTGGAATCATTTTGAGATGAGGCTTCTTAATTTGAGAATTAATTTTTTATTTATTGCGGACTTTTTGTCCTCATCTTGGTAGTTTTTGTGTTGTTTCTTCTTTCACTACGTTTCGGCCAAATTTCACCTCTGGCCTTCTTCAGGTGATTTACCGCAACCTCGGATAGGAATGCTGAGTCTTGTAACCGTGTCCCCCAGTAATTACTGCCTTCCATAGTTGTTGTCTATCGCACCACGTTTTTGACCAAGTAAACCTCTGTCCGGCTTGGGTAGGATTTGAAGAAGGCCAGAGGTGAAATTTGGCTGAAACAACACAAAAAACTACCAAGATGAGGATAAAAAGTCCGCTATAAATAAAAAATTAATTCTCAGATAAAAATCTATTTTTTTTTTTGTAACTATTAACCCAATTTACTTTGGAAATAATTGAAGAGAAAAAAATTAACTTTTCTTCATCAATGTGCATAAGGGCCTTCCAAAGATAATGTATACACAATTTAAGATTGCTATGTATATTTATATGTAAAAAATATAAAATAAATAAAAACATACAAAAAGAAACATTGTATGCATTTGTGCTTTAATGGTTAATATCATAGGAAATGGATATGGGAACATGGGTTTAAAAATCCTGAATGAGGCTGTTTGCATTTCAAATAGCATTAATACTTTCAGGAAAGATATGAATGCAACTATTCTCCCTCTCATTATGGGTAAATAGTAGGGCAAACTGAACTCTTTAAACAGAGCATCAGAACCACATTAGGAGAATGAAAACTCTGAATTCAAACCTGCTTATAATTGATCTTGTGTCACATCCTGTTTGGCTGGTGGGTTTATATATATATATATATCAAAAGTAAAAATAAATATATCAATTTTCTTTTAAATGGCCCATAAAAAGGATTGTTGTATAGCCGTAATACAAATATAAGCAGAAACATAATCAAACATAATATACGAACTTCAATTGTTGAAATACGAAATACACTTATAGTCAGTAGCTAGGCTAAGAGCAACGTCTTTAGCAAGGCTAGAACTAAAGTAACAGTCTTCAATGAAAGAGCTTATTTATGGCACATTGGGAGATTCCAATGTGCACACATTGGCCGGTCCATTCCTTGGATTGTGATTGGCTAGAACATCTGATTGGCTATGTCTGTTCATAAATAGCAACCCAAGTAAGCATTAGTCGACTATGCTGGACCTCAGGTAAGTGTTGCTTGTTATCATTGTCACTGTTATTGTTGTTGTACATTGTTGTGTTCTACATCTCCCCTCCTCCCCCCACGGGTGGGCCGGGTTGCTTGGGAGGTGTGTCTCTCTTTTATGCCTGGTTTGTTATGTGGTAGCAACCTAGAGAGAGCTCGGGGAATCCTTGATGCTCGAAGTCGTGGGGATATATGTGTGGTTTGTTGTTGGGGTCTGGTTGCTGTGCATGTGCTATCGCAGGGAGACAATGGGGGATGTGTGACTGTAGCATTAGTTGACGGGATTCTTGGTCCTAGTGTCGCACTTGGTATCGGAGTTGGTGTAGGCTTGAGATTGCACTTTTTGAGGAAGCGACGGTTCCTAAGTGTAATTCTTCCGGAGCCATCAACCCTGATTTTGTATTGACGCTCAGGTAGAGCGGAGATTATCTTTCCTGTGGTGTTCCACCGGCGATTAAGTGGGTTTTGAATGGTGACAGTGTCACCGGCTTGTAATGGGCATAGGTTGTGAGTATGCCTGTTGTATCTTTCTACCAACTTAGCATTGCGTTTCTGAAGAATTAATTCGCGGCGTTGCGCTGCCGCTATCCATTCAGGATGTGGTTTGTAAAGGAATGGTTGCGACGGGATGGAATCCCGGAGCCAGCAGTGGAGTAGTAGTTGTGCCGGTGATAGGCCAATACCTTGAATTGGGGTATTTCTATACTGCAAGATGGCCCGAGCGGCCTTGTCATTGTCCAGGGAACCTTGAGTGTCTGTGTTCCCATTGACTATCCTCTTTGCGGTTTTTACTGCTAGCTCTGCACGGCCATTGGACTGGGGATATGCGACCGAGGATCGTCTGTGCTTTACGCCCCATGTCTGAAGGAATTCCTGGAATGCAGTAGAGGTGAATGGTTGGCCACCATCTGTGCTGATTTCCTCCGGAGTGCCATACATTTGAAATAGTCGTCGACAGATGGACATTAATTTTGATGTTGTGGCATGATGATATAATATGAGCCAGCCAGTCAATCTGTCTGCGCAGGCAAGGTACGTAACGTGCCCAACGTGGAATATGTCCATCACTATTTGTTGGAATGGCCATTCTGGGGATGGTGTCATGGTGATGGGTTCTCGTGGTTGGCTAGGGGCGATGGTCGTACAAAACGAGCAATTCGCTCTAAAGTTTCGTATTGAGGCGTTCATTCCCGGCCAATAAACGGAGTCATTCGCTCGAGCTTTCATTCCATCTACGCCTTGGTGGGCTGAGTGTAGGCAGTGCAATATCTTCTTTCTTAGGGGCTGTGGTATTACAATTCTTCTGTCCATTAATACTAGCCCTTTGTCATTGCTAAGTCGGTGTCGCACCTCCCAGAAATCACGGATGTCAGGTTCTGTGAGGTTGCGTTTGGGTGAGAATCCCTGGTTAATCGCATTTATCAGGGTTGTATAGGTCTTGTCATTTCGACCCGATGCCCGAATGTGGTCAGGGGTTATAACAGCGGTGTTGTTATCAATGTTTACTGCAGCTTGAATGGCAGCTAATTCCATTGCAACATCTCTGCTGTTAGAAAGGTGGATATCTTTGGGGGATGGGTTTGTGGGACATATGCGAATGAGCGATTCCACTGTAGCAACTGGGTTGCGGGAAATGGCATCAGCGCCCCTGTGCCATTTGCCTGGGCAATGTTGAATTGAGAAGTGATATCTTAGGCACTTCTCTTTAAGTCTGAAGAGGCGTGAGTTGTTTATTTTCCCAAGGTCCCTGTCGCCAAATATTCCCGTAAGCGGTTGATGGTCGGTTACTACTATCACATTTGGGCAGCCTATGATAAATAGGCGGCATTTTTCCAATGACCAGGCGATAGCGGCTGCTTCGCCCTCGATGGGTGCATATCGGCGCTCTGCGTCAGTGCAGAATCTGCTGCCGGCAAATACAATGTGCCACCCGTCAGGACAACACACTGGGGCCTTCTCGGTGGGGCATGTGCAGTGCTTCTGTAACAGTAGGAAGCCCATTCCATCCTTGCTCCAGTCAGGTGCTAAGCAGGTCGTTCTATTTATATCAAAAGTGGTGACTCCTTTTTTTACTAGCCCCACTATAACTTGCTTAGACTGCTGAAATGCTCTTTCGAGACCTTCATTCCAAGCGAAGTTGGAGTTTTTTTTTACAAGTTCTCGGAATGGTAGCATTATAGGGCTTAATGAGTATGCCCATGCTACTTGGTTGAACGAACGAACACACTTCTTTATAAAAATATATCTCTCACACTTTATTCTCGAAACGGTGATGTTTGTTGTATGTGAGAGATAAGCTGGAGACAGGGACAGACTGCTATATTGACCCAAGTTCTTCTCGTAACCATAGCAGCACTTCTTCCTCATCTTGGCTGGGGTTGCTCAACTGTGGGTCACTGAGAGCCCAAAGCCATCTGTCTGTCGCTGGCTCTCACTTCGGCATCTCGTCTCCAACTGACTCGAACCATCTGTGCACCTGGTTATATTATTGTTTAACACCCACCTGCTTTCGCCGTTCTTCCGTTTATTTACATATGTGCATCTCTGGATTGACGGCTCGGTCGAGAGTCAATATATATCAGGATGACGGTATTTAATAAAGTTAGATTTGAAAATATATATACTTTAACATCAATAATTATCAATGAAAAATATTGTGTAGTGTATATGATTGATTTTAATGTCATGTCTTGGGTTATGATTAGATGGAAGGGAATTGCATTCATTGTACATTCATATTCACATTTTCTGTGAAGTTATCTCTTCATGTTTTTTTTTATTACATGTTTATGTTATACTGAGTATTCCAATCTAAGAGATCTATTTGATCTATAGAAGAGGCCCTAATAGGTATTACCACTCTACATCAGAGTGAACCTGAGAGTAATGGCAATGAAGTGAGTACTCTACACTCTCCAGATCTCCAGAATTAGAGCATCACCATTAAATGGAGTTTAATGTCATACTCAGGACACTTTTTTAGTGGGGTCTAACTCCTTTGCAAGGGGATATGGTCTGTGTATTCTATATCCCATCAACTGCACACAATAAAAAATATATCACAGCATTAATCTTACAAAAAAATATTCCTTACTGCCTAGACTGATGGGTAGTAAACCTCAAAGGCTAAATGCCATTAAGAAGGATTTGAAATGACATCTGCAAAGCCTAACTGAAATTCGTCCAAGTCATCAAGCTGACTTTATAAAAAGTTTAGACAAGTATTGCCTCCCTCAAGATTATATCTTTAGAGGATTTGCAAGAAAGACCCCTAATCCACCAATGGGATTAGAAAAACAGGTTAATCACCTTTAAGTTGTGAACTGGTCATTTCTACTGCTGACCAGAACATAATGATGTAACATGATAGAGAGTTTAGCCTTATTTCAGTTTTCAATCTTCTATTTGGGCACGGACCATTTGGAATGTGCATGTTGCTGATAACATAATCTTTGATCAAGTGTTCCTCAAAATTTCTTAATTAAAATATTCTTAATCCCTATATATGAATGAACTTAAATGATTTAGAAACTGGGAAAAAGTCAGAGTTTTTGTGCTTGCATTTTGAAAAAAAAGAAAAAATCTAATTCAAAAGGGTTTTTCTTCAGTCATTAGGCAGATTATCAAGCCAATATGTAGAAAGGAAAATAATTACTTGTTCTAGTCTGAATATGCATACAGTAAATTATATATATATATATATATATATATTATTATTATTATTATTATTATAAAACACATATATTTAAAGTTCTAAATGAAATAATTTTTGGCAACCGTAGTTGAGAGCGACCAGAAAGCTCCTTTTTCAATACCTACTACACTGAGGTATTGGGGAGGGCACTACTCCTTTCCCTGGATTGCCACGCTTTACCGTTGATACATACCTTATATTGCTGAGTGTTAAGCAAGGAGATATCAAGTACCATTTTTAAAGTCTTTGGTATGACGCGACCTGGGATTGAACCCAGGTCTTCCAGACCATTGGCAAACACTCTACCCACAAGACCAATGAGCTGGTAAATGAAATAATAAGTAATTAACTTCTGTAATAAAGGCACCTTTTATGCACTTTTCTTATTTGCATTTTATCTTCTCATATATATATATATATATATATATATATATATATATATATATAAAATGCAGTTTGTTATATCTTATAATTAAAAATTAAATAAATAAAAATTGAAGAAAAAGCTTATATATACATAATGCAGTTTGTTAAATTTTAAAATTAAAAATTAAATAAATAAATCAAAATTGAAGAAAAAGCTTATTAATCAGAGGGAGGATAGTATAGGTATTTCTTCTCATGTTTGTATTCTGTGACTACAACAAATTTCTTGTTTAACTTTTCATCTGGAAACAGTTGATAGAGACTATGAAGTCAATCAAAGTTCTTTTTTTTATTTTAATATTAAAAAATAAATAAAATGGCTTTCTAACTTCTCCATATTTACATTGAACACTTTTATTCTTCAGTTCTTTGAAAACTTACATCAGTTCTATGTGGACACTAGATAGTCAAGAAAACCTGTCAGGAGCAATGGAAGATTTGGAAAGATGGTAAGAGGGTGTCAAAGAACTTCATGCTATCAGCATGACATAATAATAATTAAACAATCAATACTATTGATCTTATATTATTTATGGCACATTACAATTATATATATATATATATATATATATGAGGGGTAGAGTCTCAGATTGGCGTTTGAATCAACCGGTTTCGATCCCAGCTGCGGGAAGCTAGTATGTCTAGCCACACTGATGAGTTCTGATAGAATGAAACAGATCTGTCTGTGGATGACTATATATATATATATATATATATATATAGTCATCCACAGACAGATCTGTTTCGTTATATATATATATATATATATATATATAGAGAGAGAGAGAGAGAGAGTGTGTGTGTGTGTGTGTGTGCTGTTATATATGCATTCAGCTTTACCATGAGCAGGATGTGACACAAGGTCCATTTTTGAGTGGAGTACAGCTTGGTTTGAATTTAGTTTTCCTTTTCCTAGACTGATTGCCTAAACAAAGTTAAAAAATCCAGTCTTTCATACATTATTATCATTGCTGAGAGGAGAAACAGATGGACTCATGCCTTTCTGAAGAGCATTAACACAAAGGGAAATGTAGTCTCATCATCCAGGATATGAACTCAGTTTATCAGTTCTATTTTCTATCACAATAATCATTACAATAAGCACTAATATATAAGTTTATCTACATTAACTTTTTATACATTACATATAGTTATGCCAAATGTCACCTTGCAATATTGAAATTAAATAACATTTTAGTTGGTCGATTATTCATGATTTTTATATTAAACGAAAATTTGTAAAATGAAAGTCAAATTGTTTTAATTATGAAATATTCTCCTGCTTAGATGTCTTCCATTTTTTTTTGTGCTTCAAAGAGATTTAATTTCTAAATCCCTACGAGATTTTATGGGTGCCCTGTATAAAGGAATACATATATATATATACATGTGTGTGTGTGTGTGTGTGTGCGCACTGTTTTTGCTTAACTAAGAGAAAAGTCTTTTATTCTTACTCAATAGATGAAATTCACAGCTCCATGTCATAAACAAATAAAGTAGTCTTCAAATAATGGCTGAGACACATTTCAAAATCTCAGTTTAAAAAAAAGAATTTAAATAAATAATTCTTTTCCCACAAGAATTTCATGAACAATATTTTAAAAGAGTAGCTACTTATTTTTAATTATTTCTTTGTATTTTCTCTATAAGCTTGTATACTGAAATAAAATAAAATTGTCTGAAAATAATTATATGCATTCATTAATATCATTTGGAATACATTTTAATAATTAATTTTTTTTTTCTTAGAAATAATTTCTGAAGAATTTTCAGAATGTATTTTAAAGGAGCTTTCTTTCATAACAATAAAAAAAAATAAAAATGAAAAAGTGGAATTTTTCTTCAGAACAAAATGCTTATTTTATGAGTAAAAATCTCACTCCAAAATAGCTAAAAGGCATTTTTTTTTTTTACTGCTAAGTATTTTTCTTTAAATTTTTCTTTTATTCATTTTTAAAAAAATCTTTTGCTTAGAAATATTTCACTGAAAACATATGCTCTTTGTTTTTATTCTTATTCGCTTCAGGCCAAAGATGAAAGTAAAAATACTACTAATAAAACAGCACTGAAATTTATTTATCAAATTTCATTTTCTTTTTTTTAAATCTCCTTTTAATATTTGCTTACACAAAGAAAGATAAGAAAAGAAATAGATGAATTGTTTCTAAGGGGAAGAAGGGAGTTAATTTATTAAAAAAAAAAAATTTAAACATATTTGGAAGACACTTTTTCAAATAGTTCACACAATCCATTATTAAGTTTGATGAAAATAAATTGTTTTTTCTGGAGATCAAAAAGAAAAAGAAAAATCAGTTTTCTGTAGCAAAATCTCATCTACAGACATACCTAGAGAAAATTTGGATTTACTTGTAAAATCATACAAGACATTTAACAGAAAAATAAGCTATTTTTAACTAGTCCAGTTTAAAAGCACAGTAAGGGTAACCCAAAAGCCATTTGAAACTATAGTTATAATCAATGTCAATTCTTAGTGTAATAATTGAAAAAATAGCCTATATATATATATATATATATATATATATATAATTTGACAGCCAAATTAAAATGATTTATCTTTTAAACTGTCAATTGTTACTGAATAGGAGTTTCCATGGCATAGCGGTTAACATACTGGACTGTGACATCATCAGAAGTGAGTTCAAACTCCAGTAGCACTATTACATTCACTTTTTTCTCTTGGGAAAGACACAAACTCGTTATCACCTGATCTATAGGTTAGATAGTACTACTACTGTTCTTCTACAAGGATGGCTTTAATATCAAATAACCCACAAATGTTGACATTCCGTTAAAACAAAGACACCAAACCAACCAAACTATTACTTACTTTCATGTTGCAAGGCATTTCATGCTGTCTGATGATTGTTGTGCTTTGCTATATATGAAACATTAAGTAATAATAAACAGTTTTAAATATAAATATATATATATTAGTCCAGATTAAAAGTGTGGTAATGGTAACCCAAAACCTGGCCACCCATTTACCAAAACTTTTCTCATTCCTCAATGATACCTGCATCAATAAGATAAAGTCTAAAAATGTTCAGTTTCAGGTTACTCTTACCATGTTTTTAACCGGGACTATATCCTTGGGGATCAATTTTTAGATTATGTTTTTTGATCTGACAATAAAAATTTACTGAAGTACAGATACAACTTTTTTTTTCCTTAAAACAGCTATATTGCTTTAAAAAGATCAGAGATAATCAAACTTTTTCAAAATAGTTGTTATAAAATGCAAAGTTTAGAGAAAAATCATGATAAAAATAATAAAATCCATTGTATATACTTATGTAATGAACAACTTTTTAAGACAAATTTTTCACCTCAAGAACAAGAAACACTGAAGAAATATTTTTGTAAGCTAACATTGCCAAAAGTTATAGGGTCATTCATTATACATATATGATAAAAATACTTTTTTGCCACTAAAAATTTGGGGTTGTTCATCATTTCCATTTTCTATGATGTAATACTAAGAGTTCCCCCTTAAGGCCAAGAATAGGTTTTTTCCTGTCTGTAGGTAAATAAGTTATACATGTGATGGTGGTGGTGGTGGTGATCGTCATTATCACTGTTATTATTATTCGTGGGATTTTATTTTATTTGCCCTATGAAGCTCTGAGTCATTTGATACGTCACACAGTTTTTAAGATCAATTTTGACCACAATCAGAATTTCTTATCTCCAAAGGCAAAGGTTTCTTAGTCTTCTTTTTTGGGATATTATTTCATTTGCCTTATTGGGAAATGGGAAATTTTTTTTTTTTCAAATTGTTTACAAGGAATTTAAACAACAACAGAATGAATTTAAAAGAAAAAAAATACTTTAAAACAACAGCAACTTTCAAATCAAACAAGACTATCACAGAGTCAATTATTAAAGCCTTTTGCAAAACTGCTCTAAGATAATTTATCAACATTTTTCATTTAGATTATGCAGCAGTGTTGTATTATATGACTGATGCCAGTGATCTGTTCTTGAGTTCATGGCAAATCAAAATACTGATTTTCTAGGCCAGTAGACTTTTCTCATTTTTCATACTCCCTTCTCTTCAGCAAACACACTAGGCTTAATAGTTATTGTCACCTTGAATGAAACTATTTGCATTTCAGTTCATGCTAATACTCTTGGGAAAGGCATGAACCCATCTCTTCTCCTTCAAGATATCAGTAAATAGTAGAACAAACTGGACTCTTTGGCTAAACCATCCAATTCTAACCAGCAATAATGAAAAATTGACCTTGTGTTGCATCCCACTCATGATGAAGAGATTGGTAAATACTCTTTTAGTATTTGAATAAGCAAAATTTCCAAAATACCAATATAAAAAGACTATAGTTGCTTCTAGGTTCAAGCTGATTATATATTTCTCATAAGCACTTAGAGTCTGTCTTAAAACCTAGATAAAACCTGTATTTGGAATCCTGATTTTCAAGGAAAGTATAACAGTCCAACCCATTTGGTAGATTATTGTCAAAGATTTTTCCTTACACTCTCTTTAGAGATTTCATTTAGACTTTAGTACCAGTTGTTTCTACATCATGAACCAGTTGCCATAACAAAGCAAAACTTTGAAAATAACTAATTGGTGACTCAGTTAAATACTCAACTGGTTTTTTGAAGATGTTGCTTAACTTTGATGATCAGATAGGAACCAGTGCTTTTATTCAGACTTGACCAAAAATTGTAGGCTGTTAGGAGGCGCTCATAATCTAATGTTTATTGCTATAGAAAATTCTTTTTTGTTAAATGAGGCTTTGAAATTTGTCTGAGCCATTATTTTAATGGTTTGGTTTGGTTTCTTTGTTTAATGGCATATCAACTCTTTTTAGGTTATTTAATGCCAAAGCCATTCTCCTAGAAGAACAGTAGTGGTACTATTTAACCCATAGCTGGGAGGATAAGGGGGTTCATACCTTTCCCAAGGGTATTTGCCCGAAAGTGAATGTAATAGCACGACTGGAGTACGAACTCGCTTACTACGATTCCACAGTCCATCGCTTTAACCATTACACCACGAGGACACCCCCATTATTTGAAGACTACTTCATTTGTTTATGACATACAACAGAGCATTTCATCTATAGAGCAAGAATAAAAAACTTTTCTCTTAGTTAAGCATAAACAGCATACACATGCATATATATATATATAAATCTGTGTTCCTTCATACAGGGTGGTCATAAAATCTCTTAGAAATCTAAAAATTAGATCTCTTTGAAGCCCCAAAAAAATGGAGGATATCTAAGAATATATTGTAATTGTAACAATTTTGAAATTTTCTTTTAATACAAAATCATCATAAATAATTGACTGAAATGTTATTTAATCTCTTAACTACAAGGTGACATTTGGGATGACAATATAGAATGCATAAAAAGTTTATACATATAAACTCAGTATATATATATATATATATATATATATATATATATATATATAGCATAATGATTATTGTCATAGAAAATGGAATTGGCAAAATCCTGGACAAGACTGTCTGCATTTCACATACTGCTGATACCCTTGAGAAAGGCATGAATCCAATTATTCTTCCTCCAGGTAAATAATAAGGAAGACTGGATTTTATAACCTCGATATGATAACCAGTCTAGGAAAACTCTGAATTCAAACTTGTTAAACTCCAATTAAAAACTCATCTTGAATCAAATTCTGCTCATGGGAGGAGAGGTCTTTGTACTTAGATGAATCATAAGTTTTATACACCTGGCTCTGAATAAGAATGTATGAATGGGGTTCTATAATATATACATTTTAATAAATTTGTCATCACTATACACCAACCAAAGAGTAACTGGCTTAATTCTTCTCTTAAAAGACAGGATTATTCATGAATGAATTAAAACTTAATCTCTCTTTGGATACCTCATGTAGTGTAATGGTTAACAAGCTAGATTAGCAGACCATCGTTAGCAAGTTTGATTCTCACTGGGTACCCCATACTTCTTGGCCATGCACCACAACAAAACTAAGCTTAGTAAATAAATTCATCTTTCTTTCTCTCTCTCTCTTTCTTTCTCTCTCTTTCTATCTCTATCTTTCACTTTATTTCTTTTTTACCCTCTCACTATAACTTTCTATATTTCATTCTTTTCTCTCTTCTACTTCAGTTTATGCTGTTTTTCATTGTTTTTCAATTTCTCCCTTCTGCCAAATTATTCCCTCTTCTCTTTCTTATTCGCAAGCATTTTTTCTTCTTTCTTTCCTTCAGTTTACTTAAGTAATGCCTTCTTTTAACATCACAACCAATTTCTCATTATTCTGTCTTGTAACCAAATTGTATGATGTATATAAAAATAATCACAATCTGAAATATAATTTCAAAATACATTCATACAATATCTTAAAAAAAGAAAAGAAATTTTTTTAAATGTTTTATGTTTGAATAAAAAATTAATGATTGTCTTCTATAAACAACTAGATCCTTCTCAAAAGGGAAACAAATTAATCTCTAAATGTAGATGTATAAAGAAATGCAAGATAAATTTTGCACAAAAATATAATTTCAAAGACTAAAAATAAACACCAAGACATTTTTTTAATATTAAAAATCAAATATAATTTATTATATTAGACTATATATTTGTTTGATTATAGACTGACTGATTAATATTAATGGCATGTCAACATGTTTAGGGTTATTTTGTGCCTTGGGGTTAGGAAATCACATTCATTGTATGCTGATATTTATATTTTTTCTTTATTTGTTTCTTAAGAGTTTTCTACATAGTTATGCACTATCAAGTATTCCAATCAAATACAAATAATTTGCACCTGATCATATGATTTTAAGTAACTAATAATTATCCTTAGTAAACATAACTTCAAGCAACTGTTCTTCAATCAAATAATTCACATTTATCGAGTATTTCTACCGAATACAAATAATTTTACAACAGATCTATTTCACCCACAGATATAACTTTTACGGGTACTACCCACTCCGAATTAGAATAAACCACAGGGTAATGGCAGTCAAGAGATACACCCCATTCCTCAGATCTGCAAAACAGAAGCCTCACCATCAAATACAGTTTAGCACCATACCCAGAATGCTATTTTTGGCAGGCGGTGTATGTGTGTTTGTGGTGGTGGTGGGGGCTTAACTCTCTGCAGAGGATACTGCCAGCGTATTGTAAGCCACCCGCGACAAAGTGGTTAAATTCTTAGTTTAAAAATATCAATAATAATAATAATAAAGATAATCTGATATTCATAGATAGAGATCTATATCACCTTGTCAGACAGAGAAACTCTATTCCTATCAAAATTAAAGTCCAATCATTTATTTACTTATTTATTTATTTATAAATGTTGTGTGTCTTAGGCAATCTAAACAGTTCTTATCCTTATATACACAAAACAGATATGCACATTTGTTCAAATGATTTAACATCTATGATAATATGAATGATGCAAGGACACACTTGTCTTATGAAGACAATATTAATTTGAAGCCTACAAGAGTTAAAAGATTGATTTTTAAAATCATATAAAATATGGCTTTTAATCCGATTTATTCATATTATTTAGGACAGACAGACAGACAAACAGATAAATGTAAAAAAGGATCAATATTTTTCAACCTGTACTGTATTGTCTTAAGAAAGAAAAAAATAATGTGTTTCTTGAGATTAGCGATACGTTCTTCCACTGCAAAATCTGGATAGAAAGCAAATGGAAAGAAAGTATATATATATATATATATATATATATATATATATATATATATATATATATATATATATATATATTGAGAGGGAGAGAGTGTTGGAGAAAGGGCAAAGTGCAAGAGAGAGAGAGAAGAGGGATTTCAGATTGTGAGAATGCAAGAGAGAGACGGAGAGAGAGGTAGAATGAGTGAAATAAAAATAAAAAGGAAAAGATAGTGTGATTAAATCGAGAGAAAGAGATAGAGCAGAAAAGAAAAAGAAAAGTAGAGAGAACAAGTAAAAGAGGAAGAGAAGCTGAGACAATGAGAAAATAGGAGATGAGTGATTGGTAAAGTTTGATATATATATATATATTTTTTTTTTTTGAGGAGAGAGAGAAAGAGAGAGAGGGAGAGAATGTGTGTGTGTGTGTACGCGTGCAAAAGTAAAAGTAAGAGAAAAGAAGTAGTACAGAGAGGGCGAAAGTGAGAAGTAAAGGAGGGAATAGAGAGAAGAAGGAAAGTACGAGACTGGGAGAAATAGATGGATTAGAGAGAGTGGAAATGCAAAAGCGAGAGAGAGAAAAAAAAATAAATCAAATAAGAAAATATGAGAGAGATAGAGAGAGAGTATGAGTGTCTGAAGGAAAGAGTGAGAAACTGAATTATTGAGAGTGAAGAGAAAAGGACGGACTTGAAAAGTGGGTAAAGTAAAAGCGAGCTGGAAATAGATAGAATAAAAAAACTAAAGAAGGTGCAAGAAGAATAGAGAGTAGAAAAGAAAGAGAGTAGGATATAGAATTATAGAGATGGGAGAGAAATAAAAAGAAAGAGGGGGAAAAAAAGATGCAAGAGTGATAAGACATAAAACAAGACAAATTTATAGATTACTCTATTTTCTAAAATCCCTTCGTCCAAATATTTTTTTTTTTAAAAGAGGTATTAATATGGGGAAAATAGAAATTAAAAAAGAGAAGATAAGATTTCTTAATAAGAAAAAGAAAGAAATTAAAGAACTCTAAAAGAATTTGAAATCTTTAAAAGAAAACATCCCTCCCTCCTTATAAAAATTATCAAAATAAAAAGATAAAAATTAAAATGTAATCATTAATCTTTTTGTACATATGAAACCTATTTTTGTATATTTTTGCAATCCAGTCGGATCTGTCAGGAGTTGTCATTTTTCTACGAAGAGAAGGAAGAAAAATTTTTTCTTATTTAATTTTTTTTTTTCTTTTTACATGTGGTTTAAGTTGATTCAAGAATAAACTTTAAAAAAAAAAAGCCAAATAAACTAATGTAAGAAGTAAGATCAGAACGAGGCTTCAATTAGATTAAGCTATCATAATTCAAAAATAAAATGACAACCACGGCAGTCAGCTTAGAAAGAGAAAATTACGAATGATAAATTCTATGTTTGGCCACAAGTATGCTTCTTGTATATTTATCTAATGTCGGATCCAATATGCTTTTAAAAACATGTCCTCCTTTGCCTCTTACCCCGTCCTGTATTTTTTGTTTTAGTTTTTTTATTGATCCCCACCCCACTGAGCAATTTGTATGCGAGACAAAATTGGAGTGGAAATTACTTACATAATAGATAAGATAAAACAACAAATGGAAGGAACCAGATTTTGTGTGTGAGGAGGAGAAAAACCTAACTAAGCAAATAAAAAAAGAAAAAGAAACATCTGTTTTAATCTGTTCAGATCTATCGATCTATTTGTTTATTTAAGGTTGCTTACAGTGCTTGTTGTTAGATGAAGGTCACTCATCTAAGTACTGAACAGGCTTATTGTTGCTTAACTTCTTTCTTTCTTTTTCTTGGTATGTACTCAGCTTTGCTTTCGTCAGGTACACGTACTTCAGTTTCTGCTATAACTTGACAGTCACCTAACTACCGAATTACAACTTTCTTTTTTTGTCCACACAGACCTCTGATTACGTACAGTAACTGTTATTATTAGGCTGTTATCCATCTAAGTACTGAAGAGATTCATTGTTGCTTAACTTTTTCCTTTCTTTTTCAAAATTGGGAATTTTTGTAAGTAGAATTTCAAGTCCCTTGAGGTAAATGTATAGATTTATATTATGTATTTTGGTCTTTATCATCTCTGATATTCTTTGATTTTCTTCAATGTCTCTCTAATACCCCATCCGACCTGCTCTTTGAGATTCTGACTATCTCTGAGTCTGCAATACTACTTCTCTCCCAACCTGCTCTGTTCCTCCTGCCAATAATAGCATGGATGCTTATCTGCAACCACTGGTTTCATGCCATCTTTATACAACAATTTTGCCTGATGATTGTCGTATAAAGACGGCATGAAACCAGGGTTGCGAATAAGCATCCATGCTATTACATATATATAAAAACTAATATATATTTATTTATTATTATATTATATAATAGCTCTATCACAGATATTGAGCACTATCCAAATTATACCTCATTTGGTCTGCCACAAACCCACCAAATGAGATAATGACAACCATATACAGTTGTTATATATATATATATATATAAATGATTTGATACTGGCACAGCACTTCACTTGACAACATGGCTTGATAATATAATCACATTTAAAATTCCAAGATATTAAGATCCAAAATTCCTTTCAATTATAAACATCCCTATCTACTAAAGTTAGTTTAGTTTAGTAAAAGGCCAGAAGAAAGAAGGCACACAGTAAAAATAGAACTCAATAATTATCTGTAAGCCTAGCTTGCTAACCATTACACTTCATGAGGGACCCTAATACATGAATACAAGTTGATGTTACAAGGCTTTCTTAAAAAGCAACACTTATAGAAGAAATTGTCCTGTTTGCAGCGCTTGGAATATGCTGGCTGTATACCCTGCAGATGGGTAAGAACTCCACCCTGGTAAAAAAAAATAAAATAAAGGTGTCAAGTGTATGACACTAAACTACATCTGAGTGTGGAGTACCCCTTCATTGGTCCATTACTCCCAGGTCCATTCTGAGCTAAAATAGTCGTAACTGTTAGTCTCCTAACAATGAGTCAAATAGATTTATTCAATGTTTGTTTGTTTGTTTGTGTTTTATGGCATATCAACCTTTGTAGGTTATTTAATGCCAAATCCATTTTTATACAAATAAACAGTCTATTTCAAACAATTCAGTTTAGCATAAATACACAGTTTAATTGTCAAAAATATTTCTATTTCAAGCTATTCAGTTTAGTAAAACAGTTCTATTTCAAACAATTCAGTTTAGCATAAGTGGAGTTTCAATGACAAAAACAGTTCTATTTCAAACAATTCAATTTAGCATACAAAAACGTTCTATTTTAAACGATTTAGTTTAGCATAAGTATGCAGTTTAAATGTCAAAACAGTTTTATTTCAAGCAATTCATTTTAAAAGAAGTACACAGTTTAGTTCAATTTGGCCCATAGATAGGACCCAATCAGGTGCTACTACTTGGACCAGAGTTGACCTGGGAGCAATGGCAAAGGGTACTCTACATTCCCCAAAGCTCCAGCATTACTGGAACCTCACCATCAGCGTGTTTAATGTCATATCCAGTACACTCATTGGGAGGGTAGATCTGTTTAAGAATTATTCATATTTGATAGGACTGTAAGCAGAAAAAAAAAGAAACAAACAACACAAAAAATGTAAATTTTAATGTACAATGAACATGATTCTCTAACTTCTAAGCATAAAATAACCCCAGATGGATTGAGATGCAATTAAAATTAATCTATCCTATTTACCAACCCCTCCGCTTGGGCAGGATATGACACAAGGTCAATTTTTAAGCGGAGTTTAACAGGTTTGAATTCAGAGTTTTCCTTCTCCTAGACTAGTTGCCTCACCAAGGCTGAAGAACCTAGTCTGTCCAACTATTTACCCATAGCTGGAGGGAGAATAATTGGATTCATACCTTTCCCAAGAATATTAGTGCTATGTGAAATGCAATCAGTCTCGTCCAGGATTTGAACTCGTGTCACCATGTTCATTTCCTACGACGATAACAATTACACCACGGGCAAATTAATCTATCAATCTGTTTTCTGAGAACCGGTTTGAACTTTTCTGTAGAGATTTAACTGTTTTATCAATTCTGTTCTCAATGTTGAAAAAAAAAAAAAACACTTTGTATAAAAAGTGTTTAAAAAGAATTTTAAAGATTTTTTCACCAGATTATTTTATGTTAGAGAAATTTTAAAATATTCATGCTATTGTAAATTCAATATAGTTCAACATAAGCTGTTTTAAATTTAAATGAAATTTCAAATTTATAAAAATATATAATATAATGGTACAATAAAAAAAAACATTTTTTTTTTCAGATATAAATAAAATTAAAAATAAAAGCAGAATTTCTTTTGAAGTGAAAATGATTTGGACTTCTTGGCTTCTTAAGGAAGGTAAATTTTTTGCATTACCTTTTTATTTAACTATTTAACTTCTTTGCTTTTTTTTTTGCTTTTTTAAACATAAAATCCAATTAACATATCTCTCTTTTGTGGATTGTCTTTGATCTAGATTATTGCACGGTAAGTTAAAGATACTTTGAACATTTCAATGCAATTCTTGCCAGAGTTATAAATCCAGTGAGAAGCAATCAAACTTTATTGATAACAAACGTTCAACAACCTAAAATTTGATATTTTCTTCTAGACTTTATCAATATCATCTACAATATTATGATTCTTCTTCTTCTTGCTTTTTTCTTTAATCCAATATTATTATCATCAGTATTATGTTTGTTATGTATTATAGTATCATTATCAGTATTAAACTTTGTTCAATATGTATTCAAGTATTATTATCATCAGTATTATATTTGCTATTATATATATTATAGTATTATAAGTATTGAACTTTGTTCAATATGTATTCAAGTATTATTATCATCAGTATTATATTTGCTATTATATATATTATAGTATTATAAGTATTGAACTTTGTTCAATATGTATTCAAGTATTATTATCATCAGTATTATATTTGCTATTATATATATTATAGTATTATAAGTATTGAACTTTGTTCAATATGTATTCAAGTATTATTATCATCAGTATTATATTTGCTATTATATATATTATAGTATTATAAGTATTGAACTTTGTTCAATATGTATTCAAGTATTATTATCATCAGTATTATATTTGCTATTATATATATTATAGTATCATTATAGGTATTAAACTTTGTTCAATATGTATTCAAGTATTATTATCATCAGTATTATATTTGAGATTATATATATTATAGTATTATTATAAGTATTAAACTTTGTTCAATATGTATTCAAGTATTATTATCATCATTATTATATTTGCTATAATATATATTATCGTATTATTATAAGTATTATACTTGTTATAATATGTATGATATTATTCTATTTTTATAATTTGTTATGTATTAAATTACTTACTTTTAGTGGGCAGCATGTCTCACCTTTGAATACTTGACCAAAACAGCATGGGATGGAATATATACAATTCTTGATCATGTTGGATTCTGTTGGGTGTTTGACTCGGAAGAGATATTTTCAAAGAGTAAGACTAGAGGGACACTGAAAAGCTGTATGTAGTAGAAGGTGAAATTGAAAAGTCAGGTGTGGCTGATCATCATCATCATCATCATCATCATGTCGTGCTGCCAGCACGGATATCCCTGAACCTTTCTCGCCACTTCTCCCTATCGTTCATCGCCTCTGGCAGGTCTTCAGGGCTGCATCCTGTATCCTCACATAGCTGCTGTATGTATGTTCGAGCTGGTCATCCTACTTTTGCCTGGCCATATGTGGGGGTCCATATGAGTACATCACTTATGAGTTCGTCCCTGCTTCTCCTGCATGTCTGGTTAGTCTAACTTGGATAGTTTTCGTGATGTGAGGTAGGTGGCCATATAGTAGGTGCCTTGTGGGGTGTTGCCGCCAGGACTTGTTTAATATTGCTCGCAACATTCTTGTGTAATTGCCATCTAGCTTCTTCTCCAGCCATTTTGTTAGCGTTCAAGTAGTGCATCCATACAGCAGTATCGACACGACCGCTGCCTGGCAGAAATGGCTGACCATATATAGAAAGAAGAAATAAACCATCTGCCCTTATGAGATGAAGACAAATTAATAGATACGGAAGAAGATTAGGAATAAGACGTCTTAAAGGAGCTGTGCATGTTGGGCTACAATGACCACTTGAGTAGACCATGTATAGAGATGAATACGATACGGGACTCAATAATCAAAAAGGCTAGATAAAAAATTGCAATATGAGCAAAAGTAAAAAATCATAAATAATAGTAATAAGTTGTAATTCTTAGTATTGATAAAAAAAAAAAAATTAGGTTTATAAGTTCCAAAAATTCACTCTGGACTGTCCAGCAGAACTTGTAGCATAACGGATATAGACGTTTAGTTAATGAACTTCTAAGTGAAATCATTTGGAGGTTGCAGGTTCAATCCTGACTACAGGTAAATTAAAAGGAATACTCACCAGAGATTAACACTTGTACCTGGTTATGGTTAACAGAATTATAACAATCTAACCCTGTGGATTAAATAAAGGGTTCAGTTTGAAGACTACTGAGTTCAACAAGAAACATTTGAGGAAGGCCGAAGAATGCATAAGCCAAAACATTATGAATGTAACAATTAATATGAAGGCAATAACCTCAATATGCTAAATGAAAAAAATTATCAGGTATCATCTTAAAAATTTAGACAAATATTATTACTGTGTTACTTATAAAAGTAATAGAAATTCTTTAGTGAAGGAGGGGGTCCACATGACAGTTGCACTATTACATCCACTTTTGGACTAATACCCTTGGAATAGGAATTAATTCTCTCATGCCTCTAACTATAGGTAAAATAGTACTACTACAGCATTTGAAAAGGATGCTTTTGGCATTAAATAACCTATAAAGACTGATATGCCATTAACAAAAGAAACCAAAATCAAAACTGAAATTCCATTTGGTACCAAAGCTTATGCCTGTAAAAAATTACTGAAGAGGCCTATTTTCCAACAACACTAATGCTTAATCACCACATAAGGCATATTGAGACAGTATTGAAACAGTAATGAATCTGTATTTACCAAAACAGAAATGATTGGTTTGGTTTGGTTTGGTCTTTGCCAAATCCTGTTTTTACATATATATAAATATATGATTTGTAAATACATTTTGTTGATAACATATTTAAGCGAGACTAAGCTTGCACACAGTTAAATAGTTCCAAGTATGGCTATGTATCACTAACAATTCAATTAAACATCAGTCATTTGTTTATTCACAGTTAAATAATCAAACAGTTCTATTTCTAACAATTCAATTTAGCATATCATTTGTTTATAGAAACAGATATATTTGAAAAGATGAAGCTAAAAATGAACAGAATAAGAGAGAAAGAGAGAGCAAAAGATTAAGTGATAAGTATGAACCTACTGACATGGATAGATATAAAAACAGATGGATAAATGTGAAGATAGGTAGAAACTAACATATAGATATGAACTGATTGATATATCAAAAGATTAAGCAGATAGATAGATAGATAGATGTGAACAAACTGAGATAGACAGGTTTGGTTTCTGTGTTTAATAGCATATCAACCTTCATGGGTTATTTAATGCCAATATCATATCATCTTTGTAGAAGAACAATAGCGGTACTATTTAATCCACAGTTGGAGGAATAAGTGAGATAGATATGACCAGACTGATTTAACAAAAGATTAAGTCAACAGGTATGAATGTAGTGAAATGGATAGATAGATAAAGAGGTATGAATAGATTGAGATAGATAGATATATCTATACCTAGATAGATAATAAACAACCTGAGATATTGATAGATAGATAGACGAAGTAGATAGGTATGACCAAACTGGGATAAACAGACAAGTATGAATAGATTATGACATAAACAGAGAAATAAGAACAGACTGATAGATATCTATGAGGATCATTAAATAAGTTTACAGACTTTTTTCATATGGGCACTTTTATTGATAGTACACACATGAAACTCTAGTCCCCTTTGAAGTAATCTCCTCCAGCTGCAATGCACTTATTGTACCATTCCAACAACTTCTGGAAGGCCCCATGGAAGTCCTCTTGTGTGAGCGTGTCAATGACCTTCGTCACAGCCTCTTTCATCTCCTCAATTTTCTCATAACAACAGCTTCTGAGCTTAGGGAATAACCAAAAGTCACAGGGAGCAAGGTCTGAACTATAAGGAGGGTAACAAACTGTCTTGATGCCCATCTTGGTCAAATAGTCTGTGACAAGGATGGAGTTGTGGACTGGTGCATTTTCCTGATGGAAATGCCACTGACCCCATTTGATCTCTTCCTGAACTCCCTTAAAACCTCAACATAGTAACCCTAACCTTAACCCTCTGGCCAATCAACTCTGGTGTATTGACTTCCTTACTCCTCCCACACCACTCATCATCCCAAACAGACTCCCTGCCTTCCTTGAATCTCTTATGCCACTCAAAAATTGATGCTCAATTCATGCAAGATTGTCGAAAAGCAGTCTGAAGCATTCCATACGTTTCTGTGGCATTTTTTCCAAGTTTAAAACAGAATTTTATTGCATATCATTCTTCTAAAGTGTCCTCATGTCCAGTTTGCATTTTTGAAATTCACCAGCTGTGAAAATCAGGTTTCAGTTGGGTGTATTCCAATTCCTGCTGTAGCTGTTCATTTGAACCTGAAATCATAAAAATTGGTCAGTCGTCTCATAAGATATATAGCAATAACATACTGAATTTTCAAGAGTCTACAACAATTTTAAATGACTGTACAAAAAAAGTCTGGAAACTCATTGAATGCACCACATATATATGGGTAGATAATAAACAGACAGAGATAGATATATAGTAACAGATTTAGATAGATAAATATGAACAGATTGAGATATCGAAAGATTAAATAGATAGGTATGACCCTACTGAGATAGACAAAAAGACTGTGATAGATACAATATGGGTAGACAAACAAAATCTTAACAAAGAACATTGTTTGTTTTTTGTGTTATCTGATGACTCTTGACAGATGGTGGCTAAAAAAAAAAATTGTCACATGTAAATAAAATTCAAACTTTCTTTTGTAAAGTTTTCACAACCATCTGTACCAGTAAATGAACATATCAAAATATTGTGATGTTTATCTATTTTTTTAATATCACAAAGATGATAAATCTGAATTGAACAACAACAACAAAAACATTAATTTAAAATAATTCACATTGAAAACTGGTATGAGAAATTTAATACAAAGAAGAAATAAGTAAAAATAAAATTATTTCATGCCATGAATTTTCTCTGCTGATAATATGAAAACAAATACAAAATGATAACCATTAATCTTTACCTATTTACCAACCCCTCCGCTCAAGCAAGATATGACACAAGGTCAATTTTTAAGCAGAGTTTAACAGGTTTGAATTCAGAGTATTCCTTCTCCTAGACTAGTTGCCTCACCAAGGCTGAAGAACACAGTCTGCCCTACTATTTACCCATAGTTGGAGGGAGAATAATTGGATTCATACCTTTCCCAAGGGTATTAGTGCTATGTGAAATGCAATCAGTCTCATCCAGGATTTGAACTCGTGTCGCCGTGTTCATTTCCTTCAACGATAACCATTATACCACGGGCACCTCCACAAACCATTAATCTTTACAAGTATTTTCTTTCATCTTCCAATTTTTACTTGCTTTTTTATTACCCCTCACTCAGTTATTTCTATGACAGTGAGGAACAGGATGAATTAAAAACAATAAAAAAGGATAAGCTCACAGTGAGACTCACACTCAACAGTCCTTTTCCATCAAAAAAAGTCTGGTTATCCATACTAGCTGCTTTACCAACTAAACTACAGGAGAATGTGACCCTGTGGCATAATGGTTAAAATGTTGGACTGCAAACTTGAATTAAGTGAGTTCAAATTCCAGTTGCATTATTATGTTCACTTTCAAAGAAATACCCTTGAAAAACGCATGAACCCCTTTATCTCCCAAGCTATGGGTTAAATAGTATCACTGCTGTTCTTCTACAAGGATTACTTTGGCATTAAATAATCCACAGATACTGATATGCCATTTAACAAAAGAAACCAAACCAATTAAGCAAACAAAAGCCATTAGTATGCAGAAACCTTGATCACACTTATACTAAGTTTCTGATCAGTGACTATTCTGTTTATTGTTATTGTTTTTACATATTAGATGAGTTTCATTGGCCTAGTGGGTAGAGTGTTCGCCAATGGTCCGGGAGACCGAGATTCAATCCCAGGTCGAGTCATACCAAAGACTTAAAAAATGGTACTTGATACCTCCTTGCTTAACACTCAACATTATAAGTTATGTATCAAGGGTAAAATGAAGCAATCCAGGGAAAGGAGTAGCACCCTCCCCTACACATTAGTGTAGTAGGTAATGAAAAGGGAGTCTTCAGGTCGCACTCGACTACAGTCGCTGACTTTACTTTATAACTATCATAATTAACTAAGAATAAAAAACAAAGATTAAAAAAAGTTTTCTCATCTTACTCTTGGTTTGAATATATCTAGGGGAAAAAAATGAGGACTGAAACTGAAAAAATTAAAATTTTAAAAGGGCATCTTTTCCTGCCTCTTTTAAAATTTTATTTTCTCACTAAAAGAGAAAGAAAGAAAGAAAGAAAGAAAGAACATGAGAATAAAAAAAGTTTTGATAGGAGAAAGAAAGAGAGAAGGAACAAAAATAATGGAGGAAAAAGTAAGAAAAAGAAAGAAAGAACAAAAATGATGAAAAGAAAGTTAGAACAAAAAGCAAAAGAAAGAATAAAAAAAGAAAGAAAGAATGAGAGAAAGAAAGAACAAAAATAATGCGGAAGAAAGTAAGAACAAAAAAAAAAAACAAAGAAAAAAAAGAATGAAAAAGAAAGAACAAAAAAGAAAGAATGAAAAAGAAAGAACAAAAAAGAAAGAATAAAAAAAGAAAGAAAGAATGAGAGAAAGAAAGAACAAAAATAATGCGGAAGAAAGTAAGAACAAAAAAAAAAAACAAAGAAAAAAAAGAATGAAAAAGAAAGAACAAAAAAGAAAGAATGAAAAAGAAAGAACAAAAAAGAAAGAATAAAAAAAGAAAGAAAGAATGAGAGAAAGAAAGAACAAAAATAATGCGGAAGAAAGTAAGAACAAAAAAAAAAAACAAAGAAAAAAAAGAATGAAAAAGAAAGAACAAAAAAGAAAGAATGAAAAAGAAAGAACAAAAAAGAAAGAATAAAAAAAGAAAGAAAGAATGAGAGAAAGAAAGAACAAAAATAATGCGGAAGAAAGTAAGAACAAAAAAAAAAAACAAAGAAAAAAAAGAATGAAAAAGAAAGAACAAAAAAGAAAGAATGAAAAAGAAAGAACAAAAAAGAAAGAATAAAAAAAGAAAGAAAGAATGAGAGAAAGAAAGAACAAAAATAATGCGGAAGAAAGTAAGAACAAAAAAAAAAAACAAAGAAAAAAAAGAATGAAAAAGAAAGAACAAAAAAGAAAGAATGAAAAAGAAAGAACAAAAAAGAAAGAATAAAAAAAGAAAGAAAGAATGAGAGAAAGAAAGAACAAAAATAATGCGGAAGAAAGTAAGAACAAAAAAAAAAAACAAAGAAAAAAAAGAATGAAAAAGAAAGAACAAAAAAGAAAGAATGAAAAAGAAAGAACAAAAAAGAAAGAATAAAAAAAGAAAGAAAGAATGAGAGAAAGAAAGAACAAAAATAATGCGGAAGAAAGTAAGAACAAAAAAAAAAAACAAAGAAAAAAAAGAATGAAAAAGAAAGAACAAAAAAGAAAGAATGAAAAAGAAAGAACAAAAAAGAAAGAATAAAAAAAGAAAGAAAGAATGAGAGAAAGAAAGAACAAAAATAATGCGGAAGAAAGTAAGAACAAAAAAAAAAAACAAAGAAAAAAAAGAATGAAAAAGAAAGAACAAAAAAGAAAGAATGAAAAAGAAAGAACAAAAAAGAAAGAATAAAAAAAGAAAGAAAGAATGAGAGAAAGAAAGAACAAAAATAATGCGGAAGAAAGTAAGAACAAAAAAAAAAAACAAAGAAAAAAAAGAATGAAAAAGAAAGAACAAAAAAGAAAGAATGAAAAAGAAAGAACAAAAAAGAAAGAATAAAAAAAGAAAGAAAGAATGAGAGAAAGAAAGAACAAAAATAATGCGGAAGAAAGTAAGAACAAAAAAAAAAAACAAAGAAAAAAAAGAATGAAAAAGAAAGAACAAAAAAGAAAGAATGAAAAAGAAAGAACAAAAAAGAAAGAATAAAAAAAGAAAGAAAGAATGAGAGAAAGAAAGAACAAAAATAATGCGGAAGAAAGTAAGAACAAAAAAAAAAAACAAAGAAAAAAAAGAATGAAAAAGAAAGAACAAAAAAGAAAGAACAAGAAAACTTAAAGAATTAAAAAATTTGGGAAAAAGTCACAACAAAATAGGAATAAGATAAAAAGGGCAAAAAAGTTAAGTGAGATGGAATAAAAAAGAAAAGAGAATAAAAAAGGAAAGAAGGACAAAAAGAACTGATGAGTGGAGAGAAATAAATAACTTATAAAAGGAAAAAGAACAGAAACGAACAACATGGGAGTATATATATATATATATGAGAGAGAAAGAGAGACAGACACATGGTTCTGGGTGGTACTCTCTCTACTACTCTAAATAGGCAGAGAAATTTAACTTCTGTTCATATTGTCCTGATGATGATGGGATCAAACAAAACATTCAAGAAACAACAAATATTTAAATAAAAAAATTTAAAAAATCAGAAATTAATAGTTGAAACTTGAATGTCTGACATAAAATAACAAAACACCTGAAAGTTAGGTACGTGAAATTATCTAGTGAATAATTACAAGATTGTCTGGTGAACGGCTCCTGTTGGCCACTTGTTCCATCATTTATCACCAGTAACAAGTCACGAAACCTGGACACTTGATTTGAACACACCAGCATGGAATCAGACTTATGCTGTCCAAGATACAGCTATTAATTAGTGGCTAAACATTTCCACAGCACAAACCCATGTTAGCAAGACCAAAGTTGGCCCAAATCTTAACCTTAATCCTCTTCCAGAACATTTATTTCTTTAAGCTCAATGTCCTTAAGTGACCACTATGTCCACATTTAAAGTGGTTCATTAATTTTAATTAGGTTGAACTCCAATTTAGCTTGCAATCATTCAATGAAGTAAACATGTATAAGATCAAAGAAGGGCACCTTGTCTTCCATAACTGTAGTCCCAACAGTCATTACTTTACTTTCATTCTCGGTTTAATCCTGCGGACAGTGGGTGTGCCCTGGGCAGACAAATAACCAGTTTATGATATTTTCCATCAGCAGAAGAATACATTTTCAATTGCTCGATATTAAGATGACATTTAATTAAAATTAAGTCAAATTACTTAAAAAGATTAAAATAAAAAAATATTAACAAAATTAAATAATTGTTTATTATTAAGGCAATGATAATCTATAACTATCTTATTCAGAGTTGGCTTCATCTTTCAATTTAAAATTTGCCAAATCAGTAAAATTACCTTGATATCATTTTCACCAGATTTGTGATGGAACAAAACCAAGTAGACCTTCTTGCTTCTATCAAAAGTTTGTTGGTTATTTTATGGCATGTCAACCCTTCCTGGGTTATTCAATGCCAAAGTCAGTCCTTTTTGGGAAACCAATTCTATGGTTTCAAGTATCTAATAATCATTCATGAATAATTATAACTTTATTTAACTATTCTTAATACAAATAAATTTCATACAGTTATTTGGTATCAAGTGTTCCAATCTAATACAAATAATTTTCAAATGAATCTATTTGACCCAAAGATGGGACTCTAAAAGGTATTAACACTCCAAATTAGATTGGACTTAGGAGTAATGGCAATAAAGGGTAACTCCATACCCTCCAAAGCAACAGAACAGGTGCCTCACCACCCAATGCAATTTATACCGAGGACACTTTATTGAATTAAATAAGAGTGCTAAGTATCAGTAAGAGAGCATATGTAGATCTAATTTTGAATAGCACAGACACCAAGTGGTTTTCTCTGATGATCACTCAGGCAAAGAACTGCTAGTTGCTAAGTACTACAGGCTCTGTCTCTGTGCTATTTAAACTTATATATATATATATATATATTGGAAGCCTCTGTCTAAATTTCTGAGATGAGTTTTTCTCATTTAAATTGTTTCCATAATTCAGATGATAGTTCTTGGTTGTTACATTCAAATTTCAGTTTTTGTACCCACTGACCTTCTCCAGATATCAATACCCTTCAGGAAATTTCAAACTGAACCCTTTATCTAATCCACTGTTCTCATCCTACTGTCCATGTCTTGAAATATCTTCAATCATTTATTTTATAATATTGCTTCTCTTTCTGCTGAGCCTTTGCCCAGGGATTGAATTCACAGCTTACAGATAGAATGTAACAGGAAGCTTTTAAAGGATTTAGTTCTCACCCTAACTCTGAAGGTTAGTAATGACTACAAAAAATACCTGAAGAATGCCGATGAGGACAATAGTTTGAGTTGTGTAAATCATATTTTGGGAGATTACCATGTTATATAACTATGAACTATTTTGACTACTGGTGTTTGCATTTAATCCTGAATTTTTACAATGTAATACTAAGGACACTTATCAGAATCTTAGTTTTATCAAAGTTTGCATTTACATAATTGTGTAATGACAATTAAACTGTGTACTAATGCTAAACTGAATTGCTTGAAATAGAACTGTTTTTATATGCTAAACTGAATTGTTTGAAATAAAACTGTATTTGACATTTAAATTGAATTGTTTGAAATAGAACTGTTCTGACATTCAACTTGGTGTAAACAAAAACTACACTCATACTAAACAGAATTGTTTGAATTAGAACTGTTTGACTAAACTGAATAGCATAAAATAGAAATATTTTTGACAATTAAACTGTGTACTTATGCTAAACTGAATTCTATTAATAGAATTGTTTACTTGTATAAAAATGGATTTGGCATAAAACAACCTATAAAGGTTGATATGCCATAAAACCCAAACAAACAAACAAGATAGAGATTTTTAAAGGTTAATGTTTGCTTACAAGTTACAACTGTTCAGTACAATAGGAATAAATTCGCTGAGTCTTTCTAAAATGTTTTTGATACAAATGGGATAAGTGTTTTATGACACAACCGCAGTTCTGCCATAATATTAAGCACTTACTGAATTCTTTTCAGAACAAATTATTAATTATTATTCATAGGAATAACTTGTTTCTAATGTTTTTTGGTATTATTAATATGGCTCCTATGATTGCAGTCAAGATCTTTCTAAAAAGTATTTGAATAATGTGAAAGCAGTCATTTAGACCCCTACTTCAGAACTGGCTACTCATAACATCTACAGATGTTCCACTTACTCTTGATCCGCATCTTATAATGCTGAGTTTAAGCAAGAAGACATCAAGAAACATTTTTTAAAGTCTTTGGTATGACTCGACCTGGGATTGAACCCCAGTCTCCCAAACACTTGGTGAACACTCTACCCACAATGCCAATGGGCCAATTTTATATATATATATATATATATATATATATATATATATATATATATATATAGTATAAACTTTGGTTTGGTTTCTTTGTTTAATGGCATATCAATCTCAGCTTATTTAATTCCAAATCCATCTTTGTAGAACAACAAAGAAATTATTTAACCCATAGCTGGTGGGTGGGGTAAGGATGTCCATACCTTTCCCAAAGGTATTAGTCCAAAAGTGAATATAACATCACAACTGGAGTTTGAACTCACTTACTTTGAGGCCACAGTTCAGCACTTTCACCAGTACACCCCAGAGACTCCCCCAAGGTATATTTTGGCAGCAAGGTTTTATTTATATGATTGAAAGTGATTGGAAGCAGAACCTAGGGGCAATTTCTCTATAGATTGGACTCTGACAGAAAAATATGAGCAAGAAAGCTAGAAAAAAAAACATAAGATCATAAAAAATGAATGTTTTGTGGTCTTTAACTCAACTGCTGTGTATATAAGTATATATCAACTGGAATCAAGAAAGAAAAAGGTTTTTAAAAAAATGATGAGTCAAATCTAAAAAATGTAGAAAAAAGGAAATAACTTTTTTTTAAACTGAACAATTGATGATTTAATTTACCACATGATTTGGAAGTTAAAAAATCATTTTCAAATTTGCTTTGTTTTTTGTTGTGTTTATTTTTTGTTTTGTTTTTTCAAGACAGCCAAAAAAATAATCAATGTCATAAATTTCCATTAACATTTTATGAAATATCTTTATAGAAAAAGGTAAATATTCTATAAGTTATTCAATGAAAAGCCATATTTGATCACTATGATCAAAGATAACTTTCCATTTAATAGCTTATAAAATATTTATCTTTTTTCTCTAAAAATCTTGTTCCCAACAACATTTTAAGTAGTACCACATATGTTCTTCCACAAGGAAGGCTTTCTCATTAAATAACCCATGAAGGTTGCTATGCCATTCAACAAAGAAACAAAGCCAACCCAAGAGTTGTTAGAGAAATTTTTTTCAACATATATCTAATCACTTGTCTGCTTCAGAACTAACAGACATTTTTC
This sequence comes from Sepioteuthis lessoniana, assembly GCA_963585895.1. Taxonomy (NCBI): domain Eukaryota; kingdom Metazoa; phylum Mollusca; class Cephalopoda; order Myopsida; family Loliginidae; genus Sepioteuthis; species Sepioteuthis lessoniana. Next base: position 3,077,053 of record CAUZXS010001320.1, read on the forward strand.
TTATATTCTGTATATTAATAGCTTGTAAAAAATAATAAAGTGTATTTTTTCCCCATAAATGTAAGAAAACAATTGAGTGAATGATGAAATTAATCTAAAAACAATGTGATTTTCTATTGCCAAGCCAGCAATAAAAAATCAAATACAAGAATATTAGATAACTTTTTTTTTTCATTTTTAATCTTATTCATCAGTTTATTCATTTATTTTCTAAGATGGTAAGAGGAGTAAAAATATCTTAGAAAAAAAAGGATGAACAGAGAAAATACAAGAATAAAAGGCAGAAGATATATCGAAGGTGAAAGAAAAAAAAATGGTGGACAATGGGGTGAGAAATTAAGTGAAGTAAAAAATACAGTCTGAAGTATGAATGAATAAAAATGAAATGTAAAAAAAATTAAGGGGGAGAAAGGAGAGGGAAAATGATGAAATAAAACATAAGATATTAATAAATGATAAAAAAATTCTTAGCATATATATATATATATATATATATATATATATATGTATATTTATACACACACATACATGGAAACAAATCCAATGGTATATAAATATAAAAATTTAAAAAACAAAGCATTTTTATATTCACACACACACATATATATATAACGAGAATAAAAATGGCTGGTTGGTTGTTTGGGTATTATGGTATATCAACCATTATAGTTTATTTAATGCCAAATCCTATATATATATATATATATATATATATATATCATTTGTAAATGAATAATTTGTAGATAATATTATTTTTAGATGAGCCAGAGCTCATTTGTTTGCACACAGTTAAAAGGTTTCAAGTATTGCTAATTCTAACAGATTTATTTGTACACAGTTAAGTGGTTCTAAGTATTATTATGGAATATCAATAATTCAGTTTCACAACACTCATTTTTTTGCCCTGACACTAATACTTCTTTCACAATTATTCATTTGTTTGCACACAGTTAAATGGTTTCAAGCATTGCTATGTAATAATAATAATAATAATAATAATATTAATTCAATTTAACATCAATCATTTGTTTAGACACAGTTAAATAGTTTCAAGTATGATAAATGATGAAATAGTTCTATTTGACCCATAAATGGTACCCTAACAGGTACTATTACTTGAAGCCAAAGCGGACCAAAGAGAAATGGCAATGAAGGGGTACTCTACATTTTCCAAAGCTCCAAGACTGGAGCCTCTGCATCAAATGGTTTAGTGTTATATCGAGGATACACTCATTTGAGGGAGGGGGTGTTACCTTTCTGCAGAGATGCAGATGGTGTATTCCACAGCTCCAAGCCAACTGCTTTTGAGCAAAAATAATGACAGATCTGAATATTTCTTTATAATTAATTATTATTAATTAAATTAATTATTTTACTTGTTCTCAACTAGTCTAAAATATTTTATGAAGAGAAGGGTTTTTCTTAAAGAAATTTTATAGTGTTTTAAAAGAGGTGGATATGCCATGAAAGTGACAATGCACCAGTAACATATTATATATATAACTTCTTTTGAGAAAAAGATATATTAGAAACGTCCAATTTCTGTCTATATTATGTATAAGTAACTAAAGTTGGCGACCTTGGCTGAGGGAGACCCGAGGGCTCCCTTTTCAATAGCTACTACACCGAGGTGTAGGAGAGGGTGCTACTCCATTTCCTGGATTGCTCAACTTTACCCTTGATCCATAACTTATAATGCTGAGTGTTAAGCAAGGTGGCATCAGGTACCATTTTTTGAATCTTTGATATGACTCAATCTGGGATTGAACCCAGATCTCCTGGACCATTGGCAAACACGCTACCCATTAGACCAACAGCTCACTCATTATTATATATATATATATATATATATATATATATATATATATATAGTATAAATGGACCTTATATGTATCTGTATGCTTTGTCAGCAGAGCTAAGAATATGCTAACTGCAAGAGCTTTCCTCAAAAGATGTTCTGGTTAGGACATTAAACTGTATCCAATGCTAAGGTCCTAGTTCCAGAGTTCTGGGCAGTGTAAAGTCTCCCTTCATTGCCATTACTTGCAGGTCAATTCTGGTAGTATCTGTTCTAGTCCTATCTATGGGTCAAATAGATCTGTTTGAAAATCATAAGGATTGAATAAGGATGTTTCACTTTGGGATAATGCTCTTGAGAAAATCATAAGTCCATCTCTTCTCCCCACCAATCAATGGGCAAATTGTAGGATAGCCTAGGGCTCTTCAGGCAACCAGTCTAAGAGAAGGAAAACTCTAAATTCAAAGCAGCTTTACTCCCTGAATTACTGGGTAAATGCATACATTGCTTAAAATGCTTGTTAGAAAAATAATAATGGTAAGTTTGCTTTTAACAGAGTGTTCAATAAAAATGTCCTTCTGCCAATCTTGATTTAGCCAAGGTAAATCTTTGATGTAAACAAACAAACAGACTGAAAAAAAAAAATTGAAAAGAATTAGAAAATTTAGAACAGATTGATCAATTTGTTCATCAATCAAGTTACTGAGTATTTCCCTTGTCTCAAAGGGTGATTGATTTTAAAAGGATGTCAACTTGCCTAGGATAATTTTATGACAAGAGAACAAGAACTTTACCACTGGATATAATTTAATATCATAACCAGGATACCTCTTGAGCAAGGTCTTGCAGTTGCCATATTCTTAGCTTTGCTGACAGGGCATATAGATACATGTAATTGCATTTATTGTAGGTTCAAATTTACATTTTTTTGTATCAGTTTCCTAAAAAGTTTTCTTTTTCACAAGGTCCCGTTAAATATAAATAATCTTTAAATAGATTGATCTGAATCACAGAGAGGACTCTAACAGTTATACGTTTACAGATCTATTAAAATCCATATGAATATTTGACATTTGTGTATAATATGAATTGGCCTAACGAGTAGAGAGTTCACCAATGGGCCAGGAGGCTAAGGTTCAATCCCAGATCAAGTCATACCAAAGACTTAAAAATTGGTACTTGATGCCGCCTTGCATAACACTCAGTATTATATGGTAAGGATCAAGGGTAAAGTGGAGCAATCAAGGGAAAGGAGTAGTGCCTTCTCCTACAACTCGGTGTAGTAGCTATTGAAAAAAGAACCTTCGGGTCACCCTCGACAAATGTCGCCAACTTTACTTTACTTATAACATGAAAGAAAATGTTTATAACATTTAGATAAGAGTGTAAATAGAAATGCATTACTTAAAATAGTTGATTATATTAAATTTGCTAGAAAAGTAAATTAAATGGAAATATTTTTTGACTAACATCAAACCAAAAATGCAAATAAGCAAATGACATGAATTTATTCATTCATAAGCATACAACCATTTATTACTATGTACATGTATACATTATATGCATGCACACACATATATACACAAACACCCATATATATATATATATATATATATATATATATATACGAGTTTTTTCTCATAATTTCTCAAATAAATAATATATATATATATATATATATATACGCACATTACTATGTACATATATACATAGTATATAGACACACACTACCATATATTGTTACACACACACACATTATATATATATATATATATATATATATATATATATATATATATATTAGTTTTTACATATATTTAATTGCATGGAAGCTTGTCTACAAACCCAGGAAGTGAGATGGTGCCAACCAATACTGTTTTATATATATATATATATATATATACTAGCACATACATACATACAGATAAATATACACACTGGTTTTCACACATTATATATATATATATATATATTGAAGAATGACTCTAGGAGGGTGGTTTGTGGGTGGTTATTTGTGAATAGATAACGTCCCTTCACCTCTTTATGGACGCTGTGCACAGATAGAAGATGGAGGGGATGCATAAACGATCTAACTTATCCCAAAACAAGACACTCTCAACCCGCTGCCGCTGCCACCTTTCCATCTTCAACCCAAGGAAACACTGAGGTCCCAGGAGAAAATATCATAATACACAATGCACACCTCCATCCCCAATGCACAATCAACCAAGTTCGCCAAAATCATCACTAACCTCTCCACATCGTCAGCTACCCCAACGGTTTTTGAGGGAGGGAGAAAGCTAGATATCTTTTAAACCCCTACTCCACGTCAACCACCTGCTTTATCACCCTGCCCCTTCCCTCTCCTCACAATCTCTCAAATATTAAAGATGATAATGGGAATGGTGTCGGGATAAGATAGCGGTGAGAGGTTGTGTCGGGGAGGCGGTGAGTGGGCCCGACCCCAACGCTGACTCCGTTATCTCAACCTTACTCCTCCCATATTAAAAAAAAAAATTTTTCTAACTTCTCTTCCCCCATCACCACTGCCTCCTTCTCTCCCTCCGCCGCCGCCATCGCCTCTCAAGCTAAGAACCCTACAATTAACTTCTCGAAACATTATAAGGTGAAATGTGATCCCTTGGCCTTCAATTCCGTCTTTTTCCTTTTTTCCTTTTCCCTCGACCGTGATCCCAAACGACGATTCCCAAAGATCAAATGTATTTGCAAAAGCGATAGAAAAGACTTTTTGGTGAGGTTGGTTGCCTAGTTGAGGAGGAGACACGGGTAAAGTCAGAGTAGACGCTGCGCTGGGGGTGTCTCGCTAGGGGATTTGGGTGCGGTGAGAATCCTGTGATATTTGGTGTTGATATATAGATAATAAAAAAAAATAAACGAAAACAAACAAAACGTGGATATGTACATAAAAAGATTCAGAGGGTCAATTGAAAAGTTAATAGGTTGACCAATATACTCTCATGGAAAGTCACCAAATGAGATTTGTTTTTCAAGATAGTCACCCTTATGGTTCACACACTTCTTCCATCGGTGTGTCAGTATTCAGATACCATTGGTTAAAAAAAAAAGTCATCAGAAGTAGATATGATGTCATCATATCAACCTACCCTCATATATATATATATATATATATATACTGGCCCATAGACATAATGGTTTGAGTGTTTGCCAATGGTCCGGGAGACTTGGGTTTAATCTCAGGTCGAGTCATACCAAATACTCAAAAAATGGTACTTGATACCTGCTTGCTAAACACTTAACATTATAAGGTACGGATAAAAGGTAAGTGGAACAATCCGGGGAAAGGAGTATCGCCATCTCTTAAACCTCGGTATAGCAGATATTGAAATGGAGTCTTCGGGTCGCTCTCAACTATGCTCGGCTAACTTATATATATATATATATATATATATATATATATATATATATATATATACACACACACACACACACACACCAGAATAGAATAGGCACAGAGTCGACAAGTTCAAATTCTGGTTGTTTGCGCTTTACTTTATGCTAACACCCTTGGGAAAGACATATCTCCCACCTACGTAATTGGTAAAATAGTAGGGGAGACTGGACTCTTTAACATTGGTATGACAACCAGTCTATGAATGGGAAGAAAATTCTGAATTCAAAACGTGAGGTGTGTTGTTCATGCACCATTTTCCTGTTATCAGCTGAAAAAAAAAGTCTTCCCCATTTTAAACAAATGACCTGTGTTGGTAATTCAACAGTACACATCTTAAACTAAATTATTGGACACTCCTATGTTAAGATCAATTGAAGTATCCATCATCTATATAAGATGAACGAAAGTGAAAATACAAGAGGAATATTTCTTTTGTGTAATTCATTTTTAGTTCAAAATCAGTTTTGATCTTGGTCATTGTCTGATGAAAACAGTTTTTAAAAGAGTTGACAAAAGAAGCAACAAAATATGAAGTAGTGACGTAGCATCTACATTTGTTGAAGGAATATTATTTTTCAGTAAATATATATAATTATTATATTGATAAGATATAGATATATTTGTGAATATATCTATCGATATACAACATTCTTTTCTATACTCATCATGATTCTATAAATGTACACACCTACATATATAGATACATCTTAATAGAATTTTTTCAGGAAAAAAATCGCTACTTTCTTCTCTATTTCCTTCAAAGTAGGCTTCACAGGCTCAAAAAAGGTGCAGACAAAATGTTGTATCATAGGTTAGGTTATAATTTACACACCTATCTAAGTACAATAAAAACTCATCAAACTTTTGTATAGCACTTGTATATATGTCATATATGGTTGGTTTGAGTCTCTGCAGGGTTCGAGTCTCGGCTCGTTCTCCAATCAGTCTTAAGTTCAGATTTTGGACTCTGTTACTTCTGGAATTTTCCAAAAATCAGGAATCACAGAAACTCAAATTTTTTATCCTTAAGTCAAAATAGCTGTTGAAATGCTGAGACAAGGCAACTGATCATTGCACATTGTTTTGAAAAGGGAAAGAGACGATGGGATAAGTGCAATAAGTCTTTAGATGACTAAGATACCATTGTCTATGGTAAGGCTACTTTGTTATGAAGTAGAATAAGTCTATAGGCCAACAGGATTTTGATAGATTAGGTTGATACAATGTTTCACAAAAAAAAAAAAATAATAATAAAAAAACTTTCACTGAAAAAAGTGATAATTCTTAAAATCTGAGTCATGAACATGGTTGGATTGTTTGATATAAAGAAATCACAGCAGATTCTATAGGTTTTTTATATTTCTTTTTATGACAGTAAAGTAACATTACGCCTCTTTTAAATCAAACTCATGATCTTTAAACCCCACATCAAAGCAATTAACATAAGTAAGTTGATGCAAATAATTTTCAGTATTTGAATATTATTTTGAGGATGAAAAAACAATCTCTTACATTGTATTATTTTGATTACTCTCGGTTAATATCATTATTTGATGACTTTCAACTGGTCAACTATCCTACTGTGAAGAAGGAAATAACTTAAAATTTGATTCTCACCAAAAAGTGAGCAGACAGTAAGATGCTCCTCATGCCATAATCATTTCCCCCAAATAATTCTACACTATGAGATTTTGAATACTTCTTCATTGAATAAACATTTTAGCCTAATTTATTTTCCTTATTCAATAGAAACCGTCACTGCCAAATTTGACATATTTGATCATTTCCACAGCAGATTCATTAACAGAAAAAATAATCGATTAAATAAGATTGAGATCAATTAATTTATATATCATTTTTGAATACTTCCTGAAAGAAGAGATCCAAAGATTTTAATTATATCATGGAAAATTTGAATATTTACTAAGCATATATATATATATATATATATATATAAAATAAGTAAGTTGGCTGGCCATAGTCAAGAGCAACCCGAAGGCTCCCTTTTCTATAGCTATTACACCGAGGTGTTGGGGAGGGCTCCACTCATTTTCCAGGATTGTTCCACTTATCCTTAATCCATACCTTACAATACTGAGTGTTAAGCAAGGAGGCATCAAATACCATTTTTCAAGTCTTTGGTATGACTCAACTTGAGATTGAACCCTGATCTTCCAGACCATTGGCGAACACTCTAACAATTATGCCAATGGGCCGGTGTATATATATATATATATATATATATATATATATATATATATATATATATATGTATACACACATACACACACACACACACAAAATATGAATTAAAGTGATAAGACAAATAGGAATATTACTTTCATATTATTTATTTTTTGATTGTTCTCAACTGGTTTTGAACTGAGGAGAAAAAGTTTTTGTGGAAAAAAGCAAACTTTTTAGAAAAATTTTTTAACATTTAAAAAATTTATTTTTTTAAAGGAGCTGATATGAAAAGTGATATAAAATGTATTGTTGGCATATCATAGCCATTTTATGCTAACAGTTCATTTGATATATATATATATATATATATACACACACACACATGTAAAATGATACCTTGCCTTTTATCACTCTTTTTAATTGTTTTTATTGTAACAGACAGGAATAAATCTATTCAGTTTAATTTAAATGGTGAACATTATTTGATTTATGTTGGTCTTGCCGAACTTCAACTTCCTACCCCTGTAACCAATTAGAGATGTGAGTCAAGGTATATATATATACATACATATATATATATAGGTACTCCCTCATTCAGAAGGAAGTAATAATCTAAATCTAAGTAGCACTTTGCCATTGTGTGTGTGTGCCTTTTTCTAGTGCGCAATGCTACTATTGCTGAACATGTCTAAAGTACGTAAAGTTGGCGACTGTAGTGGAGGGTGACCCAAAAGCTCTCTTTTCAATAGCTACTACACCAAGATGTAGAGGAGGGTTTTACTCCTTTCTCAAGATTGACCCACTTTACCCTTGATCTGTACCTTATAATGCTGAGAGTTAAGCAAGGAGGCATCAAGTACCATTGAACCCAGGTCTTCCAGGCCATTGGCGAACACTCTAAGCATTATGCCAATGTGTATTCTTAAAGTCTGTTACTTGAAGTCCCATATAGATTACACTGTCATAAGATATTTAAATATATATATATATATATATATATACTGAGTTACCTCCCAGCAGAACTAATAATAGTTATGAATTAAGGTAACACAATATATATACATATATATTTGTGTGTTTGTCTGAGTGGGTTTATATATTTCAAACAACAGATAGGTACACACACACACATATATATATATATATATATATATTTAAAGTATATACACAAACATATATATATAAGTATATACACACATATACATAAGTATACACACACACACATACATACATACACATATATATATAAGTATATACACAGACATATTAATGTTTGTGTATGAATTTACGAAAGTTTTTTGATAACTAAGAGGAATCTTTAAAAAAAAAACATGAATTTTTTTGTTAGAATCTTCTTCCATCAATGATGCATTGATTATTATTGGTTTAAAGAAAAAATCATTTTAATCTTGTAAAAATATTCATTTTAAACTATTCAAAATAGAGGTAAATCAAACAGAGTGCCCCAAGCTTGAACAGATGTTTGCCAATAAATTTGGGGATACTGAGAAGTCCAAACCATGTGAAATTTACAGAAGAATGTGTGATACATATGGAGAAGCATGTTTTAGATCAAAGAATCTTTATAAATAGGTTAAACATAGGTTTTCCACCCTGAGTTGAAAAGACAGTCCATGGAGGGGAATCACACTGACTCTCCAGTCAAGTGTACCGTGTTCATCATCATCATCATGTCATGCCATTATCACAGATTTCCCTGACTCTCCTTTGCCATTCGTCACTATTATCCATTACATTCAGCAGGTCCTCTATTCTACATCCTGTGTCTGAACAGAGCAGTTGTAGATAAGTTCCAGCCAGATATCCAACACCTACTTGTGTATGAAAGGGTCCACAAGAGAATATTGCTTATGAACTCACTCTTACTTCTCAAGCAGTGTCCCGTATGTCTTGTTCATTTGATTAGAATAGTTTTAGAGATGGGAGGTAGGTGGCCGTACTGCTGCTGTTTTATGGGATGTTGCTTCCAGGATTTGTTCAGAATAGCTCATAGCATTGTCTTTATTGGGAATCCTTTTGAGATGAGACTTCTTAATCTGAGAATTTTTTATTAATTGCGGACTTTTTATCTTCATCTTGGTGGGTTTTTTTCTTTTTCTTTTTTTTTGTGGTTTCTTCTTCACAACGTTTTGGCCAAATTTCACCTCTGGCCTTCTTCAGGTGATTAACCATGACCTAAGATAGGAATGCTGAGTCTTGTGACCGTATCCCCAGTAATTAACCGAGGTCGCAGTTAATCACCTGAAGAAGGCTAGAGGTGAAATTTGGCCGAAACATAGTGAAGAAGAAACAACAACAAAGAAAACTACCAAGATGAGGACAAAAAGTCTGCAATAAATAAAAAATTAATTCTCAGCTCATAGCATTGTTGTGCAATTGCTGTCAAAACTTTTTCTCTTTGTGTTTAATCAGTGTCCATGTGGTGCATCCACATAGTAGTATAGACACAATCAAAAGATTAACATAACAGTGTTCAACTATATTCATATTCCTTGAACTAAGCTTTGTGTGACTTTAGTTCTTTTCACCTGACATGTTGAGTTAAGAACTGAAATTTTCAATGGTCTGACTTTTCTCCCTCCAGAGAAATTATGCACAATGCTTATTCATAAATTTGACATGAAATTCAACTATTTTTACCAAATTTTTTATTCAGATTTTAGCCAAGTACAAGAATAAGAAAGGAAAATTACTGATTTTATTCTTCCAATAGTTCATAACATTTATCTTGATTATCATAAAATTTTATGTTAATTCAAAGCGTTTAAAGTGAGGTTTTTGGAAACAGTCATTTGGTAGAAAATATAGCACTCAGAAATGAGGAAATGAAAGGGCTAGAAAATACTTTTTTAAAAATTTTATTCCACCTAAAAAGAACATATTGGTACATATTCAGAATATCTCACCAATGAAATGTCTGCAGTAAAGTACAAAGGAATATAGGAATGTAATATTTACATTATTAATAATATACACCATCCAGATTAGAATAAGTCATCTGCTTAGTTTTCTTACTGAATAGTTACATTTAAAAATGACATCTTCAACCAGCCAATATATAATTTTCAGCACTAAAATCTAACTGCTCAGTATTAAAAAAAAAAAAACTCCCTCTTATCTAGAAGGTTAATGTAAATCTTACATTAATAAAAATGTTTTGTATATAACCAAAGATATTCTGGACAAGTTCTGAAAAATTGATAAGTATATTCCTTAATTGAGACAAAATCAGGAAATACTTGTCAATAGAGAAAGAAATTTGTTTTCTAAGTAACTTATTGTCTATGTGTTAAATGAGACTTATTTACATTATCAATACTGACATTATAGCATCAGATATCACCATTAGGTGCTAACCTTCACTCTGAGAATAGATATACATTTCTCTTTGTTGAGACACAAATTCACCAGCCACTGATCTAACTACCAGTCCCCTTTTTTATTATTTTCAATAAGGAGTGCCAAGTAGTCTCAGATGAAGGAGCTTAAAGACTTTCCCCTTTTTGTAAGGTTCAGGGTGGGGATCCAGGACAGCATATTCATATTTTTTTTTTATTGCTGTTTTCTCTACACCCAACCTCACTTGCCTTGCCTCTGTAAGAACATAGGATCTATGTCAGAGCCCCCCAACCTAGAGAACAAGAGCTGAGTCAGTCATCTGAGTCATTGTTATACACTCCTGGTATGTCAGGGAACACTGAAAGGACAGGCACATATACTTCAGAGAAAGAATTAGTTATGGTGTGAGGTGAGTGATAAGAACAAAAAAAAAAGAAAAAAAAGGAAAGTGAAAGTGAAAGTAAAAACTGATAACAAAAGAACAAAATCCTTTTTATGATAACTAAGTGCATGTGTTCCATCATTTAATTATGATATACAAATAATATTTTGTGTGCGTAAATATATATATATATATATATATATATATATATATACTCACACACACACACACAAACCCTATGTCAAAATAAATGAAATAAATTAAACAGAGAAACTAAACTACCAAAAAGAATATTTTAATCATTTAAAAATTCATGATGATATTTTTATACAAGTAATTTCTCTTTTACTGTTATGATATTTTTTAATCTTGGTTTTCACAACCTATATATATATATATATATATATCTTATGATATAAAAAAAAATCTTAGTTATTAAGTGTTGATATAGACTGTTTCTGCATTCTACCATCTAACCGGTTGAGCAAGCATTTGAATATTTTTACTTATCTGCATTCTTTTTTACATTTTGCATTGTTTTCATTATTTCACCATAAAATGTTCTGCTTACAAGGCTGCTAATGGTTTTGTTTTGCAAACAGGTTTACTGGATCAGAGCCATTTTTTCCTATGTTCTTAGGGTAAATAGACTTTTTTGTTTTTGCTTTTAGCCATCTATAAAGCCAGTAGTTTTTTTCCTGTTTGTTTTATATATATATATATATATATATATATATATATATATATATATATGCTAGAGTTACAGAATCCATGCCTTTCTCAAAGCCTTTCATACCAAGCTATTCAAAAAATTAAATGTTTTGTGCTGAAGATTTTTTTTCTTTTGCAAACAATTATATGGTTTCAAATAACTAATTGTAGCAATAATTTGTAGGCAAATAATGCAGCAAGGGATGACATGCCATAAAACTAACCAATGAAACTAGTGACTTGACAAAAAGAAAATGATAGAGAAAAATGAACTGAAATCTTTCACAATAAGAATAGAATTTTGTAAAATCTGATACAGTTAATAGAAGAGTGAGTCAAAAGTTTTACCATATTTTGGCAGTTCCAGATGCTTTAGCTGAGATCATAAAAGTGACAAACCACACTGGACTGTGAGATGCTGAGCTTGACTGATACTCTCCTAGGGCTACTCACGAGATTTATTTAAATGACTTGGAGCACAACCTCAGGATCTACGGTTTTAGGCTTACCTTACTTTGCCAGATCATCAAGGCTCCTGTAACCAGAGCAGAATTTCTTGAACCATTTGGTTACTCTACTCTGTTCAAATGCACCTTTATGCTTTGTACTACAAATGTTTTTAGTTACTTCTGGAGTATCAATTAGTACACCACTGAAATTATACTACTAACCATAGCAAGTATCAATCTATAGCTTGAACAGCTTTAGTCATTTGATATACGTGCTGCAATCCAGCATGTACTAAATATTGCAAAACTTTTGACTCACCCTAATATATATTTCAATATTATCTATAGTTTAAGTTATCCATTGGGGATCTTGAAAAATTGAGGGTCAACAACTGTTAAGAAAATAGACAATATCACCCATAATTCATTCAAACTGCACATTTTTAAACCATATTGTTAGTAAGTGCATCCTTTCTGAGTGTTGACACTGTCATCATGGATCTCCTAAAGTAATATGCCCTTGATACAGAGTTAGCAAGTGACACCATGATAGGTGATAACATCCTTTTTATAATTAACTGCTGACTCATGTTTTAATATATATGAACAGAAAAAAATAAAACTATCCTAAATTTCAAGTTTTCTGTATAAATCATTCAAAGAATTAATCTGTTTGTAAATTTTGTTGGAACTTCGACCTTAGAGTATATTAAAGTTTAGAAGTAATAAGACTGTATTAATGAGTATATCAAAGAGGAGGAGTAATAAGACTGTATTAATGAGTATATCAAAGAGGAGGAGTAATAAGACTGTATTAATGAGTATATCAAAGAGGAGGAGTAATAAGACTGTATTAATGAGTATATCAAAGAGGAGGAGTAATAAGACTGTATTAATGAGTATATCAAAGAGGAGGAGTAATAAGACTGTATTAATGAGTATATCAAAGAGGAGGAGTAATAAGACTGTATTAATGAGTATATCAAAGAGGAGGAGTAATAAGACTGTATTAATGAGTATATCAAAGAGGAGGAGTAATAAGACTGTATTAATGAGTATATTAAAGAGGAGGAGTAATAAGACTGTTTAATGAGTATATTAAAGAGGAGGAGTAATAAGACTGTATTAATGAGTATATTAAAGAGGAGGAGTAATAAGACTGTATTAATAAGTATATCAAAGAGGAGGAGTAATAAGACTGTATTAATGAGTATATCAAAGAGGAGGAGTAATAAGACTGTATTAATGAGTATATTAAAGAGGAGGAGTAATAAGACTGTATTAATAAGTATATTAAAGAGGAGGAGTAATAAGACTGTATTAATGAGTATATCAAAGAGGAGGAGTAATAAGACTGTATTAATGAGTATATTAAAGAGGAGGAGTAATAAGACTGTTTAATGAGTATATTAAAGAGGAGGAGTAATAAGACTGTTTAATGAGTATATTAAAGAGGAGGAGTAATAAGACTGTATTAATGAGTATATTAAAGAGGAGGAGTAATAAGACTGTATTAATGAGTATATTAAAGAGGAGGAGTAATAAGACTGTATTAATGAGTATATCAAAGAGGAGGAGTAATAAGACTGTATTAATAAGTATATTAAAGAGGAGGAGTAATAAAACTGTATTAATAAGTATAGCAAAGGCAGGGGAAAAGTCAAAGTATGTTTAGGTTCATACCTTTATGTATTGCTATCTCAAATATTTTGATTTTAATATGAAAATAAAAGTAATTTCAGTAATAATAACGATTGGAAATTATAAAATGGAGTTTGATTATAAAAACGAACTATGGGACTGGAAATAAGTAAATGATCCGCTTTGTCAATGGAAAATGGATTTTAAGAAATTGATTAAATGGGATGACTTTTGTGATATTCTGTGACACCGATACAAAGACGATATGCCAAACAAAGAATTCAAATGAAAAAGGGTTCTTCAGCAAATGGTCCAAGTTTTGTCTTGCAGAGAAAGGGTCTTTGGGGAAAAGTCTACTCAAAAGAGTGGGGGGAGTCTGAAGATAGAAGGTTAAAGAGAGAGATGGGGTGTAGATATGCTGGCAAAGATACTGCTGAAATAACAGGCATGTATGCGAGGGTCCATTTCACTAATTTGGAAATTGTGGTCTAAGATAAATCAATAAAAATTAATATGCAGATTATTATCTTTATCATTACTATTCCAACTATCAATGACAACAAAAATGATAGACAAGGATTATAAGAAGAAATTCTTTGGGAAGTAAAAGAATCCACAGCTGCAATTTTGGGAAAAAAATGCTCACTCACCAAAAAACAATAATATAAAGATGATGTTAATAATCAAATAATGTAAATGATTACAACATCAGTGAAATGTAATGGAAAGTTCAATTTCTTTCCAGGGTACATACAGTCATGGTTCTCCACAGCTTCTTTTATCAATAAAATGTCAAGAATCATGACTATTATTGAGGGAGAGTGGTTTTCTGTTGCCTTCTTGATGGTTTTGAATTCAGAGTTTTCCTTCTTCTAGACTGGTTGCCTACAACCAAGCCCAGAGAACACAATATACCATACTATTTATTTATCACTTAAGGAGAAATGGATTCATGTCTTTCCAAAGGTAATTAATGAGAACTGATTGTAAATAATCTCTGATAGAATTTAAATTCAACTCATCAATTTTGTTTTTTTAATCATAATACAAAAGACATATCAATAATTGTACTATTCCCCAGCAGGGAATAAAATCTCCTCCCACCACAAAAGGAGTGTCCTGACATGACCCTAAACTGCATCTTGTGGTTAGGATCTAATTCTTGAGTTCTTAGAAGTGCAAAGTCATTCCACAAGGACTTGAGTGAAGGCTACCAGCAGCTAATGGAGTGAAATGTCATGAAGAGTGAAAGAATAACGGCAGCAAGAACAAAGAGAACCAGTGAAAATTTCATCATTTTCTTAGTATACACAAATAATATCTGATTGTATATATGCAATCCAACAAAATAAACGGGGGGGGGTAGTCTCCATGGTGTATTGGTAAAAGTTTTGTTTTACGGCGTATCAACCTTTTTCGGGTCATTTAACGTTGAATTAAATTTCTAACAATTCAGTTTAGAATAAGTATATTTTTTTTTATTTACAAACAGTTAAATGTCAAAAACAGTTCTATTTCAAACAGTTCAGTTTAGTGTAAGTACACAGTTTCAATGTCAAAAACAGTTGTATTTGACCCATAGAGAGGACCCTATCAGGTGCTACCACTCCAAGCCAGGCAATAAAGGGGCACTCCTCATTCCCCAAAGCTCCAGTATTACTGAAGCCTTACCATCAGATTGTTTAGTGTCATATCCTGGACACTCATTGGGAAAGTCTTACCCTTCTGCAGAGTTGCAGTCAGTGCATTCTACAGGTCCAGTCGACTGGGCCGTGTATCGGTTAAAGTGCTGGATTGAGTGAGTTCAAACTCCAGTCAACCTGTTACGTTCATTTTCGGACTAATAACCTTGGGAGAGGTATGGACCTCCTTATCCTCCCAGCAATAGGTTAAATAGTATTATTGCTGTTCTTTTAGAAGAATGGCTTTGGCATTAGATAACCCATGAAGGTTGATATGACATTAAACAAAGAAATCAAACCAAACCAAAATAAATTGAATAAGCCTAACTATTGTAAAGAATATTTTACTCGTTTAAAACTTCATGATAAGCAATATTTTTCATAAAAGTAATTTCACTTTTAGTACCCTGACTTTTTTTAGTATTGGAACATACAACTTTCACTCTAATATCAAAGATACATGAAAATAATTTTTAGAATTTAAACTAAAGAAAATCTTGAAGATTTGTTCCTAAGTTATGATATCTATAGACAGTCACTACCTTCCACCATTCTTAAATTATAGGTGTGTACTTATTTATCAGTGATACATTATCTATCAAATCTCAGTCATTTCATCTATCAATGTAATCTCAGTCTGTTCCCCTATCTATCTATCTATCTATCTGGTGTCATGGAAATTGTCATAGAAAATGGACAAGGTAACTTGAGTTCAAATCATCATGCAATCAAACTATTCTCCTTCCAGATATGGGTAAATAGTAGAGCAGACAATACTCATTAACCCGGGTATGGCACTCGGTCTAGGAGAAGAGAAACTATATTCAACTTGTTATACTCAGCTTAAAAATTGACATTGTGTCACATTTTGCTCATGTGAAATAATTGAGCAAATACATATCTATATATCCATATTTACCAACCCCTCCGCTCGGGCAGGATATGACACAAGGTCAATTTTTAAGCGGAGTTTAACAGGTTTGAATTCAGAGTTTTCCTTCTCCAAGACTAGTTGCCTCACCAGAACCTAGTCTACCCTACTATTTACCCATAGCTGGAGGGAGAATAATTAGATTCATACCTTTCCCAAGGGTATTAGTGCTATGTGAAATGCAATCAGTCTAGTCCAGGATTTGAACTTGTGTCGCCGTGTCCATTTCTTACGATGATAACCATTACACCATGGGCACCTATATCTATATATCTGTCTGTTTATCTATCAACCTGCATCAATATAATATCTTTTCATGGAAATTTGATGTACACGTTTGCTTTTTAGGTATAGTTAAATTTTATCAAATCAAAAAATGTAGTAACTGTTGATTATAATTTCAGTACAGGTGTCATATTTCAATTAAAGTGATAGACTGAGTTAAAGAGCAATTGGCTAGGACAGGTGTCATAATGATGTTGTCATAGGAAGTGCTGGTGTGCAAAGAATTAATTTTATAACCCTGTTAGCTTAGTATCCAGTGTAGTAAAAGTATATGTGTGGGTATGTGGGGATTAGGTCCCACTTTGCTAAGTCTATCTATCTCTTCTCACTTTAATGTGATGCACACCCAATCGGTATGCATTTACCCAACCCCTCCATCTAGAGCAGGAAATATGACAATGTCAGTTTTTAAGCTGGGTACTACTAGTTTGAATTTTCCTTCTCCACGACTGGTTGCCTAACCAATGTTAAAGAACCCAGTTTGCTATTTACTCCTAGTTAGTGTAAGAACAGATGAATTCATGCCTTCCCCAAGTTAAATGCAAACATCCTCATCCAGGATTTGAACTCAAGTTGTCAATTCTATTTCCTAAAACGATATCCACTATAATATCCGGGAGGTGCCTGTGGTGTAATGGTTATCGTCGCAGGAATTGGACACGGGGTTATGAGTTGAAATCCTGGACTGATTGCATTTCACATAGCACTAATACCCTTGGGAAAGGTATGAATCCAATTATTCTCCCTCCAGCTAAGTAGTAAATAGTAGGACAGACTAGGTTCTTCAGCCTTGGTGAGGCAACTAGTCTAGGAGAAGGAAAACTCTGAATTAAAACCTGTTAAACTCCGCTTAAAAAAATTGACCTTGTGTCATATCCTACCCAAGTGGAGGGGTTGGGTAAATATGATCCACTATAATATCCGGAGGATGAAGCAGATTGGTAAAGTATCATTAGATAGATATATAATCATAACATTGACTTCAACTCTGCTAAGATGCTCACTTACATCCATAATAGAAATCGTTTGAAAGGGCTCAAAAGAAACATAAGACTTGGCAACTCAAACAACGCATTATTCCTACACATTTCACCACATAATCATAACATTGACTTCAACTCTGCTAAGATGCTCACTTACATCCATAATAAAAATCTTAGACGAGTTTTCAAAGCCGCCACTATCTCATTCCTTAGTTCCCTAAATACTCATCCTGGCTTTTATAATATTTCTCCTTACTTGAGCAAACACATTTTAAATAGCTACAATATATTCCATCCTTAGTTAATATCTTCCGTATATCTCATAATTTCCATGCTTTTTATTCTTCTTTTTGTTCTTTCTTTCTTTTCTTCCTTCTGACTCGAAATCTTTCTCATTAAACAACGTACATAAATTCTTTACAATATTCCTAATAAGTCAAATGATGTAATTTAAACTTCAAATGCTGATTCGCCAGTTAAACGGCCAACTTTTTCTTACTATACATATTTTCCCCTAGGTTTTTGTATTTCACATTTCTAAACATCCATCGTTAACTTAAAATTATTAATATCACCCCTCATGGTCCTGATGATGGTTCAGTAGAACCGAAACGCTATAGTGTCGACCCGTTAATAAATCATTCCTTCCACTTGGATCATTGTTATCAGTTTTTCTACATATTGTCGGATTACAATCCTTTATTTACTCTTCATAGATGTATGTATAGCTTCTGTGAAATTAAATCAGAGGCATTACTTTCAGAGCATCCCTTGTATCTTATGTTAGTTATAATATCATTTATGGTATAGACAGAGTCTGTATTAATAGATATAAGATTATCACTTATTTATCAACGATGATGATCTTGATGGTGATGGTGCATTTTAAATTTAATGATAATAAAAATAATAATAATAATAATAATAATAATAATGTTAAGGACAAACAGATGTATTAATTTTGTCTCAGTGTAAACGTGACAAGAAAAATCAAACATGACAGTTGAGTGCTATCATTAAACCCTACATAAGCTGAAACCTGCACTATGTGTTAGAAAATGAGAAAGAAAAAAAAGAAAAAATGATAATAGAGACCCATGCCACCCAACCCTTACCCTGAATATATGACACACCCCTAACCCATCACTAAATGAGGGTAAATATTTTGCCGGCCCCAGAATGCCCCAAACATCTCCTCTTCCTCACCATTTCCAAAGATACGGAAACTGGGTCCCCTAAACCTAACAATCTAATATGATGACACTTGCACATATCACTAATTAGGCCATCTGCCAATAACTATTCCCCCTTTTTAGGGGTATTTTTTGTCTTGATTTTCTTTGTTTAATTGATTATGTCTATTATCTATTCAAACAGTTCATGCCTTTTTTATTGGGGTTAGGGTTTTGCATGTTAGGTGGCAAAAAATAAAATGAAGTGAGATCAATCATTTTTATGAATACACATTGCATGAAGTTGTTATGCAGTCCTGGCAACAAAAAATAAAAACAACTTTTTTTAAAACAGATTATTTGTTCAATATTTGTATATATCTTTATTCCTGTGTATATTTAGGTAGCATGTTTATTTCATTGCTTTTATGGCTTATTCACATTTGTGCGTGAATATGTATGTATATATATATATATATATATATATATATATATATATATATATATATATACACATATTTATTTTAACAAAATATATTTGCTTTATGTCCCTTTCTTTATCCCTCGAGAGATAGATTTTTAATATTGAAAATAATAATAACAATAAGAAGAAGAAAATAAAAATAATAATAATAATAAACTGTTAGGGTTGTGGATGATACCATGATGGTGATGGTGCACTTGGAACAGTCCTCAAAGGTTTGGAAAGTAAACTGAAGGAATGAGAAACTGGAGGAAAAATTGAGACCATTCAGACCACACCATTGTTAAGATCAGTTAGAATACGCAGAAGAGTCCTGGAGACCTAAGAGGACTTGTTGTCACTCAGACTCCAGTGAAAGACCACTACCTAATGTTGATGTGAAAAAGTTACCAGTAGTGTAGAAATAATAAATAAATAATATATGAATGAATAACTACACAAGAAAACAGTTAAAAAGTACTCAATACATGCAGAGCAAGTTTAAAACCTAAGATACTAAATTATTATCATGGAAAGATTATATATATACAATTCTATGGTCTTTCATAGATATATACTTACTTTATGTGAGTATGTGCATATATATATATATATATATATGTTAGTGTGTGTGTGTGTGTGTGTGTGTTTGTCTACTTAGTGTAGGTATTTTGACCTTGTGTCAAGTCCTGTCTGGTGGGAGGCAGTGACAAATAACATTATATAATGTAAATACACAAAGACACATGCAAATATATATATCAAGTAATGATAGCATGGATGATAGTGGCCTTTTCTCACCATCCATTCTTTTCAGCCATTGCTGTCAGTAGGTCCTCTAGACTGCATCCAGTGTCCATGCAGTTCAGAAGAAAATAAATCCTTGTTAGTTGGCTAACACTGAAGAGTCCATGTGTAGTAGTCCACAGAGTAATGTCGCGTTTGAGATCGTCTGCTTCTCTAGCAGTGGTCAGCATATTTAGTTCATCTAACAAGAATGGTTTGTGAGATATGGCTGTACAGCAGCTATTTTGTGAGTTGCTGCTTCTAGGATTCATTCAGAACAGCACACAGCATCTTTGTGTAGTTCCCATCTCACCTTTCTCAAGGCACTTTGTTAAAGTTCAAGTGGTGCAACTATACAATAGCACTGACACGGCTACTGTTTGTAAGAATTCCAGTTTTATTTTATCAAACTAATTGGATTTCCATATGGTTGATAACTTGTCAATAGCAGTCCATGCTTTACCTATGCGTATGTTGACACTGCTTTCAGTAGATGAGATCTTGTTATTGTGGTATGTGAAATGGTCTAATAATTTCAGAGGCTAGCCATTTAGTGTGGCAAAGGCATCATCTTTTTTAAAACACAAGAATGTTTTATTTCAATACACAAAAAGTCCAATGACTCTTGCGGCCTGCTCCAGGCTAAGGCAGCCCAGTTGGCTGGGGTTGTAGAATACAGTGACTGCATGTCTGCAGAAGGGTAAGACACCCCACTCCACAACCAGTGTCCTGGATATGACACTAAACAATCTGATGGTGAGGCTCTAGCCTTGGAAATTCGGAGAAGGGGGAGTACGCTTTCATTGCCATGACTCCCAGGTCCACTTTAACTTGGAGTGGTAGCACCTGATTGGGTCCTATCTATGGGTTAAATAGAACTAACTGTTTGACATTTTAACTGTGAGCAAACAAATGATTTGCATCAAACTGAATTGTTAGAAATAGAACAGTTTGACCATTTAACTGTACTTGCTTACAAATCATATATAATTAATATATGCATAAAGAGGATTTGGGATTAAATAACTTGTAACATGATCCTTGGTCACCGGCACCATTAATGTAACACTATCCTTGTCATGGTAACAATAATGTAACATGATCCTTGGTCACCAGCAATGGTTAATGTAACAACAACTCTTCGACACTTCACCAGTGATGTAATGCCATAACCTAACCCCACTAGACCGCCATCCTTCACAATTTTGGCTATGATTCTGTAGGGTCCAGTGTTACAGGTTAGACCTAATTCTCTAGGGATCCTCTCAACAGTTCACATTCTGATTGATCCTGTTGAGCGGTCATCAGGTCCAAAGATTATCTGCTGGTCCACCAGCAGGCTTGTCAGATTGGAATCGTTAGCACCAGAAAAAAAAAATAACCCAACTGGTCTGATTTTATGAAAGAGTTTTTTTTATATAGATAACAACACCAACCAACAATACATGAAATAAACACAGTACATAAAGAAAAAGTAATTAGATTAAAATGTATCTTATATACAAGCAGTACCTCGAGAGTTGGTTATTGGAGAGAGGTAGTTTTCGTCTAAACCTTTTTCAGTTTAGCAGCTTGTTTAGTGATTTTCTATCAGGCTTGTCAATGACATACATACGCAGAATGCCTGATTCAATCTCTGACGGGTTTTCTTGATGGATGATATAACATCCACCCAGGGATGATTTCCTCACGCCGGGGCCCGGCCGTCTCTAAAACATCAACAATCATGGTACGAACTGGAAGTAATCACCCTGGCTGTCACAGCAAAAACTCTCACATCGGCTCAAGGTGTGGCTTATTTATAGAGAATATCTTCACCTCCTGTTAATCATGTGATGCCATGCATGATTAATTCATCTGTCCTCTAGCACATGTGCCACCTTCTGACATTGCCCAAAGTACAATTTCATGTTGTGATTTCTTTGCATCCTACTTTCTTATATAAACAATTTGTATAAACATCTATTATTGAGAATAGTGTTTATTTTTAGAAGTTACACTTTTTTTTCTGTGATCAATATGGATTCTATTTCCAACTTTACAAGTAAAACTCTTTAGAACAATCATTATCAACAAAAAAAGGATTAACCTTTTTACTGGTAATTTTGCATGATGTTCTCATTTTTTTTAATATACCAAAGTCCTCACGGCCTATCAACCTCTGGGTTTTTTTTTCAAAGTTAAACTTTTTTTCACTCGCCGTTTTCTAATTTTATGGCATATATATCTTTATTAATACTATTATTATTATTATTATCTCTATTTCAGGGCAAAATTGTCCCTGCCACAAACCTACAAAGGTTGATATGCTATAAAACCCAACCAACCAACCAGCCTGGCTAAGGTCTATGCTTCAGTTTCATGTGCTGAGAGTATCTAAGAGTGCTTCGAGCAAGTGATTAATTGGATTAACTGAAATCTTTACTTGAAAGATCAGTAGACTGGATATCCTGAGCTCAATTACCTAAATACAACTATCAAGAAGAGTAGGTTAGACATTCTTTATATGATTTGATTTTATTTTGTAATTTACTTTAACAAGAAAAAACGGGGGTAAAATTCAACATGTGCACTGGGTTCAAAAATTTTCTAGAAATTCTTTTTCTTATGATTTGAATTAATTAGACCATAAAACTCACTGTAATTTTTTTTATTTATTAAAAAAACAATTATTTTAAATTTCATAAGATGAGTTCACTTTCACATTTTACTTCAGTGTACAATGATCACCCATTTCTAAAACAGTTAACATTGGAAAAGACAAATAACCAGACAGGTTGAATATTTCTTTTAAACTTTGGGATGGGGTGGGATACTTTTTTTAATATTCATTCTGGAAATGGGTGTTCATTCTATGCTGAATTAAAATGTGAAAATGAACCCCCTCTATAAAATGTAAAATAATTTTTTGAATAAAAAAATTGCAATGAGTTTAAGGGTCTAATTAGTTCAAATCAAGAAAAAAAATTTTCCTGATAAACTTGAATGGGTGCATTTACAGAATAATACAAAAAAGGCTTATTTGATAAGTGTAGTTAATATCACTATGTGGCTTAATAGTTCCCTGTCAATGTCAGAGACAACATCTTAACTATTCAAAGAATAGAGGCAAATTGTAGTCAAGAAGAGGCTCCTGAGATTATCATGTGATATCCTACATGGCACAATAATGGACATGCCAAATCTCTTTTCTTCAAGACTGAAATTTTCAAGTTTGTTAAATAATGTACATTAACTCTACCACTTTGTTTAAATTGTTTTTTTATCTTTAGAAGTGAACTTTTTTTCCTTGTGTCAATTTTTTTCAGGTAACAAGATTAGTTTATCAGAGAGATTATAATAAATGTCCTTATACAGAGAGATCAGTCCCCTACTTAAAAAAATCTGGAATACACCAGCTGTTACTAAATGGTCACTCATCTAAGTAACCAGTTGGCTAGGGACTATATTTGGACACCAATCCCCAAGAGACTCCACATGTGACTACATATCTGGATCCGGCTTAACCTACATCAGGTGAATACTGTTTGAGAGGGAGAGCTGGTTCAAGAAATTTCCTTCAAGTTGCAAGAACCTCAAGGATCAGACAAGGTTAGGTATGTCTAAAACTGTGAATTCCAAGGCTATGCTTCCAGTCAAAAGTATCTAGAGCTGCCAAATTGTGCCTCATGTTAGCAAAATATTGGAAAACCTTTGACTCCACCCACTATCCTTAGTGGAAATAATAACTGGAGAAAGCAAACAGAACCGTGAATCATTATATTTATTTTTTGCAAATATATCAGAGAAAGGCATAAACTTTAAATTTTACCATTTTGTTGTGGTTGGTCAACTTAACCCTTGGTTGTTCTTGGTAGTTTACATGAGATTAGAATAGGAGTCTCAAACTCAAAAGTAGAAAAAAGCCATCATATAGAAGTCACTGCTCTAACGTGCAGAATAAACAAGAATAACAACACTTACCGATTCAGTGGCCCCAGCTAGCATCCGGCTGGCAGACAAAAATAGAATGGGCGGTAACTCAGTATCGAACCCGTAACACCTGAAACATGACTGAAGCAAGCCGGTGTATATATACACTAATATGCCCACTCACTGGGCCAGCAACTAATCACTGTCCAGGGAGTGGACTTGGCCACCTTTGAATAGTGAAACGTCTCAATATCCATATAATCTCACTTCAACTCTTGACTTCATCTTGTAGTTCATTATGCATGTGAGCACTGACTCATTGCTACTGAGCCTTATGATAGAATTCCAACAATGTTCAAGAGAAGCACAGGGAATAAAAGAATACGGTGGAAGAGGAGAGGTTGCAGTAAGACTAAAAGTCTGCTGGTGAGATTTTATTTATCAAAATCAATATGACTCTGTGACAGTAGGGGGTGTCCTCGTGATGTAATTGTTAAAGCGATGGACTACGGAATCGTAGTACGCGAGTTCGTACTCCAGTTGTGCTATTACGTTCACTTTCACACAAATACCCTTGGGAAAGGTATGAAACCCCCTTATCCTTCCAGCTATGGGTTAAATAGTACCACTACTGTTCTTCTAGGAGAATGGCTTTGGTATTAAATAACCAACAAAGGTTGATATGCCATTAAATAAAGAATCCAAACCAAACCTGTGACGGTAAATTTCTGGTAGTGTGTAAACTAGAAAAATAAATTCAGTGTGAATAAAAATAGAATAGAAAAATTAATTTTTATTTAGATGTCAAAGTTTGGCTTATTGACCGAGCGGGTAGAGTGTTCACCAATTGTCAGTGAGACCCGGGTTCAATCCCAGTTCGTGTCATACCAAAGACTTTAAAAATGGTACTTGATACCTCCTTGTTTAACACTCAGCAATATAAGGTACATATCAAGGGTAAAGTGGAGCAATCCAGAGAAAGGAGTAGCGCCCTCTCCTATACCTCAGCGTAGTAGCTATTGAAAAGGGAGCCTTCTGGTCGCCCTCAACTACAGTCACTAACTTTACTTACTTTTATATAACCGTATGCAAAAAGAAACTACATAAAAATTATAAATATGACTGTACAATTCCCTAAAACCAAGAGATAAAACTCCAGATGGGTTGACATGCGGTTGAAATTAATCAATCAACCAATTTCAAGGCAGAAAATTAACTCCAGACAGGTTGACAGGCCATTAAAATCAATCATAAAATATGAACGCAAAAGAACAAAAGCCAGAAGTAAGATAAGTCTATGCGGGTGAGAAGATTATCTGTTAATCCCTACAAAGAAACAAAGACTTCACTTATGGATTTACTTAGTAGATTTTCAAGGGCACACTTGACCAGTATAGATGACAGGATTTTTTTTTCTTGTATTAGTGGAATTGACCTATAAGGAAAAGAAAATTCTTAGATTAAATTCTGCTATTATCATTCATAGTTTGTGTTGGACCAGGGCAATATGCCAAACATAGATATTCTATTGATGTAATGATAACTGCACTAGTTTAGGCTTGACTACATTTATCATATAGGTTGACTGCATCCTGAAATACATCTTTTAAGGGATGATGACCACAGGGTCATGACTTGCAAGACACCTGCTGTTGTAGTACAGGGACATTTGCAGATATGACCTCAAGTCAACTGATCTATTCTTAGGAAGAGATGAGTTTGGATTGCTATGCTGAGTAGTGGGTTGTATAGTATCCCTAAGAAATAAGAATTGTATTTCTCCAGAAAACGAACTGACAAGCATTTTTCAATAATCCCCAAGACCCTTGTCTCTCACACCTAAAACAAGAGTCCTTGCGACTGACATTTTGCTGTCAGTCACATAGCCAAGTACCAGAGTCCTACTCCAATACACAAGTAGAATAACAATAAATAAGGCATACCTACTATACTATGAAATAAAATTGTAATAATAAAAAAGAATAGCAGCAGAATTATAAGCATAGTTATTACCTGAAATTCGATGATCAGGGTATCTAATTAGGAGTCCAAGCACAGGTATTAACAGAACATAGGAAACATACATAAAAAAGAAGTTCCATAAATAAACAACACCAAAATGGATTAAAGAATTCACCAACTTCTGTAAATGATCCTAAGTTCAATGTATAGGTCAAAAAAGGTCAGTTTCAAGAGTATATAGACATGCTGGTAGTTCATTGATTGGTTGGGTAATATGGCATATCAACCCTAGTAGGTTATTTAATACCAAATCCTGTTTATTCATATATCTATTAAATATTGTGAACAAATAGTTTGTAGGTCACATTTTTAACAAGCCAGAGCTCATTTGTTTGCACACGGTTCAATAGTTTCAAATATTCTCATCTAACATGAATAATTCTAATTAGTATTAATCATTTGTTTGCACAAAGTTAAATAGTTTCAAGTACTGCTATGTAACACTAAAACTTTAATTTGATATCAGTCATTTGTTTGCACACAGTTAAATGATCATATATATATATATATATATATATATATATATATATATGTGTGTGTGTGATTTTTAAATGAATAGAATGTAGCTAAGTTTATTCTTAAATGAGTTAGAGCTAATTTGTTTGTAGACAATTAAATAATTTCCAGTATTATTATCTAATACTAATAATTCTATTAAATATTAATCATTTTTTGCATGCAATGAAGTAGTTTCAAATATTACTAACTCTAATAATTTAGTTAAATGGTTTCAAGTATTGCTATTCAACACTAATAATTCTATTCAACATTACTCATTCATTTCCACAGTTAAATGGCTTTAAGTATTGCTATGTAACACTTACAATTCAATTTAACATCAGTGATTTGTTTGCACACAATTAAATGGTAAAACAGTTTTCTGTGATCTATAGATAGGACCCTATTAGGAACTATCAATCCGGGTCTGAGTGGACCAGAGAGTAACGGCAATGAAGGGGTACTCCACATTACCCAAAGCTCAAAGAATGAAGCCTCACCATCAGATTCAGTTTAAGGTTACATCCAGGACACTCGTTGTGTGGGTGAGGGTCTTACCCCTAGGCAGAAAGGCAGTTAGCATATTCTACAGCCCCAGCCAACTATGCTGAGAGATCCCATAGTCAGCCATGTATGGAAAGGGAAAGACATTCTGAGTAACAGTCAACATTCCAAACTAAACAGACTTTCAAAAACGGCTTAAGTGAGTTGTGGCCAGAATTTTAAGATAAAATTTGGCTGATGTGTTTTGGGGTTCAATTTCCAATACGGGATAGAGAAAAAACAAAAATGGTTTTAGGATCATCTTTGATGGTATTGAGCAACAGTGTCTGGCAATAAAATTAACTTTTTATAAAAAAATTGTTAGGAGTGAATTTATTTTTTGGATAATACTGGATACAGGTATAAACACACTCACATATGTGTATGTGTGAGTACATTTATCCAACACTCCCAACATGGGGACAGGATTTAATACATTTCAATATTTAAGTGGAGTACAAATGGTTTAAAAGTTTTTGTTTTGTTTTTGGTAGGGAAAGGGTCAGAATAAAGTATATTATATAGCTGATGAGTTCAATTCTCAATAGTGGATTGACCAAAACAAAAATGGTTTCAAGAAACATTTCAGTGATGGTACCGAGAAATAATTTTTCCTCTTTGCATAAAGCATTTGGTGATAACATTGTTGGCACTGGACCTCATGTTCTAATCAACATTCACAAACATATGAAAGTAATTATAGTCATATGAGTATTAACACAAAACAAAAAAAAAACATCATAAATATTTGCAAAAACAATACCTCAGGACTTGGGGATTTTCAGAATAGATTTACTTGCTTGGGGGTGAAAATGTAAACGACAATCTGAGTGTCAAGGACATACCAGAGAGAGAAGAAATTTCCAATGATTGGCTTGTTGATCATCATCAGTTTTCCATGTTCGAAAAATAGGGTGGGGGAAGATTAATTAAAAAAACAAAATTAGGATAACATCTCATTTTCCTAAATAAATGTCAGTTTCTGGCACCTGTCTCTTCCAGAATCTCATTAAAAGACTTTCGGTTCATATTTCACAGAGAGTAAAACAATATTTCAGTTCTCTTCTTACAGTTTCCATTGCATTTCATGTTGTTTACTTCAAACACAATAATGACTAAATGGGAAGAAAGCTGACAGACAAAATCACATGTTAATTATGCTCATAATCAGTGATCTTTATTCTAAATTAAAGCAGTTAGAGAAGAAGGGTGATAGCTATCAAGAATACAGGTGGGTATTTCTTTGTTTATATTCCATCCCCAGGGGGAAAACCACATTAACACAAGAATGGTTTGGTTGGTGTTTTTTGTTTTATGACATATCAACCTTCATGGGTTATTTAAAGCCAAAGCCGTTTTTGTAGAACAACAGCAGTGATAATATCTACTCCATAGAGGGATAAAGAAGTTCATACCTTCCCCAAGGGCATAATAGCATAACTTGAGTTTGAATTCACTTCCTTTGAGGCCACAGTCCAGCACGTCAGCCATTACACCATGGAAACTCCCTCTGAGAATGGATTACTGTTCTCATATTTGGGGAGATTCTTCTCAGCTTATTTTTCTCAAGTTTTTTTACGAAGCAGGTTCATTGTAATTATTATTGTCACGGGAAATGGAATCAGTGAACCAAATCTAAGGTGAGTCTTTTTGCATTTCACTTCATGCTAATGTCCTTGGGAAGGACACAAATCCATGTCTTCTTCCACCTTAAAAGATTTTTTAAGTCTTTAAAAACTTCCCTACTGCCAATTTCTTTTTCCACAAAAACTTTTTCACCTGATGATGACCTCAGGTTGAAGCTAGTTTAAAAACATTAAAAAACAAACATGAAAGTAATATTACTTTTGTTTATATATATATATATATATATATATATATATATATATATATATATACAGAGGTAGAGATAGATATGAATAGACAGAGCAAAAGAATTTGCAGGTAGCTGAAAGCAGAAACAAGACACACTATTTGCCAGATAACTGACAGAAGAAATTTTACCCTTTTCATGAAACAAGAAGAATAATAAGCACAAACAAAAACATTAACAGTTCTACGCACTATAAAGAGAACTTTCTACAGTAAAATAATGAAGAAGATTGGCAGTTAAAGTGAAAATGTCATAAGCAAAAAATCGTAAGTATCTACTCAACAGAACAACAGCCATGATTACCAAAAATATACGAAACAGCTAAACACATTTCACAAGTTGCTAACTTTTCCCTATAAGTGAGTATTATTACCTGTACACCAAAGTTTAGAAGCTTTTACAGAAAACTTAGAATAAAAATAAGATAAAAACATGAAAGAAAAGTAGAAAAATTCTACTTTTAAGATTTTGATAATAACGCTATTGTTATAACATTCATGTTATTAGCATCAGTCATAAATAATTAAAAAAAAAAAGAATATTGTGGTAGTTTGATGATTTGTAAGAAAGATGGAAGAGGAGAAGGTGGTGTAGAAGATGGTTCTAATAGAATTCCTTTAAAAGAATCAAGCTGACCTGGTAAACAACAAAGGATTGGAATAATTCCATTAGTCTTCAGAAATGGAAACGTGAGTAAGACGAAAACTCCGTCAGAAGACTTAAACCATGAATATGCATTGACGACTGCTTATCAGTGAGAAAGGTAACAGGAAGTTACCGTCAAAAAGATTTGATCCAGTTCGGAAGAATGTATAGAAAAATCATGATTTCTAAGCACTTCTTCTTCTTCAATTTTTTTTTTTGTTTTGGTATGAGATAAGAATCAAAGAGATTTTGTGTTCTTATTACAAAAGAAATCTTGAAGAGTTCAACTGTAATTTGTGGTGTGGAAGACGGAAGTAAGAGGAGAAACAGAATAGGATTTTGAAATAAAAGGAAAGAGTTTTTATTTGTGCTTTAAATTTGGCCAGAGTTTGAAGCTGATGGCTCAGTGGTAAAAACTGTGAACTATGAAATGTGAGGTCTACTTTACAAAATCTGACACCAAGAAGATTAGGTCTATAAAGCTCAGTTCATGCATAAACAGGAGATTAATGACTGTCACAAGTATACAGAATGTATTTACCAAACCTCTCCACCACAGGTTGGATGTGATACAAGGTCCATTTTTAATCTGAGTAAAGCTAGTTTGAATTCAGTTTTCCTTCTCCTTTGCCTAATCAAAGCTAGAAAACCAAGTTTACTCTACCATATTTACCCATAACTTGGGAGAAAACAGATGGATTCATGCCTTTCCTAAGGGTATTAGCATGGACTGAAATGAAAATTATCCAGGATTTGAACTTGGGTTGTTGATTCCATTTCTTGCAATGATAATTGTTACACTAAATGGTCAGTTATAAGTATATTCACCCAACCCCTCTGACATAAGGTCAATTGTGACTGAAGTGAATCAAGTTGCTGAGTCTGTATTATCATATTTACCAACCCCTCTGCTCGGGCAGGATATGACACAAGGTCAATTTTTTAAGCGGAGTTGAACAGGTTTGAATTCAGAGTTTCCTTCTCCTAGACTAGTTGCCTCACCAAGGCTGAAGAACCTAGTCTGCCCTACTATTTACCCATAGCTGGAGGGAGAATAATTGGATTCATACCTTTCCCAAGGGTATTAGTGCTATGTGAAATGCAGTCAGTCTTGTCCAGGATTTGAACTCGTATCACCGTGTCCATTTCCTATGACAATAATCATTACACCACAAGCACCTCCGCCGTCTGTATTATTATCATTATAATATAGTTGGCGACCATAGTCGAGGGTGACCCAAAGGCTCCCTTTTCGATAGCTACTACACCAAGGTGTAGGGGAGGGTGCTACTCCTTTCCCTCTATTGCTCCACTTTACCTTTGATCCATACCTTATAATGCTGAGTGTTAAGCAAGGAGGTATGAAATATCATTTTTTAAGTCTTTGGTATGACTCGACCTGGGATTGAACCCAGGTCTCCCGGGCCATTGGCGAACACTCTAACTGCTAGGCTAATGTCCGGTGCATTATCATTATAGCCCTGGGAAATATGACTAAAGTCTATAAAGGTCTTTACTCCATAAATCTCAATCAACTACCCATTAATCAAGGAAGTATTATGAGGGAAAATGAACTAAGACTTTCAAAAAAATATTCCAAGATAACCAATGAACAAAATTTTTTTTTTCTAATAGTGTATTTTATTGTTGGAATAAACAACCATCAGAGGGAATAAATTCCTCCTCATTAAACTTTTAAAAATCTAGTTTGGATGGTTTAGGATAATCAAAAATACCCAATAGAAGTCTATTACTTCCACCTTAAGATTAATAGAAAATATAAGTGACAACCACAATACAAGCTGACAAGTCTTCAGACCAAAAAGATCCAGTTAAAGAAGTTATTATAATTATTATCTTACTCACTATGAGTTTTTCACACCAGGTCTCATAGTTTTTCACAGAAGTCTGACAGCAAGTTTACTCAGGTCATTAAGACTCTTCTAAGTATGCTAGATGATTTTAATAATGCTGTGTTCTGGATAGTCTTCATTCTTTCTCTGATTTCAAGTTCCTCATCTTTTTACCAGGCCTTTGGGGACTGTTTCAAGGGTCCCACCTACAATTGGTATCATCATCACCAAGTTTCTCTTCTTCTTTATCTCTCTAGCAAGATCCAGGTATTTGTTGCTCTTTTCAGTTTTTTCATTTTACTCTGAGATCCACTGGAATTGTAAAATCCACAAGATGGCAAATTATCTTGTTAATTCATATTAGGTATAGTCTCCTAGATGGGACTGGGTGATCCCTTTGTATTGCTCAGTGCTATCATCATTATTATTATTATTAATTTTGTAACAAATTTCAGAAAATTTTCAACACAAATTTTTCAAGACTTATTCATTATACAAATTCTCACTATCAGGAAATTTTTTTCCTTTTATAAAATTCAATAATTTCTTTACTCTATCCTACAATACAATAACCAATTAATTATTCCAACCCACTGACTTCCTCCCACCAATTTCAAACTCTTACTAAAGAACCACTCTCAGTGATGTCATCTATTGCATGAATACAGAAGAAATCTAATAGGATTTAATCTCTGTCAATTGTCAGAATTCAATGGTTATCTTTGATATTGAAAATTAAACAGGGTGCCTCTTGAATCTAATTTAAAAAATATCTACTTCATTTTCTTCTTGGTTAGGCCAAGAAAAAGTCAGCACCCTTTCATATGCTGCCAGGATAAAGAAACACCTCACAAAATTATCCATTGTACTAAACTGGAACTTAAAATTTTAAAAACACATTGAGGTTACTTTTTATAGGATGCACTCATAGAGTAGTGGTTATTATCATAGGAAATAGACACAACAACCAGAATTCAAATCCTAGATTAAACTATTTACATTTCACTTCATGTTAATGTCCTTAGGAAAGCATGAATCCTTCTCTTCTCCATCTAGTTATAGATAAACAGTAAAGCAGACTGAACTCTTAAACTTTGACATGGGAACCAGTCTAAGAGAAAGGAAACTGAATTCAAATCCATCTATAACTCTGCTAAAAAACTGACCAAATGTTGTATCCTGCTCATAATAGAAGAATTGGATAAATATATACTACTAATAGGTTTTGTCTACTCTGATCATAGAATCTAAGAAATTTTTTAACTTCTCCTTGTTCCTGGGCGGAAAGTATTATTTCCCAAATGCTTATACCTAAAGTAAATGGAAAAGACTTAATTATTCTTTTCAAATTTTAGTTTTGTGATCTGGGTAATGAAATTTTCACAGTTAAATGATCAAACAATTCTATTTCTAACAATTCAACTTAGTATGAGTCAAAGTTAAATGGTCTCAAGTATTGCTATGTATAACTAGAAATTCAACTAAATATCTATCATTTGTTTACACACAGTAAAAATAATCAAACAGTTCTATTTTTAACAACTCAACTCAGTATAATTCAAAGCTAGTAAAGTAAAGTTAGCGACCATAGTCGAGGGTGACCCGAAGGCTCCCTTTTCGATAGCTACTACACCAAGGTGTAGGGGAGGGCGCTACTCCATTCCCTCTATTGCTCCACTTTACCCTTGAACCGTACCTTATAATCCTGAGTGTTAAGCAAGGTGGTATCAAGTACCATTTTTAAAGTCTTTGGTATGACTCGACCTGGGATTGAACCCAGGTCTCCCGGGCCATTGGCGAACACTCTAACCGCTATGGTCCCAAATATTGCTATGTATAACTAAAAATTCGACTAAATATCCATCATTTGTTTACAGACAGTTAAATGATCAAACAGTTCTATTTCTAACAATTCAATTTATCATATGTCATTCGTTTCCCCTCAGTTTTAATGTCAAAAAGTTCTATTTGATCCATGGATAGAATTCTATTAAGTGCTATCACACCAGGCCAGAGTGGACCTGGAAGTGATGGCAATGAAGGGGTATTTTACATTTCCCAAAGCTCCAGCATAAATGGAGCCTCACCATCAGATTGTTCAGTGTCATATCCAGGATACTTATTGGGGTGGGGTCTTACCCCTCAGCAGAGATGCAGTCTGTGTATTCTACAGCTCCAGAAGACTGGGCTATTATAGATAAGGTTATCAATACGTGAAAATGATTAACATTAAAGTCACAAATCTAGAAAAACTACTCATTTCAAAACATTTTCGTTTAACTCTAGTATAAATACAAAGTTGGGCAGAAAAGTTAATCTGATGATATTATAACTTCTGTTGATGACATTTTACCAAAGAGATCCAAGCACAACAACACCAATGGAAGAAGTGTATGGACTGCAAAGAGAACTATGGAGAAAAACAAACATCAATTGGTCATATTTCATGAGAGTATCTTGGTCAGCCAAAGATCTTTTCAACTGGTCCTCATACATATAAATTTTTCATTCATATGTTGTTTTATTCAAACCCTTTTACAACATAAGCAATTAAAAAGTAACAGATACTAATTAGAAACAAAATTTTTACTAGACCATTTTATTCAGGGTAGAAAAAAAAAGTTTGAAGAGAAAAGGGAAAAATCTGTATTTTTCTATACTTTTACAACATTGGTAATAAGAAATAACACATACGTATAAGAAAATAAATATGAGCAAGACAATGTTATCCAGCTTAGAAAAGCAAAGTTTAAAGGGAATAATGTGTATTTTCTATACTTTTACAATATTGGTAATAAGAAATAACAGATACTAATCAGAAACAAAATTTGTGTTATCTAGTCTTTGGGAAATGTTCATAGTGTAATGTAAATGAATGTGGCAACCTGAATTCAAATCTTGAGTAAGACTGTTTGCATTTCAGATAGCACTAATACCTCTGGGAAAAGTATGACTCTAACTATTCTCCCTTCAGCTATGGGTAAAATAGTAAGGTTGTCTGTGCTCTTTAACCTTGGTATGGCAACCAATCTAAGAGAATTTAAACCTGTTAAACTTTGCTTAAAAATTGAACTTGTGTCACATCCTGCTCATACAGAGGCGTAGGTAAATATATACATAGTGTGATCCAGGACAGAAAAGCAAATATTGAAGTGAATAATGGCTAATTTCCATACTTATATGACATAAACAATTTAGTAATATCAGAAACAAAATTTGTGTTACATAACGTAGTATAGAAGAGAAGGATATGTGAGAAAATGATAGTAGATTATGATAGTCAAACTCAGTACAAGTACTGCTAGTCGATGTACACACACATGTAAGTAACTAATGATAATCATTTGTAAGTAATCATAGCATTAAGTAACTCTTCTTAATACTAATAATTTATATACAATTATATGGTTTCAAGTAGCTATTTCAATTTAGTAATAATAAGTACTTGTTTGAACACAGTTATTAGTTATCAAGTATTCCTATCAAATATTTACAATCTGTATACAATTATATGGTTTTAAGTAACTAATAATAACAATTCTTACTTAATAATCATAATTGGAAGTAACTATTAATACAGATAATTTACACACAGTTCGCCCTCCCCTACATCTCAGGGTAATAGCTATTGAAAAGGGAGCCTTTGGGACACTCTCGACTAAGGTCGCCAACATATGGTGTCAAGTATTCCTCTCTAATATTATCAATCTGTATACAATTATATAGTTTCAAATTACTAATAATAATAATTCTTAGTTAAAAATTATAACTGGAAGAAACTATTAATACAAATAATTTACGCCAAGTTATATGGTATCAAGTATTCCATTGCTCTAATGGGTTGAGTGTTCAATCCTCGGTCAAATCATACCAAAGACTCAAAAATGATACTTGATGTCGCCTTGCTTAACACTCAGTTTTATAAGGTACATATCAAAGGTAAAGTGGAGCAATCCAGAGAAGTGAGTAGCACCCTCCCCTACACCTCAGTGTAGTAGCTATTGAAAAGGGAGCCTTCAGGTCGCCCTTGACTACAGTAACCAACTTTACTTTTATATATATGAATATATATTATTCGATTGGATTTACGAATAGCTGGGACCTTAACAGTTACAACCACTCTGGGTCAGAGTGGACCTGGGAGTAATGGCAACAAAGGTGACTGCACACTCTCTCGAACTATAGAAGTAGAGCCTTACCACCAGTATCATAGTATCATACCCAGGGAACACCTTTTTAAGGAGGGGGTCCTATTCCTCTGCTGTATTTTAAGCCTCACTGACCAGGTGGTAATATGCCAATCCACAAAAGCACATTAGTCCACAGATCAATCATTAAAAGATGATTGGCAATTTCCAATATTATAGAGTAGGCTGTATGCATTAGCAGGGTGATGTTTGCTTATGACCCAGGGCAATAAGCAGACAAAATGCACGAGTAATAAAGGAAGAATCAGTTTGCACTCAATTTACTTTTGTGTTTATTTTGTCCAGGTAAGCACTGAGCTAACATCTGTCCATCTTCAACATAAGTCTTTTGTATATATTTGCACCTGTTACTTAATTCTATACTTGTGAAATAGCGTTTATGCACTGTATGAAGATATATTATTAAGTTTTTCCTATTGAGGACCTTTTACCTATAAATATACTGATAGAAAATAAAACTATAAAACTTGAAGGACAAGACTCATTTTAAACAAAGTTAAGTACGAATATTGACTCTGGTTTGGCTTGGTCTAGTTTTATAGCATATCAACCATTGTAGTTTATTTAATGCCAAATTCATTTTTATACATATAAACAGTTCTATTTCAAACAGTTTCGTTTCACATAAGTGCACAGTTTAAATGTCAAAACAGTTCTATTCCAAACAATTCAATTTAGCATAAGCATACAGTTTAGTTCTATTTGATCCATAGATAAGACCCTATCCAGTGCTACCACTCTGGTTCAAAGTGGAACTGGGAGCAATGGCAATGAAGGGGTAATCCACATTCCCCAAAGCTCCAGCATTAGTGGCACCTCACCATCAGACTGTTCAGTGTCATATCCAGAACACTCACAGGCAGTTTCTTACCCTTCTGCAGAGATGCAGTTGGTGTATTCTGAAGCTCCAACCGACTGGGCCACATTAAGTACCAATGGTAAATCTGTTACTGAGGAATCTATGCACATACTGATCTACATATGTAATCATTTTCTGTAATTCAACTATATTATTTGTCTGTTTTTATGAAGGTGAGTTTAATGTTAGGTTTAGTTTCTTTGTTTAATGGCATATCAACCTTCATAGCTTATTTAATGCCAAAGCTGTCCTTGTAGAAGAACAATAATGGTACTATTTAACCCATAGCTGGGAAGATAAGAGAGGTTCACACCTTTCTCAAGGGTATTGGTCTAAGAGTGAATTTAATACCACAACTGGGGTTTGAACTTGATTATTATGAGGCTGCAATCCAGTACATTAACCCTTATGCCACAAACACTCACTATGCACTTAATGTAATAATTATTATTGTTAGAAAAGGAATTGACGTTCAAATCACAGGCAAAGCTGTTTGTATTTTATTTTGCACTAATGTCCTTGAGAAAGGCATGAATCCATTTCTCCCCCTTTAAGCTATGGGAAAATAACAGAGCAGTTTAGGTTCTTTAGTCAACCAGTCTAGAAAAAGGAAAGATCTGAATTCTAACTAGTTGTACTCAGTTTAATTAACTTTGTGTAAGTGAGTGGGTAAATACATTCCTGTACATTTAATCTTGACTAACTTGGAAGATATATTCAGGGTGCTGCAATTCTATTTTCTGTATATATATATATATATATATATATATATATATATATATATATATAAGCATGTGGTGTAATGAATATTGTTGTAAAAAATGAACACAGCAACAAGAGTTCAAATCTTGGACAAAACTGTTTGCATCTCACATAGAGCAAATACTCTTGGGAGAGGTATAAATCCAATTATTCTCCCTCCAGCTATGGATGAATAGTCGGGCAGACTGTGTTCTTTAAGCTTGGTATGGCAACTGGTCTAAAAGAAAGAAAACTCTGAATTCAAATCTGTTAAACCTCACTTAATAAATTGACTTTGTGTCGCATCATACTTGTGTGGAAGGGTATATATATATATATATATTTAAACAGCTCAAAGCAGGAGCATTCTTTTAAATATATAACTGCAAGCATTGCTTGTAACTCTTACTCATTTATAATTGTATAAGAAGTGCAAAAGCATATGTTGGTAATAAAATAAGTGTTCAATTGTTTGTAAGCTAAAATGTGATTACACAGTTGTAATACCTTTTGCCATATCAAACTTAAAGCCAGTGGAAGAATTCTTAGTAATTACTTATATATGTATTTATATATTTATATATAGGGAGAATTTTCTCTTTTAAACATGTTTGATTATATATGACAGACACTTCATGTTTACTTATTATATCTTTGATACGTTCAGGTTTACGTATAAACTATTTGACTTCTGGATGAAATCAATTCAGAAAAGTGCTCTAATTTTCCAAAGTACTTTATATAAATATATCATTGCATTTGTCATTTT
This sequence comes from Sepioteuthis lessoniana, assembly GCA_963585895.1. Taxonomy (NCBI): domain Eukaryota; kingdom Metazoa; phylum Mollusca; class Cephalopoda; order Myopsida; family Loliginidae; genus Sepioteuthis; species Sepioteuthis lessoniana. The sequence continues at coordinate 3,115,239 of CAUZXS010001320.1, forward strand.
ATTATTCATTCCCCACAAAATGGCTCAAGCTGGGGCCAAAAGTACTCAGGGGAAAAATACAGCATTTTTCTAAATCCATTGCATCCAGAAGTCAAATGACTTGTACTAAAACTTGAATTGCTCAGATAGAAGAGCTAGACACAAGGTCTGTCAAGTTTAAAAAGAAAATTCTGTGTAGATATACATATAAAAATACATATATAAGTAATTAGTAAAAATGTATTTATATATGTATTAATCCAATCCCTCCTTACCAAATCTGCTGGGACTGTAGTATACACCAACTGCATCTCTGCAGAGGGTAGGACAACATGAGTCCTGGATATGACACAAAACAATCTGATGGTAAGGTTCCAGTAATGTTGGAGCTTTGGGGAATGCAAAACACCCCTTCATTGCCATCACTCCCAGGTTCACTCTGGCCTGGAGTGGTAGCACTTGATTGGATCCTATCTATGATGCTAAACTGAATTGATTGAAATGGAACTGTTTTTAACATGGAAAATGTACTTACACTCAATGGAATTGTTTTGACATTTAAAAGTGTGTAAACAAAATCTATACATACACTAAACTGAATTGGTTGAATTAGAACTGTTTAACTAAATTGAATAGCTTGAAATAGAAATGTTTTTGACAAACTGTGTACTCATTCTAAATTGAATTGTTTGAAATAGAACTGATTATTTGCATAAAAATGAATTTGGCATTAAATTACCAACAAAGTTTGATATATCATAAAAACCAACCCCTCCATTAAGGATAGGATGTGACAAAAAGTAGATTCTTAAACAGAGTACTGCTGGTTTGAATTTAGAGTTTTCTTTCTCCTAGCCTGGTTGCCTAATCAAGGCTCAACAGCCCATTCTACCAACAATTTACCTAGAACTGGGAGGAGAACAAAGGTATTTAATGCCATATGCAAGGACATTAGCACAAAGTGAAATGCAAACAAACTCTTCCAAGATTTATACATATATATGATTACTGTATTAATTCTAACCCACCCTAACACAGAAACATATCTCTATGTTTATTATAACAAAGAAGACAATATAATAAGAAGCATTAAAAAATATAGCAATGTTTCCAAGTTTATATTTTTTACTTTTTGATTATTTATATTCCATCACGTAGACACACAAGTGAGTAAAATAAAGCAGTAGAAAATATAAACATTGAAAAGTTACTATATTCTTTTTTAATAAATATTTCTTATAATATTGTCTCTTTTATTATCATACATAAACAAACATACACATTATAATGGGGGTGAATTAATGCAGTACTTATATATATATATATATATATATATATATATATATATATATATATATATATAATTACTGCATCAATTTAACATATATATATATATATATATATATATATATATACTTATAACAGCAGTATATGGTTGTTACTATCTCACTTAGTAGAACAAATGCAGTATAATTTGGGGAGTGCTCAATATTTGTGATTGTGCTATTATATAATAATAATAAATAAATAAATATTAGTTTTTATATATATCTAAATATAAGCATCCATGCAGTTAAATATATATACAAACTAATATATATTTATTTATTATATATATATATATATATATATATATATATATATATATATATATATATATATATCATCATTATCATCGTGTTGCACTGCCAGCACAGATCTCCCTGACCCTCTCTCACTACCCGTCTCTGTCGTCCATCACTTCAGGGAAGTCTTCCAGACTATATCCTGCATCGGCACAGAGCTGTTGTAAATAGGTTCTAGCTGGTCATCTTACCTTTGCTCGTCCATGTGGTGGGGTCCACAGGAGTATATCACATATGAGTTTGTTCTTACATCTCCAGCAGTGTCCCACATGTCTGGTTCATCTAACTTGGATAGTTTTCGAAATGGATGGTAGGTGGCTGTACAACTGCTGTTTTGTGCAGTGTTGTCTCCAGGACTTAGTCGATATAGCAGTATCAATACAACTGCTGTTTGATAAAAACTGAATTTTATTCTATTGGTCAGGTCTGACTTCTACATGACTGATAGCCTATTGATAGCTGTCCATGCCTTTGCTAGTTGCATGTTGATGCCATTCTCGGTCGATAAGACACTGCTTCCGAGGTAGGTGAACTTGTCCACTTGTTTCAAAGGACTACCTTTTAGTGTGGAGATGTTGCCTCTCTACATATATAAAATTGATGCACAGAAGCATCCATCTTATTTGACTCATTATCTCAATCTTTCATTTGAAATTCAAGTTAAAATCTTTTTTCTAGCAACATTAAACAAACATAAAGCAGGTTTTCCCATTAATTTACTACATAACCTGTATATAAAGTAAAGTTGGTGACCTTAGTCAAGGGTGACCCGAGGGCTCCGTTTTCAATAACTACTACACCAAGGTGTAGGGGAAGGCACTAGTCTTTTCCCTGGATTGCCTCACTTTACTCTTGATCGTTACCTTATAATGCTGAGTGTTAAGCAAGGAGGCATCAAGTACCATTTTTTGAGTCTTTGGTATGACTCGACCTGGGATTGAACCAAGGTCTCCAGGGTGATTGGAGAACACTTTTACCATTATGCCAATGCCCAGTACTAACCTGTATATACAATGTATTAATATGGAGTTTCAGTACTGCTGATACATCCTTTCATTTTGGAACCTGTGCAAAAATATTGATCTGTATACAGATCATTAACCATAATCCTGCTATATATTTATATGATTAATTTTAAGAAAATAGTGACACATATTTAACTAGTGCCTCTTTATATTAGTAAAATTCTAATTACGTTTGTATATATGTAACCATAACCTAGCAAAAATGGCACATCATAGTAGGATTTTTATTAGACCAATATACTACAGTGATACAATTTTATTTTCTGTCAATATGTCTTTTGTACTTTGCTACATATATCCTAAATTCATCATGGAATGTGTTTGAAAAATAAAATTAAGAGATATTTTCTTGAGCCATGCCAGGATCCCACTAAGAGAGATTTGTAGCTCTGAACTTTGGCTGCAACCCTAACCGTCAATGTGTTGGAGAGAATTTTCAGGGCTAATTTCTGTAAATGTATTAAATAATATCATTAAAATTATTTTAATAATAATTTAATATAATCATATAATATAATTGATTCATAATATCCATTTAAAATAATGGGAATAATATAATTTATACAGCATGAATACTCAACATTTTTTAGTCAATTTCAAAACATTAATTAAATGCGATTATTTGTTTTCAAGCAATTTTTAACCCCAAGTCTAAAAAACAGACTAAATAAATGTCATTTTTCTTCAAAGCACAATGTTTTATTTTTTTACTTATAAAAAAGCATGATTATTTTTCCATGTCATAATAAGTACGACACTGATGCAGACAGCTATACCGGCAATAGTAAGTACCCCTAGTGCATTCAACCAAGCTAGAAGAGGGCTATTAATTGCTCATCCTTTTATTTCAGAAATGCATTGAAAACAAACGAAGGAAGGGATTGTCAAGGGTTACAAATTAATCCAAGTGTTACTGACAGAATAGGGTTATTATGTGTATAATGTGTGTATTTATCCCATGCTTCTACTAAAGATAGGATGCAACTCAAGGTCAGTTTTTTTAACCAGTGGTTGTATAAAGGCTATATGAGTTGATTTAACACAGAATTCAACCTCAAGATTTTTAGCTCTAATTTCTGGGTAAGACTAATTTCCAAACATACAGTAGGCTATACAGTACCATGCAAAAGTTTACAACACATCACAAAAAATTTTTTAATGTATTTTTTAATGAAACTTGTTCTGCAAATAATACATATGTTTAAGCCTTTAGTCAAAAAGTAAGACATGAAAAATAATCAATAAAAATATCAAAGAAAAATGAGTATTTAATAACACAAATGTTTACAATACATTTATGTTTTGTTTTGTTTAGTTTTACAGCATATCAACCTCATTAGTCATTTAATGCCGAATCAAGTTAAAGAAAATAAGTTTGAAAAGAAATTCAAAGGAGTGGTCTTAGGAATTAATGATAAACTTTAGATAATTGTTTGTTTGTTTTTGTTTTTTAGGAGTTTATTTGTAGGGAATCATGATCATAAATACATTTATTAAATCATTTATTAATATTTCGTAGTGTAACCATTATTGTTAATTACAGTATGTAAGCATTTAGAGTAGTCCCAGAAGAATTTCTTGCATATTTCTTGGTTAATATTCTTCCATTCTTCATGATAAAATTCCTCTAGTTCATGCAAGTTTTTCAGGTTCCTTCTTTGAATTCTCAGTTTCGGCTTTCTCCAAAAATTTTCAGTTCGGTTGAGATCTGGAGATTGACTTGGCCATTTTAGAACATCTATTCTATTTGAAGTTAACCCTGATTTTGTAAGCTTTGCAGTATGTTTAGGATCATAGTCTTGTTGAAAGACCCGACTTTGTTTCAAGCCCAGCAAATGTGCACTCCAACGTAAATTTCCCTCCCAAACATTCCTATATGTTCCATTCATCCTCCTTGTTTCTATGTTCCCTACACCTAGGGTACTAAGGCAATCCCAGATTTTACTGTTGGGATAGTATTCTTTGGTGAATATTCAGTACCCTTCTTTCTCCGGACTTTTGCCACAGCATTTCTGCAAAAAAGTTGAATTTTAATTTCATCTGACCAAAGTACATTTTCTCAAAATGCTACAGTTTTAATACAATGTTCATTTGCAAAATCCAGTCTAGAAAGAACATGTTTTTGCTTAAAAAGTGATTTTTTTCCTTGGAATCCTTGAAAAGATGTCATATCGACAAAGTGTAATGATTAATTATAACTGTACTCCATTTACTTTTCGTCCTCCCTGAAATTCTTTAAGCGTAACTTGGGGCTCTTTGCCAACTTTTCTCGCCAATAATCTTGCAGTGAGTTCTACTACCTTTCTACTAAGACAACCAGAGCTTTTTCTGGGATGAATGGAATGACACGTCTTCCCATGACAAACTATTGTCCCAAGTGAACTCAATGGCACATTTAACTGACAAGATATCTTCCTATAACCAAGTCCATTTGTATGAAGGTCAACATTATGTTTACTGAGGTCTTGATCAATTATTTTGCTTTTACCAATTTTGTCAATGTTTAAAGGATGATTGACAGAAAAGAACAACGTGATACTTTTAATCATTTCTAAAAGTGATCATAAAATTAATCTGGAACATTCTCAAAACAACCCCATCCTAATTTGTAACATTCTAATAAAATTTGAACACTTTTATAAAAAAAAACCACTTGTAAATAAAAAAAAATGTGTTGTAAACTTTTGTATTACTAAATATCGGTTATTCTTCATGGGATACTTTTTTACAAGTATTTTTTTTTTTTTAATCTAATTGTTTGACTGAATACCTGAATAAATATTCGATGAGAAGTAAAAGTTTAATTAATCTAACTGTATTAGAAATATCAAAAAAAAATTTTTCATTATGTGTTGTAAACTTTTGCATGGCACTCTAGGTAGGTCATAACTTACCCAAGGGGCCTAAATAAGGATAGGCTGCGAGCAATCTTGAACAAGTCCTGGCGGCAACACCCCACAAGACACCAACTGTACGGCCACCTGCTATTCAAGTTAGACAAACCAGACATGCAGGACACTGCTGAAGAAGCAGGGATGAACTCACAAGTGATGTACTCTTATGGACCCCCCACACATGGCCGTGCAAAAGCAGGACGACCAGCACGAACATACATTCAGCAGCTATGTGAGGATACAGGATGTTGTCCAGAAGACCTGCCTGAGGCGATGAACGATAGGGAAAAGTGGCGAGAGAGGGTCAGGGATATCCGTGCTACCAGCACATGATGATGATGATGATGATGATAGCCCTTATCTAAAATGTGCCATGAAAGCACAGTAATAATGCCAATGTCTATATATTCAATAAATTACTATTATGTCTCATTAAACTGTCATTACTGCAGTAGTGTATGGTATATGTAATTTTTCTCTGAAACCAGAATTATATCAGCCATATATGAAACATGAAAATCTTACACATTAGAACTTATATTCGTATGAAGTTACCATCTATTGTGCTATCATGAAATTGTGCAAATAAACATACCATAGTTATCTGACTGACTACCTGGGTGCTGTGACATTCCAGTTAGTATTTGCAGTGTGATATAGCATTGATATAATACTTAATTCATATTACAGTATTTTTATCATTTAATATAAAATTCACAAATTTAAGTATGCAAATGTTTATGGTAGTCTGCTGGAGTTATAATAAGTGGTGTATATCAATTGTAAGGAGTACTGATCCATTGGTTGACAACCCTATGATGAAGGTTTGGATTTTAGCCCAGCCAAATAAGTCAACTTTTATCATTTAATATAAAATTCACAAATTTAAGTATGCAAATGTTTATGGTAATCTGCTGGAGTTATAGTAAGTGGTGTATATCAATTGTAAGGAGTACTGATCCATTGGTTGACAACCCTATGATGAAGGTTTGGATTTTAGCCCAGCCAAATAAGTCAACTTTTATCATTAAGTATTTTCAGACTATTGTCTTCATCTTTATGGTTTTTTCCACAATGCATTGGCCAATATGTCCTCCAGCCTTCTTCAGGTGTTTGTTGAACTCAGCAAACACCTGAAGAAGGCTGGAAGACATATCAACCGAAATGTGGTGGAAATAACAATAAAGATGAAGACAATAGTCCGAAAACCCTTAATGATAAAAATCATCAAGCTTCGTCTCAGAAATTTAGACAACTAATAGTCAACTTTTAGTTTCATAGATTTTTTCAGGTTTAAAAGTTCGACTTGTACACTGTAATTTACACTAATTTAGAAAAGCACAGCAAATTAACTATTGCTATATGACTAAAATCCTCACTATATTTGTATGTAGGTAACCCTAACCCAGCAAAAATGGTACATCATAGCCAGATTTTTATTAGAGCAATATACTTAAAAGGATCAAAGAAAATACAGCTATTTCCAATCCAATTTGCAATTGAATGATAATTTTGTAAGGTACGCATTCATGCTAAACATTTTTTTTAATCATTCATATAACAAAGATAATTTTGAAATTATAATCAGAATCCTTCATTTCATTCCAAGTAGAAGCATCAATATCATCCTGGCTTGCCACTTCAGTGGGAAATCATGGGTCTTCTTGTTTAGATTCTGAATTATTTTAATGTCAAAATGTATTGAAAATAAGGAAAGCAAAGCATTGTCAGTGGTCAAGAATGAATGCAAGTGTTATTGATAGAATACAGTTATTATATAATTAATTCCCTGGAACGAGTTTATTTTTATTTTTAATCAACAAAATAACTCTTGGATATGCTCCAAGTGGTTGACAACAATCAGCTTTAATAGATATTAGCTGAAAAGGATTTCTCCTTCTCGTTCATTCTTTCTATTCTTTTCAAGCACTAACTTTATTTTACTTTGTCTGGTTCTTTCCCTTTTCATCTTCCTCTCCAAGAGAGCACCACTCTTTCTTCTATTTCCCAAATATCCCTCCACCATTGAGTAAATCATACAGTAATAACATGGCATATGTAAAGTTTAGACACTGCTAGCCTGTACACTTCTAAAACCCAAACCCCCTACTCACTCACACACTTCTTTTCATCTAAGGACCTTTACTCCCCTCAAACAGTCTACAACTCCCTCCATCTTCCCACCAAACAAATCCACCCTTGCACACCCAACTCACCCACGATGGCCACGGAACAATTTGTCTGGTCTCGTCATTGCGAAAATATCCTCACATAATTCAGCCATGATACACATTTTGGCGAAAAATATGGGTGTGAACGTTAGCGCTATTCCTGCTTACAGCCCATGATCCCTGAGGGAGAGGGAGAGCTATAGACAGACGATGACTCAAGAGGCTGGACATTGGCCAATCCATTTTCATTTGAGGCACTTGGGCACGGGTAATAATCATGCTTTATCATGTTACTTTGGTCAGTGGACAAACAAGCAATGGACCGGTCAAGACTGGGAGAGGAAAGTCGACAATATGTTTAGCACTTCCTTCGTATTTTCTTCTCTCTCTAAATTCAACAAACATCTACAATGTTATTTCATTCAGTACCGTCTTTGATTTTGATGTATAGGGTTAAAAAAAGCAAAAAAAAAAAAAATAACAAGCTATGATATGCTTATGAGAGGAAGTATATACAAAAGTGAATAAATACACTGGGTTCTTATCTGTCTTTAAAGTTAAGCAATGTGGAGCATGACTTGTACTTAAAGGAGAAACAAGTTAGGAATCCCAAGCAATTAAAATGCTGCTTAAGTGATAACCAAATGGTTTGCTTTGGTTTTATGGCATATCAACCTTTGTAGGTTATTTAATGGCAAATCCATTTTTTATGTAAATAATCAGTTTTATTTCAAACAATTCAGTTTAGCATGAGTACACAGTTTGTCAAAAACATTTCTATTTTAAACTATTCAAGCGGTTATATATCATAATTCAGTTTAGTGTAAGTACAGTTTCAATGACAAAAACAGTTCAATTTCAAATAATTCAGTTTAGCATAAGCACGCAGTTTCAATGAAAGTACGGTTTAATTGTCAAAACATTTCTATTTCAAACAATTCAGTTTAGCATAAGTATGCTGTTAGTTCTATTTAACCCATAGATAGGGCTCTATCAGGTGCTACCACGCCAAGCCAGAGTGGACCTGGGAGCAATGGCAATGAAGGGGTTCTCTGCATTCCCCAAAGCTCCATCATCACTGTGACCTCACCATCAGACTGTTTAGTGTCATATATAGGACATTCATTGGGTGGGGTCTTACCCCTCTGCAGAGGTGCAGTCAGTGTATTCTACAGCCCAGTCGACTGGACAACCAAATGGTTCGGGGATTTGGAATTTTGGTACTATTGTTTGTGGGTGCCAGAGTTCTGTCTACTCTATAGATGAAAGAAACTGTTGGAATAAGTAAAATTACTCAAACATCAAAGTAGCAACTCATTATTAGTTGTCTGAATTTCTGAGATGAAGCTTGATGATTTTTATCATTAAGGGTTTTTGGACTATTCTCTTCATCTTTATTGTTGTTTCCACAACGTTTCAGCCGATATGTCCTCTGGCCTTCTTCAGGTGTTTGTCGAACTGGGGAACCTACACAGAACTTCAAGCTACATCTTTTATTGAATCCACGGGGGTCGCCTGTTCTGATTCCGTTAACCATAACCAGGTACAAGTTTTAAGAATTCCTGAATTGTTACTTGCCTGCAGTCAGGATTGAACCAGCAACCTTCAGATGATTGTCTCTTTAGAAGCTTCCGTAACTAACACCTATAACTGTTATGCAGGCGAGTAACAATTCAGGAATTCTTAACACTTGTACCCAGGTATGGTTAATGGAATCAGAACAGGTAACCCCCGTGGATTCAATAAAGGATGTAGTTCAAAGTTCCATGTAGGTTCCCCAGTTCGACAAACACCAGAAAAAGGCTGGAGGACATATCGGTCAAAACATTGTGGAAATAACAATAAAGATGAAGACAATAGTCCGAAAACCCTTAATAGCAAGTCCCTCTCTCTCTCTCTCTCACACACACACAATATATATATATATATATTTATATATATATCTAAGTTAGGATAGTGTAGATATATAATAAATAGAACTTGGCGATCTATCTTGTTTAAAAAAGATCTCATTTGTTTGCATACACTTAAATGTTTTCAAGCATTTATATTTATTGTTTAAACACAGTTAAATGGTTTCAAGTATTCTTATCAAATACTAATACTTCTATTTAATATTAATCATTTGTTCGCTCACTGTTAAATGGTTAAATAGTTTTATTTGTCTCATAGATGAGACCCTAACAAGTGCTACGAGTAGACCTGGCAATGAAGAGGTACTCCATATTTCTCAATGCTTCAGGACTGAAGCCTCTCCATCAGATGGTTAGTGCCGTATCCAAAACACTCATTGAAGGAAGGTATCTTACCCCACTGCATTCAGAGTATTCTACAACCCCAGTTGAGAGGGCAGGTTCATAAAAAGACAGCCTAAAATAACAAGTAATCCAACAAGGGTTGATAAAACTAAACTAACTACCCAACCAACGAACTTATATGCATGCACACATACTCACAAATGTACAGTATTGTCCATAAATAAGCATATCCCTAATAATTTTTTGATGAACTGTTCATTTTCTTCTCAACCAAAAATACAAGCAATTTATTATTTCTATTGAAGCATTATACAGTCAAATTGGATATTATTAGTTATTATTTATAACTAAATTCAACAGCCTTAAAACTCTTGATTTGGTTGTTTAATGGCATATCAACCTTTGTACCTTGAAACTCTAGAGTAAAAAAATTTACCAACATCTCTGTAAACAAAAATAAAAGTGCATAATTATATATAATGGGTGTACACATTATTGGTCTGCAACATAATTATATTTTTTGTAGAATTTGGTAATGAATAATATCTAATAATATCTGTTTTCGTTATATATGTTTACTTGAAGTCACAGTATCTTAAATTTAAAATAAAATTAACTTTTTATAAAAAAATGTTAGGAGTGCATCTATTTATGAACAATTCTGCATACAGACATAAATATAAAGATATACTTACACAGCCAGATGTGTGTGTGTGTGTGTGTGTATGTTGGATTAATTTTTTTATATAAATATTTGTCGCACACACCACCAAACAAACGAGTGAGGCACAAGGGTGAGTTTTAGGTGGGTCCAGGTGCAGGGCTGTAGCCCAGACATGCCTGGTGAGTACAAAAATACCTCAGGCCCTGTCGGTATTCCCCTAAAAAGAGATACCTCAGGCACCAGGCAATAAACCTAGCCCCACCAAGGCAGGTTAGAGCATGGGGAGACAGCTTCTGGCTCAAGGAAATGGGTCAATCTCACCCACAAGACACAGCTGTTGGGCTTCCCCAGCAGTCGCCTAAAGCAGTCTTGACTGACCAAACACCACCACAAATTGACCTTGCGTTTCTTGTGCAGAGGGGTTAGCAAAATACAAAGATATAGGCAATGATTTAAGAATTTTGTACATCAATTGCATAGCTGCCTTTATTCAGGTGAAAGAGGGGCTCCTCATTATTAGGTCGCAGTCTCTAATTTTCTAATCTCTTCAACAAAAATTTCAGTTAATAATTAAAATGAATTAAAATAAAAAAATTGAATTAAAAATAAATACAGATTTTATCATGAACCCAAATATTGAGGAATTTTGATTTAAACAAATTCCATTTGTACTCGTTTACTGTCATGAGCAATAAATGGAAGAATATTTTACTGCTTTTGTTAGTATATAAACAAGTGTGTCCTTTTGTTACCTCCTCAAATGACAAGTATACAGGTTTACAGAGATAAAGACTTTAATGTGCTTCCAGAATAAATGTACATAAGAAATAGAGAAATTTTAATTGACAAGAAATTACACGCAAACAACTTTTTATTTAAAAATACAAAGAACTAAATCTTTAACAAAATTATAAAACAAGTCCAGCATGGCTGAATCTAGCTTGAAAAATATAACCATAGTTAGTTGTGTCCAAATGAAGGGACGTCAAATATCCAGGAGTAATATTTCATCCGAGTTCCAACTATGTTAAGTTACTCTTTACAACAAATGCAGCAATATTTTTCTACTTCATTTAACACGTAAACAAGTATGTTCTTTTGTTACCTTTTCAAATGACAAAGCCACAGGTTTGTGGAGATAAAGACCTCTCAGTGCTTCCAGAAGCAATGAAAACAAAGAAGTGGAGAAATTTTAAATTAATGACTGCAAAACAAGGAATGAATATTATTTTTCAAAAAGACATTTTCTCAGTTTTTCCAGGAATTTTTAATGAGCTGTCGGTTGAAATTAACCAAATTTATGAATACTTTAATGAAATATTTTGTTATTTACGAGCAAATGTTTCAACTTCACATTAAACAACTCCACATTTAAAAACCAATTGGTTTTAATTAAACCTAAAATAATCAATCATTCTTAGACTTTAATTGATCTATTTATTCACAAGCAAGGTGAGATGAATTTGTCTGGGAAAAAATAGAATTTTCTCATCATGATTATTATTCATTATTCTTTATGCAGGTATGTATATTCAACTTGTCTAATTATACAATGGGAGTTGTCAATATTTAACTACTTTCCCAAGAAGAAAAATTGGCTTGCAATCAGTATCACTAAGGCATTAGGCTACTCAAAACCTTACTTGTTAATTCAAAGAAGGAAGAGTTGCAGCAGAGTCGGAATCTCCAATACCAAAGCCACTTTTTTATCTTTTACTATTTCAAGTCCAAAAACAAAAGCAAGGCTGAAGGAGATAAATAGCAATCACAAGTTAATTCCAAATGGAAACCCAAGAGTAGATTTTTCTGTCTGTGGATAAATGACAGTTATTCACCATGTGTGGATCATTTTTTAATTATTCCTTCTTTTAGATTTGATTTTATCAGCTCTAACCCTCAATCTTTAGTGCAGTTGGGTGGTGCTGCTCTAGAACTGAAATAAGCAGAATCAAGTTTGTCTTTTTTCATCCAAAGACAAAAACTGAAGATGAACATATGGGAAAAAAAGTAAAGCTGGCAACCATAGTCGAGGGCAACCAGAAATCTCCCTTTTCATGAGCTACTACACCAAAGTGTACAGGGGGCACTACTCCTTTCCCTGAAATGCTCCACTTTACCCTTGATTCGTACCTTATAATGCTGAGCATTAAGTAAGGCTGCATCAAGTACAATTTTTTTAGTCTTTGTTATGACTTGGCCTGGGATTGAACTCTGGTCTGCCAGACCATTGTTGAACACTCAACCCAGAAGTCCCATGGGTTGGTAGATGAAAATATACTGCACTCTAATCTCAGCCTTAAATCCAGGAAGGTGGTTGTCTGATGCTATTTTTCCTGATTTGTGATGAAAGTATAAATCTGGAATATATTTTACAAGATGGGACCCTAAAAGGTACTCTGATTCCAGATCAGAATGTACCTTAGAGTAATGCCACATTCCCAAATTCCCATTAGATGCAGTTGTCACACCCAGGACATGCATTTTCAGAGAGGGAGGCCTTAACCTTGTGCAGGGGATACAGTTAGAGTATTCCAAGTGCAACCAACAAAACAAAGGAAACTAGAATTGGTGAAGCAAGTCAAGAATCAAAGATACAGTTGGTGTTCACTCAATACTGATGTCATTGAGAATGGCACCAATCAACTTCTCACCCTAGCTGTGGATAAACTGCAAGGAAAATTAGGCTGTCTAACCTTGGTCAACCTCCAACTATCTTTAAACAATTTATTTGGCAACCAGTCAAAGAAATGATCAACTCTGATTTAAAACCAGAAATTAAAAAAAATTGGGGGGGGGCCAATTGCTTCCACTTCTCCCAGTAGATCAGACCAAGGATCATTCATTGCTGCTGGTATCATGTAACTCAGTACAACCTGTCACATGCTACTCAATGAGGAAATAATCATCTCCAACTAACTCCCATTGCTCTGAGAAATGTCAAGAAGGTAAATTACTAATTACAGCACCCTGAAGATCTAATACACTAGAGATGGAATAGAATCTGGAAATGGAATTAATCCAAGAATATTTTGGAACCAGAGGTGGTTGGGAATTCATTTTGTATCAGTATATTTGGTGGGTAGAAACATAACTAAAACATTAGGAAATGAACAATTTTAGCATGTTTCAAGGTTTGTTTTTGTTTGGTTGCTTGGGTGGTTTTAAAACATGTCAACCCTTGTAGGATTATTTAAAGCCAAAGTCATTTTTTTAATCATTTATATTGTTTCAAGTGACTAAAGATAATAATTTGTAAACAATTATAGCTTCAAGTAACTAGTCTTAATAACAATGATTCATACATAATTATATGGTTTGAAGTAACTATTTTTATTTAATAATAATCCTTAGTAAACAATTATGGCTTCAAGTAACTATAAAAACTAATAATAGTTATATAGTATCAAGTATTCATATCGAACATAAATAATTTTCAAATAGATTTATTTGACCTTTAGATGGTATCCTAACAGGTATTACAACTCCAGGTCAAAATGGACCTGGGAGTAATGGTAATCATGGAGAACACTTCACTCCTCAGAGCTCAAGAAATTGAGCCTCACCACTTGATGTATGTAAGTGTCATACTCAGGACACTTCTTTTTATCCCTCGGCAGAGATAGAGTATTCCATACTTCCACCAACAGGGCTGTGTATTTTCAAGGTGATTTATGCAATAATTAAATTGATATAGTTTGTAAGATTTCTGAAAAGGATGAAAAGTAACCTTTTTTTGAATTTTAACATAAAAAAAGGATCATTTTATTAAACCAAGACTAAATAGAATAATATTTAAAATTTTCTTTCTTAAAAAAAGCAAAAATTTTTTTTTCTTTTTACTTTTATTTTTTTTTTTTTTTTTGGAGGCAGAGAAATTCTTCAAGGCTAAAGCAATGCAAGATTAAAGAAAAATATCTTTGGATTAAAAAAATAGCAACAATCTAAATAGTGATAACTATAGGAAAAAATATATAATGAAAGATTTTTTTTTTTAACTGATATCTCTTTAAATTTCAAGATGTTTGTCAAGAATTTCTTATAAATCAATTTAATCAATTTTTACAATAATCTCTCCTTTATTTATTTATTATTTGGTTATCATATTTGTTTTTTTTGTCTTCCTTTTTCAAATCTTCCCTTGTTAATTCATCCGTTCCTGGTTGGCAACTTCTGAAGCAGCTGTCGACAAAATATAAGAGAATTTTACGTAATGAAATGTTTCCTTTCTTTATCTCATTCCCAACTCACCTCTGCACACATTACTCCATTCACTGCTCAACCATCTTTTTCCTAGCGGCCATCATTACAAAATCCTTATTTCTCTCTATAAATAAGTTTTTCCTATTAAGGGATCATTCTCTTCTTCAAATTAGAACCTGTACGCACTTCTTTGTTTCATTTTTTTTTTCTTTTGTTGGGGTGGGGGCAACAAGATTTTTCTCTTCTCTTATTTTTTATATAGACTTTTCTGTCAAAAGGCTTCAACATAGCTAATATACCCCTCAGGATCTAAACTGTTAATACACCAATAGATGAGACCCTTTTTCTACCCTTTTCATTATTCTTTTCTTTTTTAAAACCCTCATAATATTTTCTCATTGTTTACCTTAAGGATAACTAACTTTAGTCTATTATTACTTTTAAAAAAATTTTCTGTTTCAATAAGCCTCAGGTGTTTATGATGAAAATTTGGTGAAGAAAATTGAAAATAAATAAAACAAAAATTGATTTAAAAAAAACATTTTATATTTCCAATGTTAAATCAAAATCGTTTACACCAGGTTTTAGTAAATATATAACAGCTGGCCCATTTCTATAATTTCAGAAAACAGAAAAATCAACAGTTCAAGATTATCTGCAGGTTTCCAACATCCCAAAATGATTTGAAGCAAACCAGGGATTACAACATTTTGTATTTAGTAAGGTACTATTTACCAACCCCTCCGCTCGGGCAGGATATGACACAAGGTCAATTTTTAAGCGGAGTTTAACAGGTTTGAATTCAGAGTTTTCCTTCTCCTAGACTAGTTGCCTCACCAAGGCTGAAGAACCTAGTCCGTCCTACTATTTACCCATAGCTGGAGGGAGAATAAGGGGGTTCATACTCTTTCCCAAGGGTATTTGCCCGAAAGTGAACATAATAGCGCGACTTGAGTACGAACTCGCGTACTACGATTCCGCAGTTCATTGCTTTAACCATTACACCACGAGGACACCCCCCATTTTGTATTTAGTAAGGTAATGTTTCAGATCACATATTGTTTGTCTCTAGAGCCAGAAGATTGCTGTGGTGTCAGGACAGCTATTTATCTGATATTCAGGTTTGAAAAAATAATCACAAGTCCATATTTAACCAATTTCTTTACAATTGCCAGAAATGTGACACAAAGTCCATTTTTAAGGTAGTTTTGAGTGGGGGAGGCACCTGTGGTGTAATGGTTATCATCTTTGGAAATAGACAGTTCAAAACCTGGACAAGGGTGTTTGCATTTCACTTAGGAAACATATGAATCCAACTATTCTGCCTTCAGCCATGGGCAAATAGTAGGGACGACTGGGCTTTTTAACCTTGGTAAGGATACCAGTCTAGGAAAAGGAAAATTCTGATTTCAAACATGTTAAACTCAGCGTAAAAATTGACCTGATGTCACATCCTCCTTGTGTCGAATGGTCGGTAAATACATACAGCTAGCTTTGAATTCAGAGTTTCTTGTTCTTTAGACTGGTTGCCTTACCAAGATTAAACAATCTAGTCTTCCTTACTATTGAGCCATATCTGGTGAATGAGAGAACTGATGGATTCATTCCTTTCCCAAAGACATTAGCATAAAGTGAAACACAGCTTTGTCCAGGATTTGAACTTAGGTCACTGATTGCATTTCTTAGGATGATAGATGTTATAATAAGTATGTCTCCTCATAAATAAACACAAGTCATCACTCATTACTATTTTTATCTTGCTATTTACCAAACTTAACCATAAAAATTAAAAAAGCTAAAGATGAATTTAAAATACAATAAAAACACATCATTTAAACTGTGAATACAAAGTAATTTAAATATTTACATAGAAAAACTGTAAACAAATGTATGCCATTTAAGGTAAGTAACATAATCTTTTTAATTTTTTCATTATTCATAAAAAATTAAAACTAAAAAATTTTCAAATTATTTATTTATTTAATGAAAATCATTTTCTTTCATGTGTTCTTCACACTAATTGTAAGGTGTGTTGTCTAAATACTCAAGACATTTTTTAGGGCAAATCACAAAATAAATAACATAATTTTATTAATTTTGTTCATTTGGAGAAGCAAGTGAGGTTCTCCTACGGGGGTCATACACATGGATGTGCTAATGTTGGTTGATCGGCAAAAAATTATGTACAACAGCTCTGCGCAGACACAAGATGTAGTTCAGAGGACTCTGCCAGAAGCGATGGACAATAGGGACGGATATATATAGAGAGAGGTGCCTGTGGTGTAATGGTTATTGTCGTAGGAAATGGACACAGCGACACAAGTTCAAATCCCGGACGAGATTGACTGCATTTGACATAGCACTAATACCCTTGGGAAAGGTATGAATCCAGTTATTCTCCCTCCAGCTATGGGTAAATAGTAGGACAGACTGATTTCTTCAGCCTTGGTGAGGCAACTAGTCCAGGAGAAGGAATACTCTATACTTGAAACCATTTAACTGTGTACAAAAAAGAGCTCAAGTTCATTTGAGAATGTTATCTTTATCTATATAGTTTAAATCACTATGTATCTATCTCAAACTTAATCTTTTTATACCTACCTAACTTTGAATTTAAATGAAGATGTTTGCACTGCTGACTAACTTATTTAATAAATAAATAACATCAAGACTGCTATCTAGACAAGTCAGTGCCAATTTAAGAAAAAAATTATGAAGCCAAACTCAGTACTTTTTTAACAAAATGTTTCTGGCACAACACAAGATTATGCAAGTGCAGCTCTCTCAAGATTCACCAAACCTAACTCCATGTAACTTGTTCTTGTTTCTTAAATTGAAAAGTCATCTCTTGAGAAAGATTTAAGGACATGGAGGATACCAAAAGAAATATGATGGTGCATTTTTACATTATAGGAAAAGAAGAATTTCATTGGTGGAAATCTCCCTGGAATAAGCGTGTTGAATGTTAAGGAGACTATTTTGAACAGAATTAATGTTTTATTCATTGTTCATTCCTGTTTTTGTAAATACAGCTTTAGTTACTGTACTTTTTGATTCCATCTTATACATCTTTAAAGATGTAATTCATCTCAAGAGTAAGCTTTGAGGATGTGGAACATATTAAAAGAAATACAACAATGCAGGTCATTCTTCAAACTATATCAATAATTTCAGAGGTGCTTTGAACAATGCAAAAATCACTGGAATTAATGCAGTGGATGTCAAGAGGGCTATTTTGAAGAAAATTTGTGTTTCATTAGTTATACATTTCTATCGTAGCCCAGTTACTGACTGCATCTCTGCAAAGGAGTAAGACCCTCCCTGACAATGAGTGTCCTGATATGACACTAAATAATTTGATGGCAAGGTTCCAGTAAGCCTGAAGCTTTGGGAAATGCAGAGTACTCCTTCACTGCCAATGCTCCGAAGGTCCACTCTGGCTCAGAGTGGTAGCACCTGATAGGGTCCTACCTATGGGTTAAATCAAACTGTTTGAGATTTAAACTGAGTATAAACAAATGACTTATGTTAAATTGAATCATTTGAAATATAACAGTTTGATCATTTAACTGTGTGTAAACAAATAACTGATGTTTAATTGAATTGTTAGTGATACATAGCAATACTTGGAACTATTTAACTGCTTGCAAAAGAATAAGCTTAGACTTGTTTAAATACATTATCAACAAAATGTGTTTACAAATCATATATATATATTTAATGTATATGTATAAAACCCAACTAAACCAAATCATAAACATTTAATATGTATGTATAAAGAGGCTTTGGCATTAAATAACCTACAATGGTTGATATGCCATAAAACCCAACTAAACCAAATCATAAATATTTAATATATATGTATAAAGAGGCTTTGGCATTAAATAACCTACAATGGTTGATATGCCATAAAACCCAACTAAACCAAATCATAAATATTTAATATATATGTATAAAGAGGCTTTGGCATTAAATAACCTACAATGGTTGATATGCCATAAAACCCAACTAAACCAAATCATAAATATTTAATATATATGTATAAAGAGAATATGGCATTAAATAACCTACAATGGTTGATATGCCATGAAACTAAACCAACCAACCAAACCAACTTAATGACAGAGAGTGAGGTTTGACTGTATATTATTGAAGTAAGGGGAAAAAAATGTAGCATTAAAAATTTTCATTGTGCAAAGACCAAGCAATAATAAGAACTTAAATATTGAAATATAAACTCATAAATCATCACACCAAGTTTATATTCTAATATCCCAGTTCTCATATATTTATATATATATATATATATATGTATAAGTGAGGTGAAGATATGAGTCAGTATATTTGGGAATAAAAACTTTTTCTATTTCAGTAAAAAATATACCTTACACGCAAGCAAATATCATTAATGAAGATTCAATTGTTATGCATTCTCAGATGCAGGGGGAAGCAGGGTGTTGACCAAGATGCTGAATGGTCATTGTGTGGCATGGGGATTGAGTGAGATGGGTCAGACATAAGGCAGAAGCATGTAGGTGTCGGGTGGAAGAAAAGACTGAACAGAAGAGGATGAGCAGTGGGGTGGAACCAGGAGTGGCCACGTGGAAAAATGAGAGACCCTTTCTGTTCAATCTTTCCCCACCGACTGTGCATATGTACCAAGGTTCCCGCAGCACCCACCATGAACATAGAAGCCCTACCAGCTAATGCGTATATCCAAGCATACATGGTGAGTGAGTAAAAGTGTATGTATCGATTACACAGTTAATATATATCCATGCTTAATCACGCAAAAGGCACGAGTTAACCTGTGAACAAGCAGATGGAGGAGTGAGTGAAGGAACCTTAGATTATATGTGAAGGAAAGCAGATCATATCACTCCCTCTTTCTTTTTCTATCATCAACACCAATCAATGCCATATATATATATATATATATATATATATATATATATATATATATATATATATATACACACGTGTGTGCAGTATTAGGTGTGGGAGTCCATTTGAACAAGGTTTAACATAATATAGTGGTTCAATAATCAGCATGTAATTCTAAATACCAAAGCCTTTCAGAGCCTTCACTGTCTCTCCCAACCTCCAAGAATTTCTCAGGAATCCTTTATTAGCTGTAAGTAATGCCAATATCAGTACTGGAATCATGTTGAATCTCCACAGATTGGTAACTAGCAGCTGACCATATTGATGGCAAGTGGTCAAGACACAAATTTGAATTTGACATTGACTTTCATCAATTAATCATAGTGACAATAATGATAATAAAGTTAATAATAATGATAATAATAGATATTACTAACTACCATTATTGTATAGCGGTAGTTTTGATGATAATAGATTTATTGTTGCCTAATAATGTCATCTTGTAAGATGATAATAATAATAATGATGATTTTGGAAATAGCTGTGTACTCATCATCATCATCATCATCTCTTTCTAACACATTAATGATTAGAGTGTCTGTTCTTATTAATCTTTGGCTATATCATGACTGATACTCTATCAATCCATCTATCAACCATTATAGATAGACAGAGAGAGAGAGACATAGATTATACACACTCACACATACATATTGTACATATATATAAATTATCTCGAAAAAGTAGTGAAGGAGAAGTATTTATCAAGACAGAAAAGAACAATGAATGACTTGTAATGATAGTGTTGCGTAGCCATATACACAAATATGGCTATGTGCAAAATAGACATGTAATGTTCATTACTATAGAATATATAAAGAACATAGGAATCTCGGAATTTGAAAACACGTAACGACTTCTTGTTCAGGTACAAAACCTTTTTATTAACTTTGAGTTAAAGGTTTCGACATAAGGAGGAGAGACACAATCTTCTATGCTGTCTTATTCATTTGGCCCCCAACTCGAGCTCCAAAATCGATCCTTCTCGTTTGGCGTCTAAAACCCGACTCTTATTTTCTTCAAATTCTCACACAAACTTCCGCATGCTTCCGGTGCGTGACGTCACCCGCACCTTGTCACCCAGTATCGTCTCAGACTGTTATGATATCTGAGTGACACCTCCATCCGCTCGCGCGCACCCGCGTTAACACCTGCTTCAATCTTACACCCAACCAACCCATGTGCTGAGCCGAAAGGTTCTCAGCCTAACTAAACTCAAAGGCATGAACCGAAATCCCTTGGCTATTTCATAACAATAGTAGATATCAATAATTATATTGTTATCATATTTACCAACCCCTCCGCTCGGGCAGGATATGACACAATGTCAATTTTTTAAGCGGAGTTTAACAGGTTTGAATACAGAGTTTTCCTTCTCCTAGACTAGTTGCCTCACCAAGGCTGAAGAACCTAGTCTGTCCTACTATTTACCCATAACTGGAGGGGGAATAATTGGATTCATACCTTTCCCAAGGGTATTAGTGCTATGTGAAATGCAATCAGTCAGGTCCAGGATTTGAACTCGTGTCGCCATGTCCATTTCCTGCAAGGATAACCATTACACCACGGGCACCTTCACAATAATTATATTGTTATATCAGCCACTACTGTACAAAGATAAAGACTTTTGATTATAATAAATTCATTATTGCCTAATAATGTCAACTTGAAATGATAATTGGACACTTACTATAATAACAGTAATAATAATACAATTGTCTGGAATTTTTGGAAAGAAACAGATCACCTAATCCCAGCCAAAAAAGCTGAGCTAGTGTTAATTAACAAGAAAAAACTTTTCATCTGTTGGATTTTGCCATCCTAGCAGACTGCAGAGAGGAAATGAAACTAAGCGAAATGATAGGCAAATACTTGGACCTTAACTGAGAACTAAAAAAAGCTGTGGAACGTGTGAGTGACAGAGATACCAACTGTAGTTGGTGAATTTGGAACAATCCCTGAGGTCTTGGAATAAAGACTTGAGGAATTGTAAATCAGAGGAAGAATTGAGACCATCTAGACCACAGCAGTGTTAAGATTGGCTGCAATACTCAGAAGAGACCTGAAAACCTAAAGTGACTTGTCATCATTCAGACTGCAATGAAAGACCACCAGCAAATACCAGTGAGAAAAATTCACTAGGAGTGATATAATAAAGATAATTAAACAGTGAATTCATATACTCATCAACTCCTTCAGTCACATTAACAATAATACGTGAGGAATTGTAAATGCATATGTATACCTGTTTATTCTGATTTACTTTCAGCTATGTCACAAGATTGTATAGATAAATAGTTGGTTGGTTGGTTTGTTGGGTTTTATGGCATATCAACCTTTGTAGGTTATTTAACGCCAAATCCATTTTTATGTAAATAATCTGTTCTATTTAAAACAATTCAGTTTAGCATAAGTACACAGTTTAATGGTCAAAAACATTTCCATTTCTAACTATTCAAGCAGTTGTATGTAACAATTCGGTTGAGTGTAAATACAGTTTTAATGTCGAAAAACAGTTCTATTTCAAATAATTCAGTTAAGCATAAGCACGCAGTTTAAATGTAAGTACGGTTTAATTGTAAAAGTCATTTCTATTTCAAACTATTCAGTTTTACTCAAGCAATTCATTTTAGCATAAGTATGCTGTTAATTCTATTTAACCCATAGATAGGACCCTTATCAGGTGCTACCACTCCGGGCCAGAGTGGACCTGGGAGCAATGGCAATGAAGGGGTACTCCGCATTCCCCAAAGCTCCAGCATTGCTGGAATCTCACCATCAGATTGTTTAGTGTCATATCCAGGACACTCGTTAGGGAGGGTCTTACCCCTTTGAAGAGGTGCAGTCAGTGTATTCTACAGCCCCAGCTGACTGGGCAATATAGATAAATAGATTGTATAGATAGATAAATAGATTACACACACATATACACTATGTATCAATCAAAGCCAAAAGACTTGTTACTTCATCGATTACAATACAGACAGACTCGTTTCTCATGGCCTCTTTTTTTTTTTTCTTTCTTTCTTTGAGATAAAAACAAATTCCCAAATCTCACCCAGAATACCAGACCTAAAGTTAATTAAAAACGATGAAAACTTGCCATCAAGTGGATTTCAATGTTCCAGCAGCCAGTCAAGTGAAAATAAAAAGGAAAAGCTGGAAGAATACCTGAACCAGGTGAGCAAACTGAAAAAAAAACAGTGAAAAATGAAAACAACAGTGATACCAATTGTAGTCAGAGCTCTTGGAAATGTCCCCCAAAACCAGGGAAAGAGATTGCGAGAACGGAGAATAAGAGGAAGAATCAAGACCATCAAGATTATAGCGTTGCTGAAATTGACTCAGATTCTCAGAAAAGTTCTAATGATCTGTTACTCAAACTTAAGTGAAAAACAACCAGTAAAATGGTTGCTTGATTGGTGGATTTTAATGGCATGTCAATCCATCACATATTATTTTATGCCTAGAAGTTAGGGAATAATGTACATTGTACATCTACATTTACACTTTTGTAGTTAACAATTTTAACAATGTGTTAACATTGTCGGTTAGTTGGTTGATTACGTTTTATGGCCTATCAACCCATGCAGGTTATTTAATGCCAAATCCTGTTATATATATATGATTTGTAAACAAATAGTTTGTAGGTAACATTCTTAAATGAGCCAGAGCTTATTTGTTTGCACACAGTTAAATGGTTTCAAGTATTACTAACACTAAAACTTTTTTTTTGTATGTAGTTAAATAGTTTCAAACATTGCTATTTAATACAAAAATTCAATTTGATATCAATCATTTGGTTGTACACAGTATAGCAAATGATTAAACAATTTGACCCACAGATAGGATCCAAACAGGTACTACCACTTTGGGTCAGAGTGGATCTGGGAGTAATAGCATTTAAGGGGTACTCCACATTCCCCAAAGCTCTAGGACTTGAGCCTCACTAATCAGATGGTTTAGTGCCATATGTAGGACACTTGTTGGTGAGTGGGGTCTTATCTCACTGCAGAGATGCAGTCAGCATATTCTACTGCCCCAATCAACCGGTGAGAGCGAGAGAGAAAAACTTGTAACAATTAAAACTGAAAAGTAGAATACAGGAGGAAAAACTTTAGCTGAGATAGAAATCCAGAAAGGTATCATCCAGGGAGATGTGCTTTCACCATTATTAACTGTAATAGCGATGATGCCACTCAATCACAAGGAGCAATAAAATTTACAAAATCACAAGAAAAGATCGAACACCTAATGTACATGAATGACATCAAACAGTTTGCCAAAAATGAAAAAGAATTGGAGACTCTAATACAAACAACAGCTCTGTGCTGATACAGGGTGTAGCCTTGAAAACCTACCATAAGCAATGGACGACAGAGAAGGGTAGCAGGAGAGGGTCAGGGATATCCATGCTGATGGCATGACATGATGATGAATACAAGCAATAAGAATATACAGTCAGTATGTAGGAATGGAATTTAACAAAGAAAAATGTGCCATGCAAATAATGAGAAGCAGAAAAAGAGAAATAACTGTAGGAAAAGAACTGCCAAATCAGGGAAGAATCAGAACGCTTGGAGGAAAGGAAACCAACAAATACTTAGGAATTTTCGAAGTGAACACTATCAAAAATCAAGCTCTACAGCAGGAATCTCACCACAGAGAGAAACAACTGATCTGCCCCTCCCTTCTAAGATACTTGGCAGCATTCTTGAAATAGATGAATGAAGAACTCAAGTAAATGGACGAGAACACAAGAAAACTAATAACGATGCCTTAAATCCAAGAGAAAACATAGACAAAAAAAGGAAGAAGAGGACTCACCAGCATTGATGAGGACTTGAAGACATCATAAAAAAGAGCAAAGAAAACCTAATTACAGCAACCAAAAACACCACAAATAACATAATCATCAATAGAAGAATGACGACTCAGAAACAGAAATAGGAAGAAAAACAACTATATGAATATTCAAGTGACAAACTGTCAAAAGAGAAATTCTAAGAGAGAAACTGAATCTCTTCTAATAGCAGCACAAGACAATGCCATAAGGACCAATTTTGTTAAAGTGAAAACGAATAAGACACAACAGAATCACAAGTGTATGTTATATGGTGAAAGAGACAAAACAAATAATCACATAATTAAAAGCAGCAAACTAGCACAAAAGAAGTACACAATTGGGTGGGGAAGGTGATCCACTAGGAATTGCACAAAAAATTTGAATTTGACCATATTACCAAATGGTATATGCACAAACCAGAATCTGTCCTGGAGAATGAGACACCCAAAATTCTCTGGGATTTTGAGATACAAAAAAACTAAAACCTGCCAAATAGTGAACTTTGCCATACCAGTAGACCACAAAGTTGAAATTCAAGAAAACGAAAATAGAGTCAAGTACTTAGACCTTGCTAGAGAACTAAGAAAGTGATAATGATATCAATTACAATTGGTGCACTTGGAACATTCCCCAAAGGCTAGGTAAGAAGACTGGAAGAAGTGGAAATCAGAGGATGAACTGAGACCATCCAAACAACAGGATTACTAAATTCAGCCAGAATACTGAGAAGAGTTCTGAAGACCTGAGGAGATTTGCTGCCATTTTCACTCCAGTGAAAGATCATTAGCGAACACTTATGTTAAGAACTCACAAGGAGTAATATAATAATAGTTGGTTAGTTATTTGGGTTTTATGGCATATCAACCTTTGTAGGTTATTTAATGCAAAATCCATTTTTATACAAATAATCAGTTCTATTTCAAACAATTCAGTTTACCATGAGTACACAGTTTAATTGTCAAAAATATTTCTATTTCAAGCTATTCAGTTTAGTCAAACAGTTCTAATTCAAACAATTCAGTTTAGCACAAGTATGCAGTTTAGTTCTATTGAACCCATAGATAAGGCCCTATCAGGTGCTACCATTCCAGGTCAGAGTGGACCTCTGAGCAATGGTAATGAAGAGGTGCTTCGCAATACCCAAAGCCCCAGCATCACTGGAACCTCACCATTCAATTGTTTAGTGTCATATCCAGGACACTCATGGGGGGGTCTTATTCCACTGCAGAGGTGTAGTTGGTGTATTCTACAGCCTCAGTCGATCGGGCAATACACATAGTTTATGTCAAATCAGTTTTATTTCAGATAATTCAGTTTAGCATAAGTGTTATATACTCATTTACATCATCATTCAGCATCACAACGACACAATATCAAAGACAGACACATGAATAAACGACGCAGGAATGAAGGATGCAGGAACAATTAAGATGCAGGAAGGAAGACACAAGAAGACTTCTTTAGAAAAATATTCACCTCTCACTTTATTGCAAGGGTTCGAAAGGTTAGCATGTGAGAGGATGCTGGAGACCGAACATAAACTTCATATTTTGACCCCACTGATATGACCGTCACGTTGTGTCTTTATTGTTCTCCTGATGTTGAGGTCTACTCCATCGGGGCTTTCCGAGGGCCCCCTCGGTCGGGTGTGGCCTTCCCTACCACATCTTGTCTCTAACCCTCTGGGAGTCTGCTGGCAACTGCTTCGGAGGTTTCCGAGAACCCCCTCGGTCGGGTGTGGCCTTCCTTACCACATCTGGTCTCTACTGTCTGGAATTCTACTGACAACTGCTCTGGCACCCCAAACTCAACCGAGTTAAATAATAACTCAACGCCCACACGATCGCCTACTGGATCTTTGAATCGGATGTTTAATCGTCATCAAGCTGAAATAACTGTCATGCAGTTCAGAGGTTACTCTCTTCAGGTGCATGACTATAATGGCACAATGAGACCTTCACCTTGTCCCATATCATAAGCCTTAATCCGCCCATGCGATCTCGTTCGATTACTGGCTGTTGGAATGTGTCACTTCCTTCCGGTGTATCACCTTGGAATAGTATTCTTGGGCCGGGTCGAAGGTCAAAATATAACATAAGTACACAGTTTAAATGTCAAAACAGTTCTATTTTAAACAATCCAATTTAGCATGAATATGCAGTTTAAATGCAAAAAACAGTAAACTCAAACCATGATTTAATTCTATTTAACCCATAGATAGGATCCTTATCAGGTACTACCACTCCAGGCCAGAGTGGACCTGGGAGCGATAGCAATGAAGGAGTAGTCTGCATTCCCCAAAGCTCTAGCATTACTGGAGCCTGACCATCAGATTGTTTAGTGTCATATCCAGGACACTTGTTTTGGAGGGGGATTCCCCTCAGCAGAGAAGCAGTCAGTGTATTCTACAGCCCCAGCCAACTGGGCATAGTAATATAATAATCATTTGCAATTAACAACAGCTTCAAGTAAGTATTGTTGATAGAAATGATTTGTACATTTATATGGTTTCAAATAACTATTCCTATATTATAATAATAATAATGATAATTTGCAATTAATTGTAACTTTGATAAGTATTCCTTAGACTAATAATAAGTACAGTTATATAGTTTCAAGTAAGCATTCCTAATATAAATAATTTGCACAGAATTATATGGTTTTGATATTATGCAATGATAATTACCTTCAAAACCCCAGTGACTGTATGGAATGTAAAGTCATTGATGGACAGGTATAGATCACCAATATTGAAATAAACTATAAAAAGTTTGAGTTTTGATTGGTTGGTTGGCTGATTTGTTTTAAAGCCTATCAACCCTTTTTGAGTCATTTAAAGTCGAATTAAGTCATTTTGATAAAAATTTAAGCAATTAAGTTGAGTATAAGTACAGATTTTTGTTTACACACAGTTAAATGTCAAAACAGTTCTATTTCAAACAATTCAGTTTAGCATGATTAAGCAGTTTAAATGTCAAGACAGTTCTATTTCAAACAATACAGTTTAGTTCTATTTGACCCATGGATAGGATCCTATCAGGTGCTATCTGAGCCAGAGTGGACCTGGAGCAATGGCAATGTAGAGATACTCTGCATTCCCCAAAGCTCCTGCATTACTGGAATCTCACCATCAGATTGTTTAGTGTCATATCTAGGACACTCATTGGGGAGTCTTAGTCCTCTGCAGAGATGAAGTTGGTGTATTTTACAGCCCCAGCCGACTAGGCAATTTAGTTTTGATTTTAGTCAGTTATAGTAGTGGAGAACCTTATAGAGTGCACCTGTTTTGTTTTTTTCTTGAGGGTGGGGCATTAACATTTTACAAGTCTCTCTTTTAGGGACTTTGATCAAGTGACCACTTTCAAGAGCCCCACAATGTAACATCAAGTAACTATTTCTATTTGATAATAATAATTTAACAATTATATATCTTTATGCACCACATGGACTCTGACAAAGTGTATGGAGAGAAAGCTTGACAGCAATTGCACAAGAATGCTGCAAGCTGTATTGAACAAGTCCTGGAGGCAGCATCCCACAAAGCAGCAGCTGTATGGACACCTACCACCCATCTGAGAAACCAACAAAACTAGATGAGTAAGACATGCAGGACACCACTGAAGAAGTAAGGACAAACTCATAAGCGATGAACTCCTTGTGGACCCCTTTACATGGACAAGCAAGGGTAGGGCAACTAGCTAGAACCTATCTACAACAACTCTGTACAGATACAGGATGTAGCATGGAAGACCTACTGAGAATGATGGATGGTAGGGATGAGTGGCAGGAGAGAGTGAGGGAAATCCATGCCAGCAGCATGCCATGATGATGATGAAACCTTCAATTAACTATTACTATCAAATACTCATAATTTACAAGTCTTTATATAGCCTCCAATATATATCTATATCTAATACAAATATGTACATAATTATATGTTTTCAAGTATTCCTATCAAATACTAATAATGTACCATGTATTTGTCGCTGCCTCCCACCAGACACGACTTGACACAAGGTCAAAAGCCCGAAGGCCAATTAAAGTGGGGATAAAGGGGAGGGAAGGTCGGGAAGGAGCCGAGACTCGAACCCTGCTTGTCTGTGCTGCTCATCGGCTCACTTAGTGCAATGTGAGCCTGATGAGGCAAGCGGTTTCACGAACCCAAATGTGGGTCCGGGCACGTATGCCAGTTTACGGCTTAAACTAGACGCTTGGTCTAGTGCCGTACAAAGGGGACAAAAGTGCAGCTCGCCCACCCGAAGGTTGCCCAGCCGAAGCTGGGGGCCTATTCGGCCCCGAGTCTGCTCTTGGTTTCGAGCACCCATCCGGCACGAATGCCAGACGGCCCAGCTAAAAAGCCGGGGAGATGTACCATGTTTTTATAGCTAAGGAAAACTCTCAATTCAAACCAGCTTTACTCTGCTTAAAAAAATTGACCTTATGTCACATCCAGCCTATGGCAGAGGGGTTGAGTAAATATATATTACTTATATACATCAGAGTGCAAAGATCATATTAGAATACTGAGAAACAGAAGAGATTAAGGTTACTTCTCTAACATACATCAAGAATATGAATACTCATTTTATTTTTATTCTGAAAAAGCAAAATAAAAGCTAACAGAAAAACACTGGTTATTTGAAATTCTCGAACTTGTTTTCCAATTTGTGTCACATGTCAAGTACTTTTGAGATCACTCAAATGCTAACCATTTATACACCTTGGCCCTCAGCTAAACAAAAGCGGCATCAAGTAACATTAGCAATAAAATAGTCTTTATTCATCTATCTAACAGACCAGTTGGCTGGGGATGGAGAATACACTGACAGCATCTTGACAGAGGGGTAAGGCCCCCATCTAACGAGTGTCCTGATATGACACTACACACTCTGATGGTGAGTTTGCAGTAATGCTGGAGCTTTGGGGAATGCAGAACACCCCTTTATTACCATCACTCCCAGGTCCACTCTGGCCTGGAGTAGTACCACCTGATAGAGTCCTATCTCTGGGTCAAATAGAACTAAGCTATGGTTTCAATTGATTACTGTCTCTGCATTTAAACGGCATACTTATGCTAAACTGAATTGTTTGAAATGGAACTGTTTTTGTATGCTAAACTGATTTGTTTGAAAAAAAAACTGAATTTGACATTGAAACTGTACTTAAACTGATTTTTTTTTTAATTCAACTGTTTTGACATTTAACAGGATAAACAAAATCTACACTTATATTAAACTGAATTGGTTGAATTAGAGCTGTTTGATTAAACTCAATAGCTTGAAATAAAAATGTTGTTGACAATTAAACTGCGTACTCATGCTAAACTGAATTGTTTGAAATAGAACTGATTATTTGTATAAAAATGGATTTGGCATTAAATAACCTACAAAGATTGATATCATATTTACCAACCCCTCCGCTCAGGCAGGATATGACACAAGGTCAATTTTTTTAAGCGGAGTTTAACAGGTTTGAATACAGAGTTTTCCTTCTCCTAGGCTAGTTGCCTCACCAAGGCTGAAGAACCTAGTCTGCCCTACTATTTACCCATAGCTGGAGGGAGAATAATTAGATTCATACCTCTCCCAAGGGTATCAGTGCTATGTGAAATGCAATCAATCTTGTCCAGGTACAAAGGTTGATATATCATAAAAACCAACCAATCATCTATAAATACAACTTTTTTGGTTATCCTACTCATATGGTTGAAAATTCTATAAAATATTCTGCAATTCTAATAGCAGCTTATTGTTGTTGTTATTACCTGTATTAATTTTAATTATGGTTGGTAAGGAATTTATAAATTAAGGCCAAGCCCATGTGAAAGACCGCACAACCCCAAGAGAGAGACATTAATGAGACCATATGGTAGGAAATGATACAATCAAAATGAACTAACAACAGACAAATGCAACACATTAGGGAGTAATATATTAAGATGGGCTGGAATAAACCCAATCCATTACAAGGAATGTGGTTTTGCTACTGCAGTACAGTGGATTCATAAAATGCATTTTCATTACATTCTTTAATATGCTTACAGCCAAGCAAGGCACAACTGCATCTTGTAGTATATTGAATACTACCACCTCTGATGCACATATACATACATATCAATTTGTGTGTTTTAATTGAGCCTTTTCTTTTTAGTTATCTTCCTCATTCTATAAACTTTTCAGCTTTCTAGCAAGGTCCAAGTTATTATTATTCAATTCTTCTATCTTCCTCATTCCATAAACTTTTCAGCTTTCTAGCTAGGTCCAAGTTATTATTATTCAATTCTTCTATCTTCCTCATTCCATAACTATTTTTTAACTCTCTAGCAAGATCTAGGTTATTAGTATTCAATTTTTGGCCATCTCATTATGTTATCACATTTTTCTTTTTTATGTTCCTAAATTTTATATTCTAATGGCAAGAAGAAGATGATGATGATGTTCTTGTTCATCTTCTTCTGTTAACGACAGTAGTTGGCGACCATAGTCGAGGGTGAACTGAAGGCTCCCTTCTCGATAGCTACTACACCGAGGTGTAGGGGAGGGCACAACTCCTTTCCCTGGATTGCTCTACTTTACCCTTGATTGTGTACCTTATAATGCTGAGTGTTAAGCAAGGAGGCATCAAGTACCATTTTTTGAGTCTTTGGTATGACTCGACCTGGGATTGAACCCAAGTCTCCCGGGCCATTGGTTAACAACAGTAATAATTTTTATTCTCTCTTATTCTTATTCTGCAATCACTTCTTCTTGTACTAACTCAATATAAATGACATTTATCCTTACTGAGATAAATAAAATTATTCCAAAAATTATGAATATGAATATGATCAATACAATATATATGATCAATATGATCAATACAATATACATGATCAATACAATATATATATCAATATGATCAATACAATACAAATTAAATACAATTAATTATTAGAAAACAAACCCAGTGGATTTTGACATATTATCAAAAAAAAAAGATTTTTAAAAACTCTTAAGAAAAAAAGCTACACAAAAAATATAAAAGAAAATATAAATGCAGTAAGTACATGATTTCCAAACCCCTAGGCATAAAATAACCCTAAATGAGTTGACATGCCATTAAAATCAGCTCTTATACTAAAACTTCCTCTTCTATTACTGTTACTATTTCTTATTCTCTTTCTTCCTTTGCAGTCACTTCTTCCATTATAATTACTATTAATATATAATAAGAATATTTCTTCAGTTATTTTTCTTTTTATTCAATTAATAAAACCAAACAACTTATAAGATCCATTTTGATTGGATAATGATCAAATAGAAATACTAAAATCCTATTATCTTCTATTGAGAAGAAAATTAACTTTTGATTAAAAAACTACAGTAAGTGTGTTCTATATAAAATGTACAGAGAAAGGAAATTAGTACTCATTGACACAGAGAATGTTAAAGGTCTACTTGTTAATGAATGACACAGTATTCACAAAGCATAGTCTGGCACATGGTCATTTATATATTAGCAATAGTAAAGTTGGCGACTGTAGTCGAGGGAGACCTAAAGGCTCCCTTTTCAGTAGCTACTACACTGAGGTGTATGGGAGGGCGTAACTCCTTTCCCTGGATTGCTCCACTTTACCCTTGATCCTTACCTTATAATGCTGAGTGCTAATCAAGGCAGTATCAACTACCATTTTTTAAAAGTCTTTGGTATGACTCGACCTGGGATTGAACCCCAGTCTCCTGGACCATTGGCGAATGCTCAACCCACTAGGCCAATGAGCCAGTTAGCAATACTGTATCTAAAAGTTCTTCACTTTTTCAGTGCCATGTGTGATTAAAAAGCAAATTACAAGCACAATGCCATAAGCAAATATAATTTCCTCATTAAGATATACTGACAGTACAGATTCCCTGGACTCTCTCTCACCATCTATCCCTACTGGTCATCTTAACAAGTCCTTCAAAAACCATCTAGTATCTGCTTAGAGCTAATGAAAGTTTTTTTTGTGAATTAGCCAACAATGGTGTATCCATGTGTCAGAAGCCATAAGAGAACATCCCTTATGAATTTGTCCTTACCTCTTCAGCAGTGTCCAGTATGTCTTCTAATATTACTTGGATAATTTGTGAAATAGGACATAAGTAGCCATATAGCTGTCACTTTGTTGTTACTTCTAGGATTTGTTCAAAATAGTATGCAGGATTGTGTAATTCACATCTATTTTTTTTCTCTCCAAGAGTTTTATTAAAGTCCAAGTGGTTGGTTGGTTGGTTATTTTAAGGCATATCAACTCTTTATGGGTCATTTAACACTGAATTAAATTTCAAACAATTCAGTTTAGTATATGTATAGTTTTTTTGTTTAAAAACAGTTAAATGTCAAAGGGGGTATTCCCTTTTCACTTGCTACTTACTCTTGATCCAGGGGTGTCCTCGTGGTGTAATGGTTAAAGCGATGGACTGCAGAATTGTAGTAAGCGAGTTCATACTCCAGTCGTGCTATTACGTTCACTTTCAGGTAAATACCCTAGGGAAAGGTATGAACCCCCTTATCCTCCCAGCTATGGGTTAAATAGTACCACTACTGTTTTTCTAGGAGAATGGCTTTGGCATTAAATAACCTACAAAGGTTGATATGTCATTAAACGAAGAAACTAAACCAAACCAAACTAAATGTCAAAAAGGTTCTATTTAAAAAAATTCAGTTTAGCATGAGTACAATTAAGTTCTATTTCAAACAGTTTAGCATAAGTACACAGATTAGTTCTATTTGACCCATAGATAAGACTCTATCAAGTGCTCCCATTCTGGGGTAGGGTGGACCTAGGAGCAATGGAAATGAAGAGGTGCTCTGCATTCCCCAAAGCTCCAGCATTACTGGAACCTTACAATCAGAATTTTTAGTGTCATATCCAGGACACTCGTTTGGGGCGGGGTTACCCCTCAGCAGAGAAGCAGTCGGTGTATTCTACAGTCCAAGCTGACTTGGCAAAAGTCCAAGAGGTGTAACCATACAGTAGTGCAAATATGTTTACAACTTGAAAGAATTTCTATTCCATATTCTCTTTGCTGAACTGTATTTTTCACCCACTGGGTAATCCAGAATTTTGCTTTGATAGTTAATTAGCATACCATGTCATGCATATCTATTGTCGAATTCCGAGGTTTCAAAGTAACCTTTTCTGAAACAGACATTTTGTTTGTTTACTTTTTGTAAAATGCAACACTGGGAGCAATGCTGCCGAAAATTGGAAAATGTGGCAACGAAAGGGTTAATTGAAATGGGAGTATAATCAGAGATGAATTTACAGAGAATCCAATCACCCTGAAGGACAATAAAAGTTGAGATCGAGTCTGTTAAAAACCAAACATTCAATATCATTCTACTTGAACAATAATATCAAACTGGGCTTTAACAAAAGCTAATATGATGAAAGAATTTAACTGTTTTGAAATGTAATTTTTCTAACGACAACAGAGGTGAGGAAGGTGAACCAGGGATAGCAATACGTATTCATTGTCTCAAAATTACTGACATGATGACGAAAATGTTCTTTGATTAGCCAATTCAAAACATAATGTCAGAAACAACAAAGATTACAGTATTTCCTGCAAGGAAAGAACGAGCACTAAAAGTGTGTTTAGCAAACACAATATAAATGCTAATGGCCAGGATTATCTGATTACTTAGCATGGAAATTAAGAGCAGTTGTGTTTTGGTAAAGCCAGCCGCCAATGGAAGATTATAAATACAAGGAATCTATAGCATATATCAAGAGATAAGCGTGTAGTTGAATGACATTAGATTGGGTCTAAATGCATTAAATGATTTCCATCAGGGAACACAGGCTCAAATGTTGAGCAATCAATGGATGCATTCCATTAACAGGACTTATTTCAAGGCATGTATATGGAAATAAAATTAGTGGGGAAAGTGAAAGTAGAATATAAAAGGAAAGTGACAGGAGAAGGTGAATTAAATTGGATGAGGATCAGAAGCAAAATAGAGTCTCAGTAAAAGTAAATGTAAAGGAAGATGGAAGCTGAATTAAATTAGAAGTGAAAGTGAAAGTAGAAAAGTGAAAGTTGAATGAAACAATTGAGAATCGAAATAAAGGTAGAATCAAAGGGAAATTTAAGAGAGCGAGAGGGAGCAAATGATATTAAAAGAAGTATAATGAGAGGAAAGCAGAAAAAAAGGGAGTTTGGAAGACAAAACTCTAATGTACAAGAGGTGTGATAATAGATGAAAGATTCCAATGAATAAGCTGAAGGTAGAAGGGAAAATATAAAGTACAAAATAAAAATATAAATGAAGGGTGAATGAAATTGAGAGGAGAACTGAAGGGAATCTGAAATAAAAATTTAAAAAAAAATAAATTTAGGAGAAGACAAAGAAAGTGAAAGTAAAAAAAATAAATAACAAAGGTCAATTTGAATTTAGACATAAACAGATTGGAAGGAAAGAAAATTGAATTTAAATCAGAAGGAAGATGAAAACCATGCATCTGAAAAGAGTAGACATGGAAAGTTTAGCAAATTTTGATTTTAAAAGTAACTACATTAAATTAAAATGAAAGATTTTTTTTATCTAAAAGTAAAATAAAGGTAAAAAGTTCAGAAAAGAGAACAAAAATTTGTAGTAGTTAGAAAAACTAGTTAAAAAAACTATCAAAAAAGAGTTCAGAATTGAGAATAAAATTCAGAATGGAAAAGTAGATAAAGGGAAAATGAAATCAAACAGAAACTTGAAGAAAAACTGAGAAAAAATGAAAGCAAATGTGAAAAAAATGAAAGTGTTAAAATGAATGCAAACTGGTGAGAGTGAAAGTAGAGATTAGTGCTGAATTAAGTTAATAAGTTTCTAGAGAAGGAAACTGTACTGGTAATAATAGAATAAAAATAGATATGAAATTTAAACTGAAGCATGAACGTCAAAGTGAAAGTGAAACAATAAAACTTAGAGGATAAGAAGAATTAAAGAATACAAAACTAAAGAACGTTTTTTTTTAGACAAGATAATTTTAAGCATTATTCGTATAAGCATGACCAACATTAATCTCAACTTTTGTTCGCAGTCTTTCAGTTCATTTTTCTTCATATAACAGTTTATTTACATTGACTTGTAAAATTTGAAAAAAAAAAAGATTTTTATTTTATTTTCAAAGATTTTATTCTCCCTTGTCTTACACTGTCTTCATTTTGGATTTGTTTCAAAGACTTTTAAAAGTATCAAGAAATGTTTCGAGAATGCCGGAGGAAAAATTGCTTAGGAGAAGGGATAAGAGTTTAAAATTCTTCAAGCTTCAGATATAGATTCCAGACGTTTGCTCAATTCTTTGACAGTACCCAAAAGAGGGGGATGGAGGCATTATTATATGCTGTTTGCCTCTGGCTAAAAACCTAGGAGTGAAAGTGTATATGCAAAGAATAAGTGGAACATTACTAGCATAAATGAAAACCGAAAAAAAAATCTCTTTGGCTCGCTTTTCAAAAATTTTAAGATGGAAATGATATGAAAAAAATGTTTAGAAAATACAGTTGAATAATAGAATGAAAGCTGAAAATTAAAAAGAAAAGAAAAGAAAGATAAAAAGTAAAGAAGTTTAACAAAGAAAAAAAGGAAGGAGAATGTAATAGTTGTGATGAAAGAAAAAAGGAAAATAACTGAATGAAGAAGAAGAAAAAGACAAAAGAGGAAAATATTGATAACTGGCTGAAAAGAAAAAAAAAGAATATGAGATAAGTTGTGAAGATATAAGAGGTTGCTGAAAAGTTCTTGGCCTCAAGATAATGACTGAGAACTATGAGACATAAATAATATTTCTAGTCGACCTGCAGCTCAACATACTTGACATATCATTTCTCAAATTTTCTTTTCATGTTCCTTAAAATATTCAACAGAAAAATTTTAAATAAAAAGATCATTATCTTCTTGCTTGGGCCAAGCGTTTTTCAGCACTCCTCTTATGTCTGAGAATTGAATGAAAAATAAAAATTAAATGAATGAAATGAAAAAAAAAAAATTAGAATTGACAAAAGAATAAATTTTTCATAAAAAAATAAGTTGAGGTGAAAGAAACAAGAAAAAAATTGGGCATTCCTGTATTCACACTCTACACATATTTAAATAGTTGATTTCATTCCAAAATTCTCTATCCTGAATAATGACTAGAACATTGCTTCTTTTTATCACATGAAACTTTACATCACAGTGATGATATTTGTAAGTGATTACATTTTAGACTGTATGTGTGTGTGTATGTATATATATATATATATATATTAAAATGAACAGGTTCACAAATTAATTTGAATAAGGTACTTATGGTTTTTATTTCATATAATTATGCTTCACACATGTTTCAGACTTCATGGTCTTCTTCAGGAGAGTAATAATGTTTATTATTAGTCTCTGAGAGAAGGACATAAATGAAGTCTGAAATGTGTTGACCATGATTATATAAAATAGAAACCTAAAGTACAATATTCAAATTCATTTGTGGACCTTTCTATTTTAAAATAGTTACTTTTCTCTCATTGGACCAACAAAAAAATTTATATATATATATATATATATATATATATATATATATATATAGTTTTTTATATTTATTAAAAAAAAGATTTCGCCATGTTGGTGATTGAGTACATATATCTAACTTAGGATAGTGTAAACATTGAGTTAATGGTGTTTGGGGAGTGATGATCACCTCAAAAAACAGTCACCAAGCACTGTTGATTTGGTTTACACTATCCAATATATATATATATATATATATATATATATACACACACACACACACATATATATATATATATATATATATATATATATATATATATACAATGTAAAAAGTTAAGAGAGATTCCTCAACTTTATGTACTGTCTATATCACGTATGATATATCCACATGATATTCAGATGGATTGCAATACTGGCAGAGAGTATTTTCTACTATTATAGTTTCCAACTGAGAATGAGAAAATATATTTAAGGAAAGGAAGGGAAGAAATGTGAACAAAAGATGGCATATCTTTCCTTCTCCTTCTACTCATTATTCCTCTTCTTTCTCTCTCTCTTTCTCTCTCTCTCTCTCTATATATATATAAAGATGAACAAAAGTGGTTAAACAAATAGGAATATTTCTTTGTAGTTCATTTTTTGTCTTATTGTTCTTAACTAGTTTCAACTTTAGGCCATCCTAAATAGAAAAGTTTTAGAATACTTTTTATAAGAGTTAAGATGCTACAAAAGAAAAGATGAAAATTCAACGAGTAATGCAGTGTATGTATGAATATATAAATTAAATTGAGTGTATTTAAGAAAAATATTTTTGCATATATGTTTTATGGAAGATAGCAAACATTCTAAACCTGCCACAATCTGTTTCTACTATTTTCTAACATCATTGTCTCAGTATAGAATTAAAATTATGTAAGAACTGTTCTAAGTCCATAATAATCACTCAAGTATAGATTATGATTGTTTAGTTTGGTTGGGTTTTCTAGCATATCAATAACTGTTGGTTATTTAATGCCAAATCCAGTTTTTACATATATATTGAATATATGATTTGTAAACACATTTTCTTTAGATAAACACAGTTAAATGATCAAACAGTTCTATTTCTAACAATTCAGTTTAGTATAAGTCAACAAAGTTAAATGGTTCTAAGCATTGCTATGTATCATCAACAGTTCAATTAAACATCAGTTATTTATTTATACACAGTTAAATGATCAAACAGTTCTATTTCTAACAATTCAGTTTAGTATAAGTCAACAAAGCTAAATGGTTCTAAGCATTGCTATGTATCATCAACAGTTCAATTAAACATCAGTTATTTATTTACACACAGTTAAATGATCAAACAGTTCTATTTCTAACAATTCAGTTTAGTATAACTCATTTGTTTACACTCGGTTTAAATGTCAAACACTTCTTTTTGACCCATAGATAGGACTCTATCAGGTGCTACCGCTCTGGGCCAGAGAGGACCTGGGAGTGATGGCAATGAAGGGGTACTCCACATTTCCCAAAGCTCCAGCATTACTAGAGTCTCACCATCAGATTGTTTAGTGTCATATCAGGACACTTATGGGCGGGGTCCCCTCTGCAAAGATGCAGTTGGTGAATTCCAGATGACTGAGCCATATAGATTTTGAGTACATTCAACCATCCTCAGCCACTGTCCAGAAATATATGTACAGAGTGCAACAGCAATACCTCCCACATTTTAAACTATTATCTAAATGGAGCTAGTGAACTTATGTATGTGTTAATGATGACTCCATCAAACTAATATCTGACCATTTTTTTGTAATATTAGAAAATTGATACTGCTATGGTTTGAAAATTCTATCCAGAACAGCATCATTCTGACATAACATGAAATGAGCACAAAAAGATCTCTGTGAAGCAGTTATAGATTCACCAGTCTTATAAAAACATTCCAACAGAAAATGCATGGTGTGCACTCATCTAAGCTGTGATCATAATTACTCACATCTGAAAAAAAAATGCTAAGACATTAGCTAGATGGAGCTACCATTAGCATTTACTAAGTTTACTTGCACCGCACAGGTGACAGTTTAAAATATGGGAGGTATTTCTGCTACAAATTGGATATCAAATTAGGAAATCTGCTTCAAGTAGTGTATACAATCATCAGATGGAAAAGTCTCATGACTGTAGATACCACATGAAAGTTAAAGTAATGGACTATGTTCATAATTTGATATTTTTCTGGATTTTATATTTGGTCAGCTGTAGAAGAGTCAAGTACTTACCAGGGTTCAATCCCAGGTCAAGTCATACCAAAGACTAAAAAAAATGGTACTTGATACCTCCTTGCTTAACACTCAGCAATATAAGGTACAGATCAAAGGTAAAGTGAAGCAATTCAGGGAAAGAAGTATAGGCCTCCACTACACCTTGGTGTAGTAGCTATTGAAAAAGAAGCCTTCAGGTCACCCTTGACTATGGTTGCCAACTTTACTTACTTTATATATATATGTGTGTGTGTGTGTGTGTGTGTGTATTAGTTATTTACTCATCTTAGCTTTGTTGCAGCACACAGTAAGAATCAAAATCACTTGTAATGGTGTCCTTGAGTAACTTGCAAAATATTATACCATGTGAGATGCCTAAAAACCTAAAGATGACTTAGAGTTAGCACAAAACCAAGAAAATGTGAAGATCAAACTTACTATTCATTCATAATAGTTCTGAGAGACAAGGTACCTTAAATTATTTACTAAGCTCAGTGGAAACTCAAGACCAGAATTATAAGGTATCCAATGAAAACACGACTTATAACTCATATAGGTACAGCAACGAATCTGTTAGGTAAGGAGTTAAAAAAAAATAGCATCTATTTTAACCAGAAATATCTATTTTTCAACATAATCTCTTTCCTTATCAGTGCAGTTAATGCAGTGGCAAATATTATTCAGCTCGACTGAACACTATACAATGAAAATATTTAAAACTATTCATCTAAAATTTATTTTTCTTTCCATGATATAAACACAGTGTAGTTTTAAGCAAAGAATTACTCTATTTCTTTCCAGCTTTTCAAACATATTGGATTGTGATTCTTGTCAGATACAATTTACAAACAGAATTAAGTCAGTTTCATTCCTTCCTTCCTTTCTTCCTTCTGTCCTTCCTCAGGAAGTTACGTAAATGATAGGCATGAATAATCTATGATGATAATTGTCTCCCTAATTTATAATGGAAAGATTTAGACAATTTTCTCATAAAACAATTAAAAATAAAATAACAAATTACTTTTATTTATTTTTTGGAGGGTTAATATCCTTATTTACAGCTTTCACAAGAATTTAAAGATAAAATCAAAGGGCTTTACCATTTCTTGCTTCTTTCTTTAAATAAATCGAGGAAGTTTAATAAAAATGATAAATTATTTTTGTTCTTTTTTTTTATCATCTTTATATTAAACTATTCAAATAAATATTTTCCTTTGTGTTCACTTAAATTGTCGTCTTTTATCTCTTCTTATTTTTTAGTTTTTCCACTTCTTCTGTCTTTCATGCTTTTTCAATGAGGGCCTCTCTTTCCCTCATGAGAAACAAAATTCTTTTAAGTCCATTATGTACAAGGTGTGCTCAAAAAGTATTAAGACTTTATTAAGCTTTATTTACCAAGACAGAGATTACACATGAATGAAATGTTAATTCTAAAAAGAATAGTCTCTTTGGCTTATAAGACATTTATTCCAGTGAGTTTTTTAATTGGTCAAAGCATTACTTCAACTCCATTTTTGGATGTGGTGTGAACTCGTTATCATATTTATTTTAATGTCTTCCACACCCTAAAAATTTAATGTTGGGAGCAATTCTCAATTTAGGAAATCAGAAAAAGTTAACCTAGACCAAGATTGGCAAATATGAAGAAAACTGCACTCACACAATTCTGTGTTTCATCATAAACATTCATTCAAAAAGTATCAAAACTGAGTTCATGTTAGATTATCTTGTTGATATAAGCCATAAACAATATCCTGTTTGAAATATATAGCAATTTGACATTGTATTCTGAGGGAAAATCTTCCAATTACAATGAAATGCCAGTCAAGTGGTGCCCATTTTAATTTAAAATATTTGCCTGCCAGAAGCACCTATCACTGTAAATGCAGAAAACTGGTCATTGTGGTCTAGACATTATTTATTTATTATTATAATTGTTGTTCAGCTGTGTACTTGTCTTCACTTAGCATAAAAAATTTAAAACTTCAGTCTCATTAGATGCAGACATAACAAATATATTTATATAAAACTGTTTATTGTTTAAAAGTACCCTGTTGGCGAGACTTAGAATACACCGATTGCACTAAAGTAAGAACTCACCATAAGGGGTTATCCTAGATATGATACTAAGCTGCACCTATTCTGGAGTATGGGGTCACCCCTTCATGGCCATTACTCCCAGGGCCACTCTGATCTGGAGGTTCTCATCTAGAGGTGTTTTTGAAAATTATTTGTATTTGATAGGAATACCTGATCCCATATAACTGTGAAAACAAATAATTATCATAGCCAAATAAAAGTACTACAGTTTAAGAAAAATGATTGCAATAGAACATTAAAGATACAGTAATAATTATAATCAAACATTTATAAATAAATCAAATTTCAGCATTAAATAACCTATAAGGAGTTGATATGCCATTAAACCAAACCAAATATAGATAATTAATGAATCTTTGCCCTTAATTTTTCATCAATTCATGAAAACAAATGTGTCTTGGATTTAAGGTAAAAACAAAATTGAAATAATAATAATGAGAATAATAATAGTCGGAGAGGACAAAAGTAAACATGATTGGTTGGGAAAGCTGATCTACTGGGAATTGTCCAAAAGATTAAAATTTGATCATACTACTAAATGATATATATACAAACCAGAATCCATCAAATAGAATGAGACATAAAATTATGAGATTTTGAGTTATAAACAGATCACTTGATTCTGGCCAGAAGACCAGGCCAAGTGTTAATTAACAAGAAAAAAAGAACAAGTCATCTGTTGGATTTTCCCATCCCAGCAGACTACACAGATAGGCAAATACTTGGACCTTGCCAGAGAACTAAAAGAACATAATGGTGATACCAACTGTAATTGATGCACTTGGAATAGTCTTCAAAGACTTAGAAAAAAGACACGAGGAATTGGAAATCAGAAGAAGAATCAAGACCATCCTAGACCATAGCGTTATTAAGATCGGCTAGAATACTCAAAAGAATCCTAGAGATCTGAAGAGACTTGTTGTCACTTAGACTCCGGTGAAAGAAAACTAGTTAATGCTGATGTGAAAAACTCACAATATCAATAACAGTAGTAATATTAGTTGTTGAAGTTACCTGATGTGTGAAAATGTAATATTTTCAGTAGATTTTTCGACATAATTTTTGTACTTCTTTCTTTTTTTTTTTTTGTTTTTTAAATAAAAAAAATTGTCTTCATATGAAAGTTTCTTTGGTTCTGAAATAAAAGAATAATGTAAAAACAACACACTGGAAATATAATTTCCCTATTTATTTTCACAGAAACTACAGCAGGTACAGAGAACACAATAATACCATTTGAGCCCAGCTGACTAGGGCTGTAGAATACACTGACTTCATCTCTGCAGAGGGCTAAGAAACTTCCCCAAATGAGTGTCCTAAACAATCTGATGGTGAGGCTCCAGAAATGCTGGAGCTCTGGGAAATGCAGAGTACCTCTTCATTGCCATCACTCACAGGTCCATTCTAGCCCAGAGTGGTAGCACCTGATAGGGTCTTATCTATGGGTCAAATCAAAGTGTTTGACATTTAAATTGAGTGTAAAGAAATGACATGCTAAATTGAATCATTTGAAATAGAACTGTTTGATCATTTAACTTTGTGTAAACAGATCACAGATGTTTAATTAAATTTTTAGTGATACATAGCAATGCTTGGAATCATTAAACTTATGCTAAAATGAATTGTTAAAAATAGAATTTTTTGATCCTTTAACTGTGTGCATCTAAAGAAAATATGTTTACAAATCATATATTTAATATATATGTAAAAACAGGATTTGGCATTAAATAACCAATGATGGTTGATATGCCATAAAACCAAACGAAATCAAATAACATCAATGGATAGAGTAAGTTTTAGCTAAAAAATTTTCATTCTGCGGTCAAGGCTGCAAAAAAAGTAACAATCAAAACAAAATTTTGAACGTCTGCGGTGCTCTAACCAGTATCGCCTAATTTAGTCA
This sequence comes from Sepioteuthis lessoniana, assembly GCA_963585895.1. Classification (NCBI taxonomy): domain Eukaryota; kingdom Metazoa; phylum Mollusca; class Cephalopoda; order Myopsida; family Loliginidae; genus Sepioteuthis; species Sepioteuthis lessoniana. Next base: position 3,158,601 of record CAUZXS010001320.1, read on the forward strand.
GAAAGACTATTCTTAAGGTACCCAGTCCAATGCCCTCAAGAGGTTTAACTGTTGAAGAACTAAATTTTTTAGGGGGAGGTTGTTTTGAATAAAGTGGTTTAATCCAAGTATTTCAAGTTGAATCCTATTTTACTATAGATTGTAAGCCTACTATTCACAGGTTGAAATATAAAAAATATTTGCATCTTAAAGCATTTTCAGTATTTGTAGTTTGATTGATTTTATGGCATGTCAACCTTTCTTGGGTTATTTTATGCTAAAGTCAGTCTCAAATTAGATAAGGTAAAAAAATGTATCTTCACAATCCTTTTAAGCAGGTAAACACTCAATATTCAATTGCAATATCAACGTTTTAAGAGCCAGTATATAAATATATCTTCACCATCATTTTAAACAGGCAAATACGTCAGATTCAGTCGTAATATCATGGTTTAAGAGCCAAAATATCAGCTTAATTTAAAATCAGTTTAAACATCATATCAAATAGATCTGTTTGACCCACAGATGGAAGCCAAACAAGTACTATCATTCTAGATGAAAGTAGACCTGGTAGTAATAGCAATGAAGCTGTATCCTACTTTCTCCAGAGTTGAAGAAGTGGAGCCTCATTATGGGATACAATTCAAGTTGGAACATATTTTTTGTTCCTTTTTGTCAGGTGAATTTTGAGCAAAAAAGTCCAGTATATTGGAGGATCAAAGCACAAAAAACTAAGAAGTTAATTATTCAACACCAAGTAGTATGCAAAAATTACAAAATAAGTTTTGAAAATTTAAATCTTTTGGCTTCTAGTTCAATACACTCATTTGTAAATTATTACTTTTGAAGAAATTAAGGAATTTAGCCATGAACAAGTATATCAGTATGATGCTTTCTGCCCTATGTTGGAACCACTCAGCTAAGAACTCAATTCTACTTATTATTGTTACAATAGCAAACCATTTCTTCATTCCAGAGTCTCTATAAAATCCTAACAATTCATTAGAGTGCTAGAAATATTGGCCTGTGTTCAACCTTGATTGGTGGTTAGGTTCAGTCTCTGTCGAACTAATATGGCTGCTCTTATTCAAGTCAGGTTCAGGAAAAAAAAATCACAGTAATTATTTTTGCCTCAGTACTTAACAACTGTTTCTATTTTATTCTATGAATTCTTTTCTTGGCATCAATAATGTGTGAGTGTGTGTTTGAATATATATATATATATATATATATATATATATATAGAGAGAGAGAGAGAGAAGGGTGTAAGGATTATATATATATATATATATATATAGGTAAGATTTGGAATAAAATCCAATGTTAAAAGAAAAGGAAAACAGAATATATATATATATATATATATATATATATATATATATATAAAGAAACAAAGAAATAAGGTTTATGCAGACATTGTTTTTGTGGAATAAAATTCATTTTGAAGAAGCTATCCTTATAGAGAAACATGCCATCTGATTTTCTGTTTAGTATTGCTTTTCTTATATATATATATTTATATAACATGAATCCAAATATTCTCCTCCCAGCTATGGGTGAACAATAGAGACAACTGGGCTCTTTTATCTTAATATGACAACCAGCTTTAGAGAAGGCAAAGTCTGAATTTAAACCTGTTAAACTCCACTTAATTTTGACGTTGAGTTGCATCCTGCTCATGCAGAGGGATTGGGTATATATATATATATATATATATATATATATATATATATATATATATAGCAAGACAGAAAGTGAGAAAGAGACTTAAACATACATACAATCACACACACATACACATTTTGGTTGGTTGATTGGTTGGTTTGTTTTATGCAGTATAAAATAAAACCAAAATACTTTTAAGAATTGATTTATCTAAATCATTCTGTAATCAAAGCAAAAATGTGCCCTTTGTACTCATCTAACATATTTTGGAAGTTGATATTTTTGCATTAATTTTCTTGTAGGTGTATTAAAAATGTATCGAGACTGCTGCTGTATTTACCAATATAAGAATCAACAATGAATAAAATGTTAATTATCTTCAAAATAGACCCCATGACACTCAACACTCTTCTTTCAGTGAGTTTTAAGATCACTTTTGATATGGTCTGTAGCTGTGACATTATATTTCTTTTTTAATGTCCTCCATGTCCACAAATCTCTTTCCCTTGAGATGAATTTTTGGTTTACGAAATAAGGAAAAGTTGAACAATTTTCAGTTTAATTTATAGCTGTAATAATAATTTTGTGGAGTATGCATTTGTGCAGAATGTCATTTCTTAATCATCCACATTCCCAATATGATATTAACTAAAGAATGCTAATTAAGATCCTTCACTTCTTCCTAAATAGAAGTATCAATACCATTATGGATTGCTGTTACAATAAGCAATGCTCATGCATGGCGTAGTGGTTATCATCATAATAAATGTACTCAATGTTCAAGTTCAAGTCCTGAATGAAACTGTTTGGATGTCACTTTACACTAATGCCCTTGGGAAAGGCTTGAATCCATAATTTATCCCCCAAATAAATAAATAGTAAATTGGACTCTTTAACCTTGGTATGGAAAACTCTGAATTCAAACCTGTTTTGTTTCCCTTAAAAACTGACCTTGTGTCATATCCTACCTGTGGTGGTGGGGGGTGAGTAAATATATATACAATAGGAACTCAGTGGGAACATAATTTTTCTGTTAATTTAATAATTTTATATTATACAGTTTTGAATATTAAATTATATTAAATTATATTAATTATATTAAATTATATTAAATTATATTAATTTTTTTTATCTTTAAAAATATAAAATGGTAAGAAATAGTCTTTGAGATTTATTCAGACTTAACAGACAGTTGGTTGGTTGGTTGGTTTTACAGCATGCCAACCCTCATTGGGTTATTTGTTGCCAAAGTCAGCAATTATATGACTCAAAGTAATGATAATAATCATTTGTAAACAATTATAGCTTCAAGTAACTATTCTCAATACAAATAATTCAGACATTATTATATGGTTTCAACTATCTATTCCTCTTTAATAATGATAATGCATGCAGTTATATGGTTTCAAGTTTTTCTATTCAATACTAATAAGTTTATGGTTTCAAGTTTTTCTATTCATTACTAAAAATTTGCATGCCATTAAATAGTTTCAAGTTTTTCTATTCAATACTAATAATTTTCAAAATGATCTATTTGACCCATAGTTTGGACCCTAACAGATACTACCACTCTCCATCAGAGTGGACCTGGGAGTAATGGCAATAAAGAGTGACTTCACACTACATAAAGTTCCAAAATTGGAGACTCACCACCAGCAGTGTTATATTAAGGACCCCCTTTTTGTAAGGTTGAACTTTATTCATCTGCTAGGGTTGTCAGTGTATTGTAAGCTCCACCCACTGATCAATGGCATTAATATCCATTGCTTTCTCTCAGTTTACTCCAATGTATCAGGGTTTCATTGTATATTGGTATTTTTACTAATGAAAATAGTGTGGAGGGGTCCCATTATGGATATGATCAACAAAAATACTTACCACGTAATGTATTTTTGAAAACTGGTGAATCTTTAATTGCTACACAGAAAGCTTTTTGTGCTCATTTCATGTTACATTGGAATGATGATGTTTTGGATAGAGTTTTCAACTATTAAAAGTATCCTGAACAGCATCATTCCAATGTAACTTATAAAGTTGGCGACCATAGTCGAGGGTAACCCGAAGGCTCCCTTTTCGATAGCTACTACACCAATGTGTAGGGGAGGGCGCTACTCCTTTCCTGGATTGCTCTACTTTACCCTTGATCCGTACCTTATAATGCTGAGTGCTAAGCAAGGAAGCATCAAGTACCATTTTTTGAGTCTTTGGTATGACTCGACCTGGGATTGAACCCAGGTCTCCCGGGCCATTGGCGAACACTCTAACCCCTAGGCCAATGTCCGGTACAAAAAAGCTCTTGGTGTATCAAATACATATTCACCATTCTTAAAAACGTTTCAATAGCAAATATACATTGTGCATCAGACCAAGCCAAGATCTTAACTGAAAAAGAATAGTATGACATTAGCTCGATGGAGCTACCATTGCCCCTCACTTAATTTCACTTGCACAACACAGGCGACAGTTTAAAATGTGGAATGTATTTCTGCCACACTCTGTGTGTCAAATGAAAAATCAACAGATAATATAATTAATGACTAAAAACTAAAACACAATAATCATATTTACCAACTCCTCCGCTCGGGCAGGATATGACACAAGGTCAATTTTTAAGCGAAGTTTAACAAGTTTGAATTCAGAGTTTTCCTTCTCCTAGACTAGTTGCCTTACCAAGGCTGTAGAACCTAAAACACAATAGTAGCATATTAAAGTAGATGACTACATTGTATTAGACAAGGGAATAAAGCAAATGTACCAATATATCATGTTGCATTAGACAGCTAAAAATATTGCATTAAACAGAGAATAATGAAAAAAATTTTGTCATCTATCACATAAGAAATACAATTTTTTTTTCTATCTATATAATTGCTGGTAGTTATGTATTGCTTCCAAAATCTCTTCAGGTCGCCAGGACTCTTCTGAGTGTTCAGCTTAATATTAACAGTGCTACGGTCTGGATGGTCTCTATTCTTCCACTGATTTCCAAGTCCTTGGAGACCATTCCAAGTGCTCCAACTACAATCGGTATCACTGTCACCTTCATGTTCCAGATCTTTTTCAGCTCTCTGGCATAATGATAATGATAAGAAGTAGTAGTATTAGTGTACTTAGTAAAATAAAAACATTAATCTTATTCCAACATTTTGTCTCCTATATACAGTGACAAGTATGTCATTTTTAATTTAAGGAAGGTTTGATAAGGCACTCTCACAGGCCCAACTATTTATGTAAGCCCTATCTCAATTTCAAACAAGACAAATAAATCTCTGACTAAAAAACTAGGTCAGACAGGGCTCATTAGCTGAGAGTAGCAGTCAGAAATGAACTTTGTCTGTTTTGTTATTTAAGTCAGATTTCATGTCCTACTAACTCCCTGGATCTTTCTTGAATGAATCCATATTTTCAATTGCGGGTACACTTTTCTTGTAATCTCCCCACACAGTCATAACCACCCACAAATCAATCAATCAAGGTATTAAAACTAATTAGAACAAGAAGGAGTCAGAAGGAAACAGACAGGCATAGGAACCAAACAAAAGTGAAAGTAAAATTTTCTTACAATGACTGGTCACTGTGACTGACCAGCCAGATTGCCAGTGCTTAGGTGGACAGTCCTACAAGGACACTCTCTCCCTCCCTTCCAATCATCTGCTGAGTCATGAGGCTGGGAAGTGGGAGCATCTGGACATGAAAGGACAATGGTCAAGGAATAGGGACAGGAAGATAGTCTTGAAACTCTGCCATCAAGTACTTGGAATGGACAGAGAAAATGAAAAGGAGAAAAATGAAGAGAGTAAGTCTCAAGATGACCACTTCCATTGGGCATGTTGATAAGGTGGTCATCTTGCTGACCAGTGGATGATGTCGTGGTTAACTAAGCGGAAGGGAAAGGACTGATACTAGTTGGGATTGATGACCAATTTAATGGCCAGTCAAGCGGGCTGGGTGGGCCTATCAGCTGAACAAAGCATTATGAAGGGATAGAATTATATATTAGTCAGCTTATAAGAGTGAAACAATATACTATTCAAAATGAAGGGTACTGAATTTGAAATCTTGACTGAGAATACAGATTCTTCAGAACTCTCACCACATATCAATAAATGTATCTGTTTCTACACACAGATGCATATATGTGTGTGTGTGTGTGTGTGTGTGAACACACACATGCATATAAGAATAATTAACACAGAAGAAAGATTCCTAGTTGTCATAGCACTTTTGTTCATGTCTTAGTCAATTTCTCTCTCTCTTTCTTATATATATATATGTGAGAGAAAGAGAGAGAAATAGAATAGTTGTATCTGGGAAAATTCCATGGAATCCATTCACAATAATTGCACAAATTTAAACAATAAATCTGCAAAATTTGGTTTTAAAAAGTTGTTTCTATGCATACGGTTAAAATATGATATCATTTGAACCAGAATTGGCAAGTTATTAGATTTCAAAATGATAGCAAGTTTTTTTAAACATTATGTGTATCGTAAATGATATCAAATTTTTTTAAACACCCTATATATATATATATATATATATATATATATATATATATATGAAAGTAAATATGGATCTAAATCCGATAGTATGAAGAAAACAGAAAAACAGAATAATCCAAATAGGTGAATTTATTGTGAAGTAAAGCCAACGTTAAACATTTCGGTTTCAATAACCTTCATCAGAACTTTGATATCAGGAGAATTGTTGATGCTTGTCAAGATAATAGGAGCAAATAAAATGTATATAACGAAAAGATAAAAACATGCACATAGCATTCTTAATTCAAAAGTATTATATATATATATATATATATATATAGAGTGGTATAATATAAAATAATTCATAAGACAGGGTCACATTGAGGTTTTGGTCTCTTTGTTTTTAATGGCATATCAACCTTCATGGTTTATTTAATGCCAAAGCTATCCTTATAGAACAGGTGGATAAGAGAGCTCAATACCTTTCCCAAGGGTATTTGTCTAAAAGTGAATGTAATAACATGACTGGAGTTTAAACTTGCTTACTTCAAAGTTGCAGTCCAGTACTTTTGCTATTATGCCATAGGGACTTCCCACTCACATTGAGGGAGCTACTAATATCTTTGCAAGTCAATGTCACTAACCATTCTCCTATGAATAACTGTTTCAGTCAGTCATGTCCATAATGTCTCAAAATCGTTAGAATTTCCTTTCTTCTCCTTCACATTCCTCTCTACCATTAGGCTGTTTATATACACTCACAAACCTTTCTTTTAAATTTCTATATTCACTTTTAAAATTATTATCATTATATTCATTTATATTGATTTTTTATGCTTATCATTTATTATGACTTATATTTCTTTATCTTACTTTTACTTCTTATATTCATTATTACAGGCACTTCATGTGGTGAAATAATTAACAAACTAGATTAGCAGACCATTATTAGAGAGTTTGATTCTCACTGGGTGCTCCATAATTCTGGCCTTGTGCCACAACTAGTCTAAGCTTAGTAAATAATTATATTTATTGTTATAAATTAATTTCTTAACAATTTTATATTTACTTCTTATATTAATCATATTAGTTATATCCCAGAAGAGGAGTCTCCATAGCGTAATGGCTAACATGCTGGACTGTGACATTGTCGTAAGCAAGTTCAAACCCCAGATCTGCTATTTTGTTAACTCTTAGACTAATACCATTTGGAAAGGTATGAACATTCTTATCCCCCAGTTATACATTAATAAGTAATACTATAGTTCTTCTATGACTGATCAACTGATTGATTTTAATGGCATATCAACCTTCGTAGTTTATTTAATGCCAAAGTCATCCTTCTAGAAGAAGAGTAGTTGTACTATTTAACTCATAGCTGGCAAGGATAAGGGGGTTCATGCCTTTCACAAGGGTATTTGTCAGAAAGTGACCATTATAGCCTGACAGGAAATCCAACTCACTTACTACAATTCAGCAGTCCATTGCTTTAATCATAACACCAAAAGGACACCCCTGTTCTTCTACAAGGATGGATTTAGCATTAAATAACCTGTGATGGTTGATATGCCATTAAACAAAAACAAAAAAAGAAAGAGCTAATATCATTATTATTTATCTACAATTACTACTATCATTTATATTTATTTGTTTTTATATTTCTTTATTTACATATTATCATTCATTAATTTAAGTATATCTACATTTTTAGACATATTATCAATCTTTTCAGAGTTTATGCTATATTATTTTCATTCTATGTGAGCTTTTCTCACCAGTTGTAACCGGTGATTTTTTTCATTGGAGTCAGAGTGATGGTAAATCTCTTTAGATCTCCAGGACTCTTCCAAGTATCCTAGCCAATTTTAGTAGTACTGTCATCTGGTTGGGTTCAATTCTTCCACAAATTTCCAGTTCACCCAGTCTCTTTTCCAGGTTCTTGAAAATTATTCCAAGAGCTCTGACTATCATTGGTATCACTATCACTTTCAAGTTTCACATATTTTTCAGCTATCTGACGAAATTTAGGTATTTGTATAGATTTTCATATTCAATCACTTTCACTCTGCTGGTACAGCAAAATCCACAACTTATTTTTTTTCTTCTCAATTAAAACTTCTAACTGGAATTGTGGGATCTGTTTGTATCTCAATATCCCAAAGAATCTGATATGTGTAACTAGCATTTCTCAGTATGGTGAAATCTCAACTTAGAGTTGAATTTTATACATTTCAATTTGAAGGACAGATTCTGGTTTGTGCATATGCCATTTAGTAGAATAGTGAAATCTTAATCTCTGGCAAAATTCCTTGGGGATTATCTTTGCCTGTCTTATATCCCTTTCATGCCTTTTATTGCAGTATTCACTTATGTGATTATCTCATTTTTATCACCATATAGCCGACATTTGTTATTTTTCTGTGATGTTGTTGTTATCAATTTTGTTACTTTGATTATGATTCATTATTTATTTATATTTATAAATTTTATGTTTAATTATTAACAATCTGTTTATATTTCCTTGAATACTATTTATTATTGCTTTGATTATATATATATATATATATAAAGTTGGTGACCTTAGTCGAGGGCAACCCAAAGGTTCCCTTTTCAATAGCTACTACAACAAGGTGTAAGAGAAAGCTCTACTCATTTCTCTGGATTGCTCCACTTTACTCTTGATATGTACCTTATAGTGCTGAATGTTAAGTAAGGAGGTATCAAGTTACATTTTTTGAGTCTTTGGTATGACTTAACCTGGGATCAAACCCCTGTCTCCTGAGCCATTGGCAAACACTCTACTCACTAAGCCAACAAACCTATATATATATAGTTCTTAGATGTATATAATTTCAGAGGAGATTCCTGTAACTATAATAAACATTACCCTGGAAGTTTATAACCCTGCTTAATGCACTAAATTTTTTTAACCCAAAAAACTAAGACAATTCCATAGGGTTAAGTTTGTCATTTTTTTATCATACGTATATGCTCCTCTTCCTTTTTTTATTATTAGTTCTTTTATCTGAATCTTTTTCATTTTCTTCTTTCCTTTGTTCTTTCTTCGTAAATTTTATTTTTATTCTCTCTCTCTCTTTATATATATATATATATATATATTCAGAAAAAAAATTTCTATCAATGGGAAGAGGGAATAATAATTTACCTCTAAACCAGCCAAAAAACAAAAAAATAAAAACAAACGCAAAGTAAATAGCTATTTATTACCTCATCTTCCTAAAAGGAAATAAACTTTATCATCTGAGTAAAAAAGAAAAAGATTAGTATTGTACAAGCACAAAAACAAATAAATAAATGAATAAAAACTAAAGAATTTAGAGAATACTTCCAAAGGTCAGTTAGTTGGCCATCTTAATGGAGAAAAAATTATTTGGGTTAAGATTCATTGGAGAAAACTTTTATACTATTCAGAATGGCTTTGGAGGAAAATGAGCTTGGGTCTTGGAGTAGAATGTAACAAGAATCAGAATTAAGTGATGCATGTTCCATGTTTTGAAGAATGGTTGACAAGTGGCAGTAGATTCTGACATTTACCAAAGATGAAAAAAACAAACGAAAAATTATTTAAAACAACAATGAAAAAAAAAAATTGGTAAAAAAAATAGACAAATTAAAGTTAGAAAAAGAAGAAGATAAGCAAATTTATAAGAATAAACAAAAACTAAAAAAATATAAACACTAATAGATGAATGCATAGAATGAAAAATATTTAAACAGGAAAATAATTACTTATTTATTTGCTTGATATTCCTGCTTACCTGAGGATTGACATTCATGAAATTTGAGTCAAAAAAAAACCTAGTGAATTTCTATATTTAATATTCTCTCTCTCTCTCTCTCTCTATAGATAGATAGATCATTGAAATTCATGAGACTTGAATCAACAGAAAATCTAGTGAAATTTTATATTTATTATATCTCTCTCTCTTTCTCTCTCAATATATATATATATATATATATATATATATATATAAATGATTGAAATTCATGAGACTTAATTCAACATAAAACCAAGTGAAATGTTATATTTTATATTTATTGTATCTTTCTCTCAATATATATGTATAAAAATTAAATCGCGAGTCAGGACTATCCTACTAGTTTCACCTAAAACAGCTCCTCAGGGTACCTAGCACCGACTGGCAGGGTTTTTTTTTCTTTTTCTTTGTCACCATGAATGCTGGTAGATAGTAAATTAGTAAGTATATATATATATATATATATATATATATATATATATATATATATATAAATCATTGACATTCATGAAACTTGAGTCAAGAGAAAACAAAGTGATTTTACTTTCACTTTAGTTTGGTTCCTATGCCTGTCTGTTTCCTTCTGACTCCTTCTTGTTCTAATTAGTTTTAATACCTTGATTGATTGATTTGTGGGTGGTTTCTCTCTCTCTCTCTCTCTCTCTCTCTATATATATATATATATATATATATATATATATATAAATGGTGGTGATCATGGTCTCAGACACAGTGACCTGAGTTCAAATTCTTGACAAGATTGTTTGCCTTTCACATAGCACTCACACTCTTGGGAAAGATATGAATCAAACTATTTTCTTTCAAACTAAACAGTAGGACAAATTAGGATCTTTATTCTTGGTGTGGAAACTGGTCTAACTGAAGGAAAACTTGTAATTCAAAACGATTTAACTCAGCTTAAAATTGACCTTGTGTTTCATCTTGCTTGAGTGGGTGGGATAAATATATATATGTAATATGATTAAAACTTTGTGAGTATTTACATTTAATATTTATACTCTCTCTCTCTCTCTCTCTCTCTTTACAGAAATGCAGGGCTGGCATTAGGGTCTCACAGACCCACCACCAACAACAAATCTACAATGTAGGACCCCTCTCTATCATATGTCCATTTTCATAAAGTAGTATTCATAGAAAATATATGAAACCTGCCCTATCAGAGTTCCCAAGCAGGCTTCCCTCCAACTACTGGTCAGGAGGTTTGAGAGCAGTATGCACCAGCCCATTGTGCGTGTGGATAGATAAATAGATAGATAGATGCACACACAAATTGATGCTAAAAATTTGTGTTCAAACAAAAAAGGGATGACATTCTTTTTAATAATCTTTACTGAATCTTTTTAGTCTATTTCTGAATAGTTAAATAAACCTGAGAAATGATTTCACAGGCTTCTTTAACAATTCAAAGTATGTTGAACCTCAGGATAAATATATGAAATAATATGTACATTTAGTAATATTCTCTTCTTGATTAGGCCAAGAAATTTTCAAGCATCTTCTCACTAATATTAATTCATATATTTGAATTTCTAGAGGCTTTTTTTTAAGAAAAGAAACTAAATAAGATATTCACATGTATTTACATATCAATATAATTTTATGTCATAATTGTTAATTAGAGTTAATCCTATGATTTTTTAATAAACTTAAATTAAAGATATAAAAATGATAAGAAAACACAGAAAATACAATATAGATACAGGTGGATAAAGGCAGAGATTAATATTATAATTAATAAAAATAATAATACTATTAATACTTCTACTACTACTATGACTATACTGGCTCATTGGCCAAGTGGGTAAAGTGTTTGCCAATTGTCCAGGAAACCTAGGTTCAATCCCAGGTCGCGTCATATGAAAAACTTAAAAAAAGGTATTTGGTACCCCCTTGCTTAACACTCAGCAATATAAAGTATGTATCAAGGGCAAAATGGAGCAATCTAGGAAAAAGAGTAGCGTCCTCCCCTACACCTCAGTGTAATAGCTATTGAAAAGAGAGCCTTTGAGTCGCCCTCAACTATGGTCGCCAACTTTTTACTACTATGACTACTACTAAACTAGTCAACAAAAAAAAAAAAAAAATTTGAAATGGTGTCGAGGTACCAAACATCTTTTTAAGCTAATTTGAAGGGACTGAATCAGAAAATGACCTTACTTTTTCTTGGTTAGTTGCCATTTTTGATGTAAAGAAATGCCTCATATTTAGAAAAGTTTTTTTTTTTTTCTTTTGTTTTCTGTATATATGATATTGACCAATGGCAATATTTCTCAAAGTAAAATCATTGAAACCTTTCAATTCATATTTAAACCAACAAATATTGGTCTGTTTATTGTAGTTTTTAGCCTGGTGATTACCTAAGAAGTTGTTCACCACATCAAAAAACAATGTCCAAGGGTGTAATTCCAAGTCATTCATTAAATTAACAAATTCATTATCCTTAATGAGTTTCCTGATGTTATGGTAAAATCATTTTTATGATGTTCATCATGTACAATAGAATAGGTTCATTCTATTGGGATGTCTTTAGTTGGAGTTTCTTTCCAACAGTGAAAACAAAAGCTTTTAATGGACTTAGTTACCTTCCGTAATGAAGGGACTAAAGAGATGGGATAAATTTATGAATATCAAACAGAAGATTGCTGAGCATTCGGGCTTTTTTTATGTCACCTAAATTATCAGGTTTACTAAAGTGTATTACTGATAAAGTTTATCACTTAATTTGAATTATAGCAATAAATTGGGAAAATTCAGTACTCATTTTTTCTTATAAAAATAGTTTATTTCAGATGGCTGACATAAATCACTCAGCCTATCTGAAAATTGATTAGTTTTTATAACTCTTATTAACTAATAAATTAATTTAGAGGGCTACTGCAATGCAAAATAATTGCGTCTAATTTATTTCAAAGTAAAACTTCATCGTCAGAGACTTCTTTTTTTTTTTATAAATGAACATCATGTTGGAGGTACAAATTTTTTTGAATGTTGTAAACTTGGTGTCACATGGGGTGTTAGAATGCCATGGTGGGTGTTATAACCATGGTGCCACATGGGGTGTTTAAACACCATGTGGAATAGAAGTGACTTCCATTGTCCTAATCAATTTTATTTTATTTTATTTTTCTTTATGTTCTAACACCCCACATGACACCATGTTTACAACATTCAAAAAATATTTGAACTTCCAACATCGTGTTCATTTATTAAAAAAAAAAGTCTCTGATGATGAAGTTTTAGTTTGAAATTAATTACTCAAATAATTATTATTTCGCATTGCAATAGCCCTCTAAATTAATTCAATACTATGAAATAAAATAATTTGTGCAATGCTTCAAGCAAATTACAAAATACTTTTATTGAGTAAATTTTGTGATCAGCCAAGATCGTAAATTGATCTTTTTTCCAAAAATCTGCGATTACAGTACAGCAAAAATGGTAGCTAACCATGAAAAACTAAAGTCATTTTCAGAATCAGTACCATCAAATTAGCTAAATAAATGTGTTTTGTTTCTTGGCACCAAAAATTGTGTTGACCAGTGTTATTATTAATAATAATTAAGATGATGGTGATGGATTGATAAACAGATAGATAATAATAGCAAAAATGAATTGTTTTTTAAAACTGAGTTAAAAATCGCTCAATGCCTTTAGAGTAAAGCTGGTTTAAAACATAAAATTTGGACAAGACAATCGCACATTACACCACTCATTACTAGGAGTTTTGTTTATAACTACAAACATTTTCCATCTGATAGTTGTGACAACATTTGAAACATAAAATAATGAGAGGAGTACAGTGTAATTATATATATATATATATATATATATATATATATATATATATATATATATATATATATATATATATAGTACTAACAAATTTATTAATTGTTTTACCAAAGTGTCTGGATCTCTTTCTTCATACTAAGAGAATCATTCAATAAATAATATGAATTTTGCCTAAGGAGTTGGCAATTGGAAGCAAAGTTTACAGCAGCACAATTTTCAAGAAAATTAACAGTGAAGGATTCTTTCATGTCTCAGAAGACAACCAACACCACCTTCTTTACTGATTGCTGAGTCCGGAACTTTTTATTTACCAGAGAGTCAGTGTGTTTCCACTTCATGGGCTGTCATTTCTACGAAAGCTTACAGTGGCAAACCCATATTTAGCCCATTTGTAAACATTTTTTTACTAAAAACATGCTTTTCTATATGCATCACATATTTTTCTGTAAATCTTATGGTGTGCACTTCTCAGCTACCAAAGATTTGATGACAGACCTCTGTTGAAGCCCGGAGCTTTCTGCTTGATTTGCCACCAACTTGAATAACCTCGAAACAAAAATTTTTGCAAGAATAAGATAATTTTTGCTCTAAACCAATTCCAAACAAAGTGGAATTCACATTCACCACAAAAAATTCTGAAAAAAAACTAAAATTTTTTATTACAATAAAAAAGGTCATTTATAATAAGTACTAAAAAATTATATTTATATATGAATATATATATATATATGGTTATAAGTACTTATTGTGGATAAGCTGAAAATGCAGGAAAATTTATCAGGATGAGTTTCTATGTAACTACTTCCGTAAGTAAATTTATTTGGGTATGATTATATGATTCATAATTAACACCTAACACATATTAATACATAATTAATACATAACACATATTCATAATAAAAATTAAGATATATAAAAATGTATACATTAGAGTGAATTGTATACTGTACACAAATATATATTTCTGTGTATTTATATATATATATATATATATATTCGAGTAAGGTATGCGGTTTAATCAGACTGATATGTTGTATACAGAAAACGTAAAGAAAAATACATATAAATGGATGAGAAAAAAATTTATTACTAAAATATTAATTAGTTCCACCAACGAATTTTGATATGGATTATTTAAGATATGCAATTACGAAAATTTCTGGTAGAAATCTTCGGTGTGGGAATTTTGAATTTAAAATAGTGGTTTGAATGAATTCAGAAAAATATTTGAAAACGTTACGTCATGAAATGTAGATTTTTTAAATAAGGAGAATATATATTTATATATAAATATGTAAATAAATGAGTAATCGAATTATTATATACATATGGAGAAATAGATATAAACAGACATATATATATATATATATATATATATATATATATGAATAGACCAAAATAGATTGATATTAAATTCATGAACAATGTCTAGAATGGATATAAAGCTTTTGTTTTATCTATCCACTCACACAAAGAACCCAAAAGCAGGTTTATCACATTAGATTACGTCATAGAGTGACACATATTTAAAATATTTCTACCACCTTCATCTTTATCATTATCATCTGCTGCTACTACTACAAGAACAACAATATTTACTTCAGCTGTGACCACAACCAACAGTACAATTCTTACTCAATGTATGAAGAAATACTGGTATTTGCTAGTAATCAGAAAAGCAGTTGTCATCTTCCACTACCCCTGGCCCTCAGGGTTTTGGTAAGGGAAATCTAGAAGGTGAACAATGCCAGAGCTGTGTCAGGGCATCGGTCACTCACTAATTGTACATACCAAGTGCATGAGAAGTTGTCGATTGGTCAAGCTGGGAGTGCACTGCTGCAGACATGAGTGATGGTGACAGCAATAATGTATAGTAGACTGGGTGATTTTGTGGGCAGGGAAGCATGATGCTGACCAGTGGTCATTTGCTGATGAAGGTCAGCTTTGGTCTGATCGAATTGAAGCCTCACACATCAGCCATCACCTTCTGCTGAAGTGTTGCCATATCTAGAAACTAATGTCCCATGGCTATGGTTACTAACAGACTGATTCACCAGAGTTAACAGCAAAACTAAAGGTTCTTATATACATGCAGGCTGATCTTCACTGCTTGAAGAGTTAGTATCTATCTATAATACTAGTTTAACCAAAAAGATATTGTAGTTAACTGGCATTAGGAGTATTTAATTTATACTAAATGATACTAATAATTAGCACTCTTCAAGGAATAAGACCACAGCCATACCATGTCTGGGATGATGTTGTGGTTTATTAATAAATAAGTTTTTTATAAGATGAAGTTGCAAGCCTCACACCCCATTGGTTTTAAATTCAGGGTTTACATTCTCCTAGACTGGTTACTTTACAATTTATAATTTGGGAAAATCCATATTTTATTTACATTAGCTATGAAGGTATAACAGAGCAGATCAGGTTCTTCTTGGTAAGGCAACTACTTTAAAAGGAAAACTCTAAATTCAAACCAGCTGTACTCTGCTTAAAAATTGACCTTATGCCACATCCTGATCATGGCTGGGTAACTGAGGAGAGAAGAGAGGGATTCATGCCTTTAACAAAGTAATTCATTGGAAAGTGAAATGCAAATAGACTTGTTCAAGATTTGAACTTGGTTCTTCAAGTTCATTTCCTAAGATTATAACTATTATGCCATGTTCCTTCAGCAACTGACATATTAGCATCATTTCCCCACCTGCCCTAAAAATTGTCATTTTTTGGTTCAGGGATTCTAAAATTAAATATTAGCAGTAAGTAAGCAACATTTCAAACATGTTATACTTTTCTTTAAATTTAAGAAAAGTAAAAATGCAACAGGAACATAAAAGAAATTTGTTCAGTTCATGAATGAGGTATTGTAATTGATTAAATGTGTCAAAATTAAAGATTTTTAACTGAACATGGCTACCAGGTTGATTTGAATCGTCAAGACTGATAATAGTTAAATAAAGATATTACTTGATAATGATAGACATTATCTTATGTAGTAGAAGATAGCATAATCAAAATATCCAATTGAAATGGTGAAAATAATTTGCATTAGCTTCATTGGCCTAGTGGGTAGAATGTTCGCCAATGGTCTGGGAGACTTGGGTTCAATCCCTGGTCACATCATACCAAGGACTTTAAATATGGTACTTGATACTTCCTTGCTTAACACTTAGCAATATAAGGTACGTATCAAGAGTAAAGTGGAGCAATCTGGAGAAATGAATAGCACCCTCCCCTACACCTCGGTGTAGTAGCTATTGAAAAGGGAGCCTTCTGGTCACCCTCGACTATAGTCGCCAACTTTATTTTTTTTACATTAGCTTGTTTTGGAATTTGGCTGATACATTTTTAAAAAATATTTTATCTAAATATTTTGTTTTTGAAACAAACTTTGATAGACAATGAAAATTGGATACTTGACAATATAGAATTCAAGAGATTGTGACAAACAAAAAATAAAGCATAATGAGCCATACCAACCGACAGCATCTCTCCAATTCCAAATAAAGTGGTGCTGCTAATATGATGAGCACTTTCTAGAAAACTAAAAGATTCCTATGAATAAGTAGTTCCCAGTAAGATAAAAATCATTCACAAGAATTTGCTAAAACAAAAGATATGATATTCCATAGAGATAGGAATAGATTACATGTTTTTAGTGAGCAGGGACAAATATGACAATCTCCTACTTTGACAATCCACTTGATACTAAAATCACTTCCTGCAATGTTGAAAAATTACCCACTGCAAATATTTTCAAATATATTAATAATGTCTGTAAATGTGATCAAAAAGTATATGAAACAAAAGCTTGAAATTCAAATTTTCATAATGACATATGCACAGATAAGTATCTATTTTATTTGACTTGCTGCAAAGTCATGAAGTCAATTTATAGTGACTGAAAAAAAAAGGGGACAACATTGAACAAAATTAATGTTTCATTCATTGTTCAATATAGTTTTGATTACACCTAATATATCCTAAAGCCATAATTAAATTGAAATAAAGACAGTCTTGAAATCTAGTAAAACTAAATAGGGTTGGTTAAATAAGATGGAATCCTTGTTATTTTGAAGTCTTTTATTTTTTCTTTCAAGAGTCCTAATGTTTTTTTTTTTGTGATACAATCTTGAAATTCATTAAAGATTTCTCCAAAGGAGCCATTTATGGTAAGTCGAGTACTTTATATATATATATATATACATATATATGTAGAGAGAGAGAGTGCTTTATATATATCGAGAAAGAGAAAGAGAATGAGATTTAGTGATAACACACATACACACACACAGAGTTAAATATTTCAGAAGATCCAATAAAACTATATCAGCATCTGATAAAGGAGAGTAGTTCACTATCAATATTTACAAAACTCTTCAAGACATCTTAAAAATATGTTTGTCTTGATCTTCATACAAATATATTTTCAGGCAACTCTTAAAGACAGTAGCCAATTTTTATAAATTTCATTTCATGATACCCATCTCTCTCTCTCTCTCTCTCTCTCTATATATATATATATATATATATATATATATATACCCTCTTGGATCAAACAGACATTTTTTTTTATCGAGGGAAGATTTTTCACTCTTACTGTAAGAGCACACAAGTTTGTTTTTTTAATGATAAATAAGTTGTTATTTTATTTATTACAAGGATTGAATATTATTTATTTATTCATGTACTGCTGGATAAAGTTTTTATATATAAGAAATGAATTCTCATTATAACCAAAATAAGGGACATAAACATAATTATAATCTTTTTTTACAGTACTATAAGGAGAGTTTATATCTTAAGGATATATGTATTTACTCAGCCCCTCCACCTCACCCAAGATCTGACAAAAGGCCAATTTCTTTTAAGCAGAGTAAAGCTGGTTCAAATTCAATTTTCCTTTTCAACTGGTAAACAAACCAAGGTTAAAGAACCCAATCTGCCCGACTATTTAGTCAAAGCTGGGGAAGAAGAGACAGTTTAATGCCTCCCTTAGCACAAAGCAGCCTTGTGCAGGATTTGAACTCAGATTGTCAAGCCCATTTCCTTCAATGATAACTGCTGCATCATACTAATACTTGTAAGATAAATCAGTGACTTGTAAAACCAAAAAAGGAATAAAGAAAGGTTTCTGCTTAAAATGAATTTAAAAATGAATGATTATATCGATTTTTTTTTTCTTTGGGCACCACTTCTGCCTTCTTTAATGTCTTTAAAAAAATTACACTGTCATACTTGCTAATAGTGTTGGAAGCTCTCAGGGTGTAATAGTCATCATCATACAAAATGGACACAGAATTCAAACCCTGGACAAGACTGTTTGCATTTATCATAGCATTGATATCCTTGGGAAAAGGTATAAATATAACTATTATCCCTTCAGCTATGGGTAAATAGTAGGGCAGACCGGGATCTCTAACCTTCATATAGCAACTAGTCTAGAAAAAGGAAAATTTTGAATTCCAAACTGTTAAACTCTACTTATAAAACTGACCTTGTGACACATCCTGTTCATACAATGGATCAGTACATGCATACTGGCTCATTAATATCATTGGGAAAAGTTATATAACTATTATCCCTTCAGCTATGGGTAAATAGTAGGGCAGACTGGGATCTCTAACCTTCATATAGCAACTAGTCTAGAAAAAGGAAAATTTTGAATTCCAAACTGTTAAACTCTACTTATAAAACTGACCTTGTGACACATCCTGTTCATACAATGGATCAGTACATGCATACTGGCTCATTAATATCATTGGGAAAAGTTATATAACTATTATCCCTTCAGCTATGGGTAAATAGTAGGACAGACCGGGATCTCTAACCTTCATATAGCAACTAGTCTAGAAAAAGGAAAATTTTGAATTCCAAACTGTTAAACTCTACTTATAAAACTGACCTTGTGACACATCCTGTTCATACAATGGATCAGTACATGCATACTGGCTCATTAATATCATTGGGAAAAGTTATATAACTATTATCCCTTCAGCTATGGGTAAATAGTAGGGCAGACTGGGATCTCTAACCTTCATATAGCAACTAGTCTAGAAAAAGGAAAATTTTGAATTCCAAACTGTTAAACTCTACTTATAAAACTGACCTTGTGACACATCCTGTTCATACAATGGGTCAGTACATGCATACTGGCTCATAGTGTTTGTTCATTAATTCAATGATTAGTACTGATTAAGCCAAATCTCAACAAATGAACTACACATGTAATTTGTTTATAGCAATGAAGGCTTGGGTAACAGAGTCGTCCTTGTATTTTAATGATAGCATGAGAGAGAAGATATGGATTCATGACTTTCCCCAAGGACATTTGGGAGAAGCGTACATAAAAAGTTTTGACTGGAACTCGAACTTGGTTTGCTAATTTCATTTTCCATGTTGATAATGGTTACAAAACCTACACAGACACACATATATATATTCATGTATATATATGTATTATAAATATGAACTGAGAGAGCAATTGCTGAGGGTATATTTACTATTGTTACTTGTATATTTTTATTCACTTGAACAATTCATCTATTTCTCTACACAGAATAATCATAATAATAAATGGTGAATTGAACAAATTAGATTGTGCAAGTGTCTCTCTTTTTATCATGGGACATTTTTTTTTTCTTTTTCTTCATACTGTGGCTTATCTCTTACACGGCAGGATCCAAATGATCCGAAACATTTTGATTAGGTTTGATGAGGGAGAAACATAGATTTAAAACATGGAATAAATACTGATGTAAGGGTAGAAAAAAAGATGTTTTAGATAAGGGGAAGCCTAAAAAAATAAATAAATGTCTATTTTATTGTTTTTCTTAAATTTTTCCAGATGAATCTGATTCTACTTTAATTTATAGATACATTCAACAAACACAGAATGGTATATTGTTGTTTTTGTTGAATTTTTTTGTTTCTTATTGCTTATTAAAAATAATATTTGATATTTGGGGTAGAAAAAAAACAAGACAATCGCAAGGAAAGTCAGCAATACTAAAATTAAAAGAAAAGAAAAAGACAAGGGAAAATAAATTAATCCATTTTTGCGAGAAATGAATCTTTCACTTTTAATCAGCATTCAAGATCGGAGATGGACAGCGTGAATGAATACAAAGTCTTCGAGGGATAATACTTTTGCTATAACTGCAGTTTCATGAGAATAAGTGTTGGTACACACCCAAATCAAACAAAAACTGTTTGCATTGTTATATAAGTACACAAAATATAACTTGTTTTGAATGAGTGTTTCACTTTTGAGCAGTTGTTATTAAGCTCAGTTCACAGATTTTTTATGGGTTTGATGTTCACTGGGGATCAATACTGTATTTAGTAAATAACTATTCTAGGGTTCATTATTATGGAACAGGGGTTGACATGTAAATACTCTAAATCATTACTAGATTGACTGATTGGTTTTTTACCTAGAGGTTAAAGAATAGCATCCATTGTACATTCATAATGTTTTTTTTTTTGGCAGTTGTTTCTTAAATCTTGCTTTTTATGTACATGGTTCTATCGAATACAAATGATTTTCGAATAGATCTATTTGACCCAGAAATGTGACCCTAACAGATACTACAACTTCAAGTCATAGTGAACATGGTAATCATTTATCTACCTTTTCACTAATGATACTGATTACCAGCCAAACACCCATATGAGAATAAGAAAGATTTGGTTTGGTTTTATCATATTTACCCAACCCCTCCGCTCGGGCAGGATATGACACAAGGTCAATATTTAGGCGGAGTTTAACAGGTTTGAATTCAGAGTTTTCCTTCTCCTAGACTAGTTGCCTCACCAAGGCTAAAGAACCTATTCTGCCCTACTATTTACTCATAGCTGGAGGGAGAATAATTGGATTCATACCTTTCGCAAGGGTATTAGTGCTATGTGAAATGCTATCAGTCTCATCCAGGATTTGAACTCATGTCGCCGTATCCATTTCCTACGATAATAACCATTACACCATGGTTTGGTTTTATGGTATATCAACCATTGTAGGTTATTTAATGCCAAACAGTTATATTTCAAACAATTCAGTTTAATATAAGTATGGTTTTTGTTTACACAGAGTAAAATATCCAAACAGTTCTATTTCAAACAATTCAGTTTAGCATAAGTATACAGTTTAAATACACAGTTAAATGTAAAACAGCTAATTTCAAACAATTCAGTTTAACGTAATTACACAGTTTAGTTCTATTTGACCCATAGAAAGGACCCTATCAGGTGCTACCACTCCAGGCCAGAGTGGAACTGCGAGTGATGGCAATGAAGGAGTACTCCATATTCCTCAAAACTCCTGTATTACTGAAGCCTCACCATCAGGTTGTTTAGTGTCATACCCAAGACACTCATTGGTGGGAGTCTTACCCCTCTACAGAGATGCAGTCAGTGTATTATGCAGCCCCAGATGACTGGGCCAGAATAAGAAAAGAAATTCAACTGGACATCTCCATGGTAACAACCAAGAATATAACAAGTCTTAGTTGGACACACATGATTGTCTGACATGCAAAAAAGAAATAATATCTAATAGAACACACTATGGGATATACTAGTATACATTTGTGGGTCAACAGAAAAGTTCATAGGCTGACCCAGATATTCTCATGGATTATGAGCAAACGAGGTTTATTTTTCAACATAGGTCCTCTTGAGGGTCACATACTTTTTCCGTCAGTGTTGCAGTACTTGGATCCCACTGGTAAAAAAAAATCATCAACAGCAGATAAGACCTCATACATATTTTTAAAAATTAAAATAAAACTATTGCAGTTGGATGCAGTTTGAAGTGGTTTGGAATTCAAGAAGTAGATGGGGTAGGGAATTTTTATTCTTGAGGTCTGATATGAGAACTAAGCCATAGTAATTTTTTTAGCAAATCAAAAAGTCAGTAGTTTTCAGTGGAGGAAAATTGAATTGAAAAAAAAAAAAAAAACATATTCCAACAAAGACATACAAGTGGATTATAATTCCTTATTAATGAAATTAATTAAAAAAAAACCATCAAAGATTTTCTTTTGATTTAAATGATAATTTTGAAAAACTAACACAGAAAAATTCTCAAAAATAATCACTGAAATTAGAAAAAAAAAAAAAGATGTTATATGAAAAATAGGCAATTACAATGAGTGCATGTTTCTTATATTCACAATATTAAAAAAAAAAGTTTTTAATTCATCCTCATGAAAGAAATGGGCAATCCATCACCTCTTTTACTTTCTGCCCTAAAAAAAAAATGAAAAAAAAGAAGAGAGAAATAGAAACAAAATCAATGATAATGATTTTGATGTATTTTAAAGATGTTTTTAAATGAAAATGTCGTCATACAGATAAAAAAAAAATTAGTTGGCTTTCTCCATTTTTTTTTTCTATCACAATGGTAGCTAAATTCATTAATGTAATTTTTTTTATCTTTGTGATTATATTTCCAAAATTCTTCATTCAATTTCTTTCGATGGATATCATCGTATTACTTGTACCATCCCAAATGAATTTATTTCTTCAAATTATACTTTTTTTTTCTTTTTTTACTTTTTCCAATTTTTAAACAGTATTTAGAAAAATAAAGCAAAGAGCAAAGAGTGGTAAATCTTCTGTGACCAACCTTCTTTTTAATTTCTTTTTTTTTCTTTGTTTTGTTTTTTAAATAGCCTTTTTCTCCAGTCCTACCTCAGTAATTTATTTTCTTTCTTTTTTTCTTTTTCTTTTTAAAAACAATTTTCCACCAAATAACTCTTGTTTTTATCCTCTAATTATCTTTTATTATCTATTTATATTGTTTATTGTGCCAAATGATCTTCATTATCTTTGAAAAGATTAGCTTTTCTTAGCACTAATTACAGAAGAATCAGCTTCTAAACAAACTTCTTAATTCGACCATTGTGCACCATGGAATACTTACAGAGAATGCAACCTGCCAAAAATAAATACCAATGAAAATTGGTAATTGATTTTTCTCCCCACCACTTCTATCTGACAATTTTGCATGAAATTCTGTTTCTCTCAAAATTTCTGATTCAATAAAAGGATTATGGTCTGAATTTCATGAACTCTTTTCAAATATCAAGGATTTTGTTGTAACCCTATAAAAATTAATGGTCTTATGACAGTCTAGTATCTAAAGTGTAAAGATCCAATTTTGATATGTATGACACAGCAAAAATGGCTCATTATCATGAGATTTTCATTAACAGGGTGTACAGAATAGAGCAATGTCCAGTCCAATTTGTAATTTAACAGCTACAGTCCATCTCAGTCCTTATAACTTCTTAAGGTAAGTAACCTTTAAATGCTAATTATGGAGTAGTTCTCCTTATTTGTTCATTTATTTGCAATTAAATCTTATAAATAGAATTTAACTTGCTATCAAACTGGTTTGGTTTGACTTGGTTTTGTTTTATGTTATATCAACCAATCTAAGTTATTTAATGCCAAATATATTTTTATACATATAAACAGTTCTATTGCAAACAATTCAGTTTAGCATAAGTACACAGTTTAAATGTCAAAAACAGTTCTATTTTGAAACAATTCAGTTAAGTATAGTTTTTGTTTACACTGAGTTAAATATAAAAAAAGTTATATTTCAAACAATTCAGTTTAGCATAAGTATGCAGTTTAAATACATAGTTAAATGTAAAACAGTTAATTTCAAACAATTCAGTTTAATGTAATTTCACAGTTTAGTTCTATTTTACCCATAGATAGGGGCCCTACCAGGTGCTACCACTCCAGGCCAGAGTGGAACTGAGAGTGATGGCAATAAAGGGGTACTCAGCATTCCCCAAAGCTCTAGTATTACTAAATTGTTTGGTTTCATATCCAAGACACTCATTTGGGGGAGTCTTACCCCTCTGCAGAAATGCAGTCAGTGTATTCTACAGCCCCAGCTGACTGGGCCACATAGTATCTTGTCTGACATAAATATTGGTCAACACACACATATATGTTAGTTAAGTTCGCAACCATAGTGGAAGGTAACCGGAAGACTCCCTTTTCGATAGCTACTACACCAAGGTGTAGAGGAGGTCACTACTCCTTTCCCCCCGGATTGCTCCACTTTACCCTTGATCCGTACCTTATAAGCTGAGTATTAAGCAAGGAGGCATCAAGTACCATGGTTTCAAATATTCTTATCAAATACTAATCATTTTCAAACAGATCTATTTATCAATGAGAGCCGTTTATTTGCACATAGTTTTATGGTTTCAAATATTCTTATCAGATACTAATCTTTTTCAAACAGATCTATTCATCAATGAGAGTCGTTTGTTTGCACATAGTTTTATGGTTTCAAATATTCTCATCTGATACTAATCTTTTTCAAACAGATCTACTTGTTAATGAGAGTCATTTGTTTGCACATAGTTTCATGGTTTCAAATATTCTCATCAGATACTAATCATTTTCAAACAGATCAATTTATCAATGAGAGTTGTTTGTTTGCACATAGTTTCATGGTTTCCAATTTGTGGTCGTATGTATTTATCAATCCTTTACACCATGAGCAAGATGCAATGCAAGCTTAATCTTGAAGTGTAATAAATCTGGTTTGAATTCAGTGTTTTCCTTCTCCTAGACTGGTTGCCTAAACTAGGCTAAAGAACCAAATCAATTCAACAATTTACCCATTGCTGGTGTGGGAAAAGATGAATTCATGCCTCTCTTAAGAGTATTAACATGAAATGAAGATGAACAGATTTATCCAGGATTTGAATTCAGATCAGTGATTCAATTTCTTACAATGGTAACAGTTCCACTGAGTGTGCCTGGAATTTGTGAAAGTAAGATGTAAACACAAGTATATAAGTGAACAAGAAAGAAAATATTTTTTAAATTCTTTTTAATCCTTAGCTAAAAATTTTTCTGGTTAGTCAATAAATTTCTTTTTTTTTTAAACTATGGGAATGCTGACTGTATCCTATACTTAACACCCTTGCCAGTGGTGTTTAAGGTATGACACTTAACTGCATCTGATGGTGAGGTTCCCATTATAGATATCTGAAAAGTGAGGAGAACTCCTACATTGCCATTACTCCCAGGTCCACTCTGACCCAGAATAATGATACCTGTTAGAGTCCCATCTATGGATCAGATAGATTTGTTTAAAAATTATTTGAATTCATAAGGATCATGGTAAAAAAAATCTGAAGAAAAAAAAGTAGACAAAAACAAATGTAGCTATAAATGTACCAGGAACATGATTCTGTAACTTCTAAGTATAAAATAGCCCTAGACAAGTTGACATGCTGTTAAAATCAATTAATCAATAGGAATTTGCTAAGTTTATTTGTACAATGAAAGAATTCAAACTAAAAACACCTGCTTTATCGAAGCCTTTACTAATATCACCACAGTCAAACATCAATCAGACAATCTCAAGTGGGATATTTTTCTCAACTAACAGAGATCTTAAATACCCTACGTTAAAGAAACACAATTTTTGTCTTCCAATCATGTTTACAAGACAATGATAAATTTCCTTTTCATATGCTCATCAAAAGATCTCTACAATTCCTTCCCTGATCCTTTGTCCTCCCCTACCATTCCATGTTTAAAAATTCTTTCAAGCTTCAATAATTCCTAACCTCAAATCACAGGCAAACATCCCAAACTAAGTTTGTTATTTGAAATTTCTTCTCAAGTTTGACCAATTCTCTCTGTTCATTTCTTTTAAACACCTGTCTTCTCTTTGCCTTTTTAACCTTGACACAAACAAGCATAGAAAGGACCAAAGAGATGGCCACTCAGCAAAAGCTGACCATCTTAATAAATGTTTACAAGACTCAGAGTCATCAGTAACTGAAGGTCTTTTTTTTTTCAGTTCCTTTCTACTTTCACTTTCAACACTAAAAGTAAAACTAGGAACAACATGGAAATATATTTCATCTCTTTGACTTTGTTTCTTTTATAGAACTTATTTCATTCATCTTTGAGATTTCATTATGGACATTTGCAACAATAATACCCATCTTAGTGTGAGTGTGGCAAAAGCTTGCAAAATTGAATATGATGTTTATTTTATTGTAACTGTATTTTACTGAGATGTCAGTGAGCTTTGAACAAAAACTGAATAAATGAAAATTATTAGAAACTAATTAGAAACAATGTAGAAAGCACTAAATATGATAAATAATAAGATAATATAATAATGGTAATATAAGTAGAGAGCACTAAATAGAAACAATATGATAATAATAAAAAATGATTTGATAGACAGCACTAAATAGAAGCAATAATAATAATATGAGAAGATGTGAGCATTAAATAGGAGTAATAATAAGATAATATCATAATGATATGAATAAGTAGAGAGCACTAAATAGGAGCAATGATAAGATAATGACAAATGATAAAAAATATCATATTGATATAAGTAGAAAGCACTAAATAGAAGCAATAATAAGTTAATATCATAATATGACAAATCACAAGCACTAAATAGGGGGAATGATGAGAAAATTATAAATAATATCATAATGATACAATAAATAGGAGCAATTATAAGATGATATGATATGTAGAGAATGCTAAATAGAAGCAATGATAAGATAATATCATAATGATATGATAAGGAGAAAGCACTAAATAGAAGCAATAATAAAACAATATCATAATGATATGATAAGGAGAAAGCACTAAATAGAAGCAATAATAAAACAATATCATAATGATATGATAAGTAGAAAACACTAAATAGAAGCAATAATAAAACAATATCATAATGATATGATAAGTAGAAAACACTAAATAGAAGCAATAATAAAACAATATCATAATGATATGATAAGTAGAAAACACTAAATAGAAGCAATAATAAAACAATATCATAATGATATGACAAGTAGAAAACACTAAATAGAAGCAATAATAAAACAATATCATAATGATATGATAAGGAGAAAGCACTAAATAGAAGCAATAATAAAACAATATCATAATGATATGACAAGTAGAAAACACTAAATAGAAGCAATAATAAAACAATATCATAATGATATGACAAGTAGAAAACACTAAATAGAAGCAATAATAAAACAATATCATAATGATATGACAAGTAGAAAACACTAAATAGAAGCAATAATAAAACAATATCATAATGATATGATAAGTAGAAAGCACTAAATAGAAGCAATAATAAAACAATATCATAATGATATGATAAGTAGAAAACACTAAATAGAAGCAATAATAAAACAATATCATAATGATATGATAAGTAGAAAACACTAAATAGAAGCAATAATTAGGCAAAATTCATTTGTAAAATCAAATGTTTAGGCACACACATTTTGGCACTGAATTCTTTGATATCAGGTTATTTAAAGAAAGGTAAAAAAAAGACTTTTGCAGCAGACAGGCATTTTGGTGCCATGAATATTCAGAAAATCACAACTTGTATTTCATGAGTAAAATTTTCAATTTTCTACATTAACCCTACTTATTAAAATATAGTAATTCATATAAAATAATACTTTGTTACTCCCCAGTTATCACCTATGTAGTGAGCAGGCTCATTATCGCTTAATGCTAGTGATCTTGTAAGAACCAGTGCTTTCAACATAACTTGACAATAAGTCATCTCTGATGAGTATAGTTCCTGTTATTTTTTTCTGGTGTTATGTATAGATTAGCATTTCTGAATAGGATCAGATAGTAGTATCTGTGTGCACTTCATGAGATTAAAGCATTGCTTTTTTGTACTTGTATTTTTGCCTAGGATCAGAGTGTAGTAGCTATTGTTCGGAAAATCTAATTAAATACCTAGCAAAAAAGATTTAAGATGAAAATTTGTTTCCTCGTTTCTATGCATGATATAAAAGGTTATATATATATATATATATATATATATATATATATATATATATATATTCACATATTCTTATATATATATATATATATATATATACACACATACACACAAATAAAAACAAATATATATATATATATGTATATATATATATATATATATATACACATACAAAATTTTCAAGAAGATGACAATAAAAACTTACAACCAAGTTCTACATGGCTGATCTTGAGGATTATTTTGTATTATGATTGAAAATATTATTATATTACTCTACTTTGTTGTGCATAGAGTACTATAAAGATTTACAGATTAAAAATATATTCTGTGTTAAATCATAATGATATATATAATGTAGTTAGCAGGCACTAATGATACATAAATAGGGGTCTATATCTACAGAGCTGAATCAAAATCTAAGATAAAAAAATTATTTACCTTTAAAACTGTTCACCATTAGGTCAACTTTTATGCCAAAATTGTCACAATTTTCAGGTAGCTGCAGTTTACCTGATCACTTTACTTTGTAGCTTTGTCAGCCAATTAAAACTACAGGTCAGATTGAGAATTCATTTTATTAACCAATTTAACCAATCCTTTCAGCTTCAAAAGGACCATCATATCTCTTTTCTCGGCTGCTCAGCTGTGTGGAACGATGTTTGTGTTGGGTGCCCTACTGTCTAACAAATGTAAAATACTGTCTGATCTGAATATCCACTATAAAAAGCTGATCAAAGCAACAACTGGAAACAAATTCTTAATACTGGCTGAACATATTTCATCATTTGCTAACCAGACTTTACACCAAGGGGAAATAACATGTCCCCAAAAATTACCAAGCCATGGCGAAACCAAGGATCAATCCAGTTGCCCTTGGTATAACAAGGAAATCACAGATTCTACACATCAGAGTGGTAACTACAACAAAAACTTTCCACAAACTAAAATTTTCTTGTCCTAATTTGCACACTTTTACTATTTCTCTATACTTTTACTTATATATATATATATATATATGAATATATGCAACGACTTCACACATGCAGGATACAAAAGAAGGTTTATTTTTAAATAGAGTTTAACAGGGTGGAATTAAAAGTTTTCCTTCTCCTAGACTGGTTGTCATACCACAGCTAAAGAGCTCAGTCTGCCCTACTATTTGCCATAGCTGGAAGGAGAATAGTTGGATTCATACTTTTCCCAAGGGTATTAGTGCAATGTGAAATGCAAACAGCCTTCAATAGGATTTGAAATCAGATTACTGTGTCAGTTTCAAGAGATGATAACAATAACACCATATGTGCCTCCATTTTACTTAAAGACTTTTTAAGATCAATTGTTCACCTCCAAGACAAGGGGTTGTTCATTATATGAGATATATTTTAACAGGAGAAGCCTACTATAGATCATTACCAGTTAAAAAAAAAACTTTTTGTGGTTAAAAGTTTGGAGTTAATTGATATACAATGTAGTTTATTATAAAGTACTTTATTTTTCTTATCCTAATTTGCATAATTTTCTTTATTTTCATATATCATCAGTCAGGAATGTAGGTATTTGTATACTAAAGTTTAGAACTAAAATATATCAGCATTGTTTTTGTTTTTGGTATGACTGCAGATTGAAACCTTATCTTAAAAAAACTGTTGCAGCAAAAGCACAGGTATTCATTTTAGTATATAATAACCGTTGAAAAGCACACAGATATATATATATATATATATATATATATATATATATATATATATATATGTGTGTGTGTGTGTGTGTGTGTGTGTGTGTGTGTTCAAATTCTTACAAGATTGAAGGAGAAAAAGAATATCATTACTGTGTAAATCTAACATGTTTATTCCCATCTTTCTGAAATCTTTTTCCATCACTTAATTCCTCCTTTTGTGTTAAAGGACAAATAATATTCACCTGCACAAAAAGATGGACATACCAGATTTTCACTTGTTGCTTCTCACATAGAATTCTTTGAAATAATTGCTTAAACATTTTTCCTATTTTCTATTCATCATTATTTGATTCTTCCTCTTTATTCAGTGAATGTCACCAAATCCCCATCTTTCCCAGAAATGCATAATTCTTCATTAACCAACTTGTAGCAAACATTATTTTCCTCTCTGTTTTCTGATTTATATTAAAAAAAAAAGGAAGCAATGTAGACAAAAATAAGAAAGCTATTGTGTTCAAATCCCCAAGGACTGAGACTAATACTTCCTTTGTCCCAAGCCAAACATTGTCCCTTTTCAAACCAATGGTCCCCACCAAAGTCCTCAAAATGAAGGGGCTTAGGGTCAACAACTTTTTAACACTCACAACAGCTTCTTCCCCCCATCCAGAAACATTATGCAAAGATTTGTCTGAAATGATTCTTTGTCAGAATATCCTCTCAGCTAGAATAAGAACATATTCAAAGAGTTCTTGGATGTTTTGTTTATTTTTTGTTTTGTTTTTTACTTTTTATTGCATTAAATCATTTAAATGACTACTTAAAGGGTAAAAGAGCAATCTCATTTTCGTTTAGGATTCTGACAGTCTTTGGGTTTGCATTCTATAGATTGTATATATGTAGGAGGATGTCGTTTTAATATGCCACTTAGCAAGAGGAACAAAAATCAGTGCGAAAAATTAGGGAAGAATGAAAATAAAAGACAAAGAGCAAAAATTTTAAAAAATTGGTTCCTGGCACTTGTAAATCTTTCCAATTATTTCCATAATGCATTTGAAAGAAAATTCTTTGTGCCATTCTTAATGTAGGGATTCTTCAAATTGTCTGTAGATGTCTTGAAGACATGAGGAAGAATTTGGGAGACAGAGAGAGAGAGAGAAAGAGAGGAAAGAAATAAAAGTGAAAGTAATAAATAGAAAGGAAGAAAGAGAAAAAAGAAAAGCAAAGAAAGGAAAGAAAAATGACACTGAAAAAGAAAGTGAGAAATGAGAACAGAGAGATGAAGGAGAAAAACTAAAAAGCTATGAAGGAAAAGAGAAGCAAGAAAAAGATATTGAAAGATAAAGTGAAATATAAAAAGGACAAGAGATGAAGGAGAAAAATTAAAAAATACAAAACATAAAGGAAGGAAAACAAAAAGGAAAAGAAATTTTTTTTTTTTTTAAATAAAGAGAAAAATGCTCCAAGAAAAAAAGATAGAAAGAGGAAAGAGAGCAAAAAGTAGGAAAGAAAATAGAGGGAAGAAAAAAAGAAAGCAAAGACAATAAGGATTGGTGAGAGAAGGGAAAAAAGAAAGCACAAAATAAAAGAAAATAGTCAGTTGAAAAAGAGAAAGAAGAAACAGAAAAATGTAAAAGAAAATAATGAAGGAAAATAACAAGAGAACTAAATTGTAATAAAAAAGAAGGAGAAGAAAGAAATTCTAAGGGAAAAAAAGAGCAAATGAAAAACTGAAGAAAGGAAAAGAGTTAAGAAATGAATAATAAAAAGAAAAAAGGAAAAGAGGAGTAGAAGGAGAGAGAGCAATAGTTAACAAGTTTGTCTACAGCAAGTTAGTTTCATCCTCATTAAATGCTCAACTAGTGCAACCCTGGGCCTAACTAGATAGAATTCAGTTTCTATTCTATTCAAATCTATTAATAAATGCAACCCTATCCACCTATTAAATAATAATAATGACGATATTCAAAAACCTTTGAATTTTGAGATAAAAATAAATCACTCAATCTAGGCCAGAAGACAATACCTAATTTTAAAGAATAAAAAGAAAACTTGTCAACTAGTAAACTTTGCTATTTCAACAGATCACAGAGTAAAAGTAAAAGACTTACTTGCTTCACTTACCCTTAATCTGTACCTTATAATGCTGAGTTTTAAGTAAGGAGGCATTAGGTACCATTTTTTAAAATCTTTGGTATGACTTAACCAAGGATTGAACCCCAGTCTCCTTAGGCATTGACAAACACTCAACACATTATGCCAATGGGCTGATCAAGGTGTAGTAGTAGTATAGTTAGTTGATTGGTTGGGTTTTATGGCATATCAACCTTTGTAGGTTATTTAATGCCAAATCCATTTTTATGCAAATAATCAGTTCTATTTCAAACAATTCAGTTTTGCATGAGTAGACAGTTTGTCAAAAACATTTCTATTTCAAGCTATTAAGATAATTCAAACAGTTCTAATTCAGCCACTTCAGTTTAATGTAAGTACAGATTTTGTTTACAGTTAAATGTTTGAGTTTTATGGCATATCAACCCTTGTAGGTTTTTTAAAGCCAAATCCATTTTTATGAAAATAGTTCTATTTCAAACAATTCAGTTTAGCATAAGCATGCAGTTTAAATATAAGTAGGGTTTAATTGTCAAAAACATTTCTATTTCAAGCTATTCAGTTTGGCATAAGTATGCTGTTAGTTCTATTTAACCCATAGATAGGGCCCTATCAGGTGCTACCACGCCGGGCCAGAATGGACCTGAGAGTGATGGCGATGATGGGGTGTTCTGCATTCCCCAAAGCCCCAGCATCCCTGTAACCTCACCATTTGATTGTTAAACAGGACACTCATTAGGAGGTGCAATCGGTATATTCTACAGCCCCAGCCGACTGGGCAAAATGATATAGTAATAATAATAATAATAATAATGGATTTTACCATTCTGGCAGACCACAGAAAGAAAATAAAAGCAAGTAAAAAGAATAGACAAATACTTAAATCTTTTCAAAGAGCTCAAAAAAAACAAACTGTGAAACGTGAAGTTGACAATGATACCAGTTGTAATTAGTTCACTTGAAAACAGACCCTAAAGTTTGGAAAAAGATTGGAGGAGTTGGAAATCAGAAGAAGAATCAAGACCATATTATGGTAAGATCAGCTGCAATGCTCAGAAGAATCCAGGACAGCTGAAGAGACTTGTTGTCTCTCAAACTCCAGGGAGATACCACAGCAAATGCTGGTGTGAAAAACTTATACATCATCATAATCATGATAATTATAATAATAAAATTAGCACATAAAGGAATACAAGAGTCGGCATGTTTGGGTAGGAAAGGTTATCCACTGAGAATTGTGCAATAGATTAAAATATGACCATGATATATGCAGAAACCAGAATCTGTCCAAGAAAATGAGACCCATAAAATTCTCTGGGACTTTGAGATACAAATGGATCACTTAAACCTAGCCAGAAGTCCTGATAAGACTAAATTTACTTCCTTTTTTTCTGAACAGTTACATTTAAGCACAAAATATTATATATCAGTACTTGGTCATAAGTTGACATCTTAGTGTTTAAGGAGGTAAAGATTAAAAAAATATGGTGGACTGGCAAGGTAAAGATGTAATTTTTAAATGTAACTGTTCAATATAAAAATTGAAGCAAATGATTGAAATTTACACCAACCTGTATGGTAAATTTGAATATTATATTTCAATGTAATTCTTTTCTTTTTTGTAAATTACCACAGAAACAAGCACCAATAAGGGTGTTTTATGTGGTATAATGCTTGAATACAAAAATATATTGAAAATAAATATTACATTTCCATATAATTTTTTGTATATTATAGCAGAAATAACAGGAATTTTCTTTGTTGAACTATTTCTAGACAAGCACTCTCTTATTATTTACTTAGACAGAAGTATAGTTTAGTTTGCTTTGCTTTAATGGAATATCAACCATTGTGGGTTATTTAATGACAAATCCATTTTGATACATATAAACAGTTCTATTTCAAACAATTCAGTTTAGCATAAGTACACAATTTATTTCTATTTGATCTATAGATAGGACCCTATCAGGTGCTACTACTCCGAGTCAGAGTGGACCGGGGAGTAATGTCAATAATGAGGCACTCTGCATTCTTAAAAGCTCTAGCATTACTGGAGCCTCACCATCAGATTGTTTAGTGTCATATCTGGGACACTCATTGGGGAAGTTCTACCCCTCTGCAGAGATGCAGTCGGTGTATTCTACTGCCCCAGCCAACTAGACTGAAATTGTTAAGTGTCATATCCAGGACACTCATTAGGGAAGTCTCACCCCTCTGCAGAGATGCAGTCAGTGTATTCTACTGCCCCAGCCAACTAGACTGAGATTGTTTAGTGTCATATCCGGGACACTCATTGGGGAAGTCCTACCCCTCTGCAGAGATGCAGTCATTGTATTCTATAGCCCCAAACAACTGGGCCACCAGAAGAATAGGACATCCTTTAAGAATTGAATGCACAAGCAATGATCTGCTTGCCTAGCTTTCTTCACACCTTGGTTTCTTGGTTTTTAATGACATATCAACCTTTGTGGTTTATTTCATGTCAAAGCCATCTTTCTAGAATAACTTTAGTGATATTATTTAATCCACAGCTGAAGGGATAAGGGGATTTATACCTTTCCCAAAAGTAGATTGACAAGGTGAAGAAATAATTTCTCAATCTAACTGTTCAATATTAAAAATGAAGCAAATGATTAAAATTTCCTCCAACCAGTATGAAGAATGCCCGTGGTGTAATGGTCATCGTCGTATTTCTTTATCTCGACCTGTTCATATCAATCAGTCTATTTCAGTATGTTCATATCTATCCATCTATCTATCTCTGCTCATGGTATCTCAATCTATATATATATATATCAATCAATCGACAAATATCAATTTCTTTATCTCGACCTGTTCATATCTATCTATGTATTAGCCTGTTCATATATATCTACCTATCTATCTAATCCTGTCTATATCTATCTATCTATCTGGAGGTGCCCGTGGTGTAATGGTCATCGTCGTAAGAAATCAACACGGCGACACAAGTTCAAATCCTGGACCTGACTGATTGCATTTCACATAGCACTAATACCCTTGGGAAAGGTATGAATCCCTCCAGCTATGGGTAAATAGCAGGACAGACTGGGTTCTTCAGCCTTGGTGAGGCAACTAGTCTAGGAGAAGGAAAACTCTGAATTCAAACCTGTTAAACTCAGCTTAAAAATTGACCTTGTGTCATATCCTGCCCAAGCGGAGGGGTTGGTAAATAGGATGAAGAATGCAAATATTACATTTCTAGGTCATTATTTTTCTTTTTGTATATAACTGCAGAAATTTTCTTTATTGAACTATTCTAAACAAGCAAAAGTCTAAAAGAGAATGTAATAGTGCAAGTAGAGTTCAAACTCGATTACTACAATATTATAATGCAGCATGTTAACTACTACACCACAGAGATTCTCTCCAACACCATATGAGGTATCTACTAAATCTAAACAAAGTTTAGTTGTAGCACATGGCTATAAATATAATGCTCCCAGTTAGAATTAAACTAACTATCAATGGTCTGTTAGCCTAACCACCTAACCATTGCACCATTCAAAGCTCACAATGATATAAATTTTGTAGATGGATATTGTTCCATAGCAAGTACCTACTCGTTATTAAGTATTTCCTCCAACTTTGTTCTTTAATATCTTTAGGAATTGTTCTTGTTGAATCGACAATTAATTATCCCTAAGTTTCTTTCTCCCACTCCACTGATGCCAACTCCCCCACCACCATGGCTTGCATTGTTGTTTTTCATTTCTTAATGGATTGGGCCTTGACAACTTTTCCTAAATCCTCTAAGGCGAGCTGTCCAAGTTGATTTTAGCCTGAAAACAATACAAGGTCCTTTCTGCCTTACTCTTCCCTTTATTGACCAACATTGTCCATCTACATCTTTTGTTCCATGTTAACTTAAACAAACTTTACCTCTTTGTTTTTAGAGTGATAGCAGCCTCATTGATTACTTGTGGTAAATAAATGGTTTCTTTCAATTCTTTACTTTATCACTTTCTTTTCTGTCATTTTTGTTAAACAATAAGAATTCAAAGCAATTTTACAACTAAAAAGGCTACTTGAATATTATTAAAGTTTCTTAAATGAAGCATTATCAGTTTCTTTTTCATTTTTGATGAGTAGCATATATACCAGCCAAGTTAGCAGGGCCTGTAGAATACACCGACTACATCTCTGCAGAGGGGTAAGACCCTCTCTCCAATGAGTGTCCTGGATATGATATTAAAAAATCTGATGGTGAGGCTCCTGTAATGCTGGAGCTTTGGGGAATGCAGATTACTCTCTACATTGCAACGCTCCCAGGTCCACTCTGGACCAGAGCTGTAGCACCTGATATGGTACTATCTACGGTTCAAATAAAACAGTTTGACATTCAAACTGAATGCAAACAAATGACTTATGCTAAATTGAATTGTTAGAAATAGAACAATTCAGTTTAGCATAAATATGCAGTTTAAATGCAAAAAACAGTAAAGTCAAGAAACCATGGTTTAGTTCTATTTAACCCATAGATAGGACCCTTATCAGGTGCTACCACTCCAGGCCAGAGTGGACCAGGGAGCAATGGCAATGAAGGAGTACTCCGCATACACCAAAGCTCCTGCATTACTGGAACCTCACCATTAGATTGTTTAGTGTCATATCCAAGACACTCATTGAGAAGGTCTTACCCCTCTGCAGAGAAGCAGTTGGTATATTCTACAGCCCCAGCTGACTGGGCAAACATTGGTGATAATGATGGTATTAGTCTTACCAGTTGTTATCACAAAAGTAAAGAGAAGAAAGAGCAGAGTCTTTATTATAATGATGATAATGTTTGATCTGTCAGTTATGATAATTATAATATGTTATAATTGTTGATTTTTTTTCTTTTACAGGAGTCCATTGTCTATTTGACATCTTTATTGACAATGTTATTTTGAAATATAACATAATGAAGCAGCAATTAAAATCATTCATTGATTTTAATTCTTGGAGAATTTGTCACTTAAGCTAAAAGTTCAATAATCAATAATCAGTAGAGGTGATTTATGTATAAAAGTCATTGGTATGATTATCATTATTATTATTATTATTATACTTCTTGCATGTTTTTCCCAACAGCTCTAACCGGTGGTTTTTCATTGGAGTCTAGGTGACAGCAAGTCTAGCCAGATCTCCAAGACTCTTCTAAGTATCATACACTAGTACAAATCTGGAGGACTTGCTAACACTTGTTCCAAGGCAAGACACATTAAAATAAATATTTGCTAAATATAGAATATAGTTCAGCAGAAGGTCACAAGTGTACCACCCAACAGTGAGGATAAACTGATCACAATCGTATGTATTTACCCAACCCTTCTGCATGAACAGGATGCAACACAAAGTCAATTTTTAAGCAAAGTTTAACAGATTTGAATTCAGAGTTTTCCTTCTCCTAGACTAGTTGTCATACCAAAGTTAAAGATCTTAGTCTGCTCTACTATTTACTCATAGCTGGAGAGAAAGTAGTTGTATGCATACCTTTCCCAAAGGTATTAACACAATGTGAAAAGCCAACAGCCACAGCCAAGATTTGAACTCAGGATGCTGTGTCCATGCCCTATGATGATAAACATTACTCAATGAGCTCCTCCTACTCAGTAAGAGTGGTTCAAAAATTATCTTGTCTATCAGAAATATAAAAAGCTGAATCTAAAGACTGAGAAAGTATCTAATTCAAGATCAGACACTGTTGCCTTGCTGAAACATTCCTAGACCAACTTCAAAGAAGCCAAGTGAAATTTAAGTTGTAACAATGTAATTATTAAAAATTATAATGCTATGATATAAAAGCTGATGGCCTTTTTCAGCTGTTTTCTAAATTTCTCTGCCCTGCGCAAGATTCATTCGTTAATTACACTCTTTAATTACTTGTGCTAATGAAGAGCAACTAGTTTGAGTCACCTCCAACGAACTTATGTCAATCAATAATACACGTCAACATTAGGGGAAGCATTTGCAGTGATTTGCCGTGGATAATTACCAGTGAATAAGGTACACTCATGCACTTGCGTGAACACGTCTATCAATAAAAGACGATGTGTACATTAATATATATATAAAAAAACTGGATTTTGCAGACTCCTTCAGGAATACAGGGCCACACCCACAACACATTCATGATAGGGCTGCAGTTTGAGTAACAAGTAGGTTTTTGTAGAGTGGAAATGCTAGCCTCATGTCACTTAGTTTCAAATCCAGAGTTTTTCATTCTCCTCAACCGGTTGCCTTAACAAAGCTAGAGAGACCATTCTGCTCTACAATTTACCCATAGTTACATCGAGAAAAGAAATATTCATGCTATTCCTAAGTTCATTACCATGAAGTAAAATGCAAATTGGTTTGATCTATTTAATATCATATCAACCCCTAATATTATTGGCCTGATTGGTAGAGTGTTTGCCAATGGCCCAGGAAACCGGGGTTCAATCCAAGGTTGAGTCATACCAAAGACTCAAAAAATGGTACCTGATACCTCCTTGCTTAACACTCAGTATTATAAGGTATGGATCAAGGGTAAAGTGGATCAATCCAGGGAAAGGAGTAGCAACCTCCTCTACACCTCAGTGTAGTAGCTCTTGAAAAGGGAGCATTCTGGTCTCCCTTGACAACAATCGCAAACTTTACTTTTACCAGTCCATTGGCCTAATGAGTAGAGTGTTCGCCAATGGTATGGGAGACTGGGGTTCAATCCCAGGTTGAGTCATACCAAATACTCAAAAAATGGTACTTGATACTGCCTTGCTTAGCACTCAGCACTATAAGGTAAGGCTCCAGGGTAAAATGAAGCAATCCAGGGAAAGGAGTAGAGCCCTCCCTTACACTTTGGTGTAGTAGCTATTGAAAAGGGAGCCTTCAGTTTACCCTCGACTAAGGTCACCATCTTTACTTACTTGCTTTTATATTGTTTCAAATAATTATTCCTATTCAATAATCATTTCCTATCCAATACTAATAATTTTTAAACAGATCTATTAGACTGCAAGATGAAACCCTAACAGGTATTACCACACCAGATCAAGGTGGAGCTAAAAATAATGGTAATAAAGAGGTACTCCCCTAAGTATTCAAGAACAGGAGCCTCACTACCAAATGCAGTTTAGTGTCATACTCCAGTTTTACCTCTCTAAAGAGGATGCTATTAACATATTCTAAGCCTCACCAATTGGGAGAGGAAATGTAAATAGTTTCATTTTGCCTTTTAGGTTGTTTCCTATGATGGTAAGTCATTATTCCACACCTGCTATCTCTCTCTCTCTATATATATATATATATATATATATATATAATTTTTATAAAATAATACCTTTTGGCAAGATTAACTGAATTTTTGAAATTTTCTAATGATTTTGAATGGAACTTGTTGAATCACGAAACACACTTGTGGTCAGTAGCTAGGCTAAGAGCAACGTCTTTAGCAAGGCAAAGACCAAACTAAAACAGTCCTCAATGAAAGAGCTATTTATGGCACATTGGGAGATTCCAATGTGCATACATTGGCCGGTCCATTCCTTGGATTGTGATTGGCTAGAACATCTCATTAGATAAGTTTGTTCATAAATACCAACCCTGTCCAGTAAGCATTAGTATTGATTATGCCGGACCTCAGGTATATAATTTTCTGCAAGGAAAATTTAGCAAAGATATACAAATTTTTTTTTCATCCACAGTACTGAAAAGCGAACTAATATTATTTGTACAAAAAAGAACAGTCCGTAGTTAATTATCAAAATTTAGCATATACACAATGTAGAAGTCACTGCTCTAACGTGCAGAATAAACAAGAATAACAACACTTACCAACTCAGTGGCTCCAGCAAGCATCCAGCTGGCAGACAAAAAGTAGAACAAAAAGGGTGATAACTCAATACCGAACACTTAACACCTGAAACATGACTGAAGCAAGCCGGTATATATATACACTAATATGCCAAACTCACTGGGCCAGCAACTAATCACTGTGCAGAGAATGGACTTAGCCACCTTCAAATAGTGGAACGTCTCAATGTTCATAGAATCTCACTTCAACTCGTAATTCATTACACATGTGAGCACTGACTCATTGCTACTGAGCCTTACGATAGAATTCTGAAACACAACATATTTACCAGTTGGGTACTTATAAGAGTATGAATTACTTGTGGATAATAAACCCTTTCATCTTGATTTTAAAAGCATTTCAAGGACAAGATGAGTAAATCATCATTTTATTATTAATTTTGTGCATGAATTTTATTTGTTTCAGGTTTTGTCTAATGCGCAGCAAAATAGAGTCAGTTGGGTAAGTGTCTGTAAAGAAAGCAGCACCATTATGCAAATCACTCTTCCAGAAATTTAGAAATAGCATGCTGTACAGTCGGCATCCAAACCAGAAGCTCCAATACAAAGATTTTAGAATGTTTGGATGTCAATCTGAGGACAGACTTATATTATTTATATTGATAAAAACCAAACACTCAGTTGACCTCATAGGGTTTGGGATGGTTACTAGCAATGGTGATGTCATGCCTCCATTCATCTTTCCTCATGGCCTCAGATTCAACAGAGAAACCAACATCAAGTGTTTGGAAGAGGTAGTTCTGCCCTGGATCAACAGAGTGAGTGCTAGAATAACCTACATCTGGCAACAGGACTATGCACAATACCACACAAGTAGAAGAGTGAAGAGGCGTGGTTGAGCAAAACACTAACAA
This sequence comes from Sepioteuthis lessoniana, assembly GCA_963585895.1. Classification (NCBI taxonomy): domain Eukaryota; kingdom Metazoa; phylum Mollusca; class Cephalopoda; order Myopsida; family Loliginidae; genus Sepioteuthis; species Sepioteuthis lessoniana. Next base: position 3,199,652 of record CAUZXS010001320.1, read on the forward strand.
AACTCTGTGCAACAACAAAGATGAACTGAAGGCAAAGATAACAGCAGCATTTACAAATTTAAACAAGGAGACTGTGAGAAAAGCTTGCAGGAGATTTTGAAGTTATCTGGTAGACATGGTTGAAGCCAAAAGCGATTTCTTTGAAAATATCTAATCTATATGATATTTCAAGATATTTTCAATTAATTTTGGTAAATATATCTGATAAAGTGAGATATCAGTGCTATTTTCCTTTTTGTATAATTTAGATGATAGTTTACCCATCACATCCTATATATATATATATATATCTTATTTAATAGCCTTTATCTTCTCTCCATGTAATATAAGACCAATAGTACAATGATCTATCCCAGATTTGACTGCATTCTCCTATATCATCTCTTGTGATATATTAGTAATAAGACCAATAGTACAATGATCTATCCCAGATTTGACTGCATTCTCTTATATCAACTCTTGTAATATGTAAGCAATGAGACCAATAGTACAATGATCTATCCCAGATTTGACTGCATTCTCTTATATCAACTCTTGTAATATGTAAGCAATGAGACCAATAGTACAATGATCTATCCCAGATTTGACTGCATTCTCCTATATCATCTCTTGTGATATATTAGTAATAAGACCAATAGTACAATGATCTATCCCAGATTTGACTGCATTCTCCTATATCATCTCTTGTGATATATTAGTAATAAGAGAAATAGTACAATGATCTATCCCAGATTTGACTGCATTCTCCTATATCATCTCTTGTGATATATTAGTAATAAGACCAATAGTACAATGATCTATCCCAGATTTGACTGCATTCTCTTATATCAACTCTTGTAATATGTAAGCAATGAGACCAATAGTGCAATGATCTATCCCAGATTTGACTGCATTCTCCTATATCATCTCTTGTGATATATTAGTAATAAGACCAATAGTACAATGATCTATCCTAGATTTGACTGCATTCTCTTATATCAACTCTTGTAATATGTAAGCAATGAGACCAATAGTACAATGATCTATCCCAGATTTGACTGCATTCTCCTATATCATCTCTTGTGATATATTAGTAATAAGACCAATAGTACAATGATCTATCCCAGATTTGACTGCATTCTCCTATATCATCTCTTGTGATATATTAGTAATAAGACCAATAGTACAATGATCTATCCCAGATTTGACTGCATTCTCCTATATCAACTCTTGTAATATGTAAGCAATGAGACCAATAGTACAATGATCTATCCCAGATTTGACTGCATTCTCCTATATCATCTCTTGTGATATATTAGTAATAAGACCAATAGTACAATGATCTATCCCAGATTTGACTGCATTCTCCTATATCATCTCTTGTGATATATTAGTAATAAGACCAATAGTACAATGATCTATCCCAGATTTGACTGCATTCTCCTATATCAACTCTTGTAATATGTAAGCAATGAGACCAATAGTACAATGATCTATCCCAGATTTGACTGCATTCTCTCATATCAACTCTTGTAATATGTGAGCAATGAGACCAATGTAAAGATATATGAATACAAGATAGGGCATAAAAAGAAGATGATTTCTACCTTTCCCAGAATTGTTAATGATAAATGAATACATAAGGTTCAATGAAAATACAGTTACCTGATTTTGTCTTCCACAACAATAACCTTTATGTTAATATTAACAAACCACCTAGTGAGTAATTCATTAACAATGGCTGGAATGATTTGCATGCAAACCATTAAACTATCTCTTGTTGAAGTTGACTAATATTGGTACAGGACAACATTCCTGGAATACTCAATGAGGATTGACTTCAGAGACTAATTTGTTTGCCATCACTGACCAGTAGATGCTCTGATTTCAAGAGTACTTCAATCTCTTGACTTCATTTATTTTGTTGGCCCTTGTTGTAACCATATTTTGAATACTTCATTTTCAGACTTTCTACAGGTGTACAATCTGAGTGAGATGGGTGGAAGTCTTAAAGATGCAAAGCATAAAATAATATTTGCAACTATTATTATTTTTCATTTGTGATTAATTTTTATTAAAGGCTTGGTTGGGTTTTATTGCATATCAATCATTGTCGGTTATTCAATGCCAAATCCTGTTTATACATATATATTAAATATAGATATGGTTTGTACACAAATTCTGTAGATAACATTCTTAAATGAGCCTGAGCTCTATTTTTGCACACAGTTAAATGGTTTCAAGTATTGCTATATTAAAATCACAATTTAACATCAGTCATTTATTTGCACACAGTTTGTTCTATTTGACCTCATCAGGTGCTACTACTCTGGGTCAGATTTGGACCTGAGAGCAATGGCAATGAATGAGTACTCCACATTCCTCAAATCTCCAAGGCTAGAGCCGAGCTATCAGATTGTTTAATGTTATATCCAGGACATTTATTGGGGAAGTCTTACCCCTCAGCAAAGATGCAGTTGGTGTATTCTACAGCTCCAGCTGACTGGGCTTTTTTATTAAAGAGAAAAAAATCACCAACTTTTTGAGAGGCTCCAGTTCTGAATCTTTGGGGAATGCAGAATACCTCTTCATTGCTATTACTCCCAGGTCCACTATGACTCAGAGTGGTAGTATATGTTAGAGTTCAATCTATAGGTCAAACAGATCTGCTTAAAAATTATCAGTACTGGATAGGATTATACATAAAACGATATAACTGCGTGCAAAGAAATAATTATTATTAAATAGAAATAGTTACTTGAAACCACAGGTATATAAATTATTAGTATTTGATAGGAATACTTCAAACTATACCACCATGAGCAAAGGAATGATTATCGACTAATTAAAGTGCAAGTGAAAAAATGCAATAGGACATAGAAAATATAGATATGATTACAATTTTCTCCATTAAATAACTCATGAATATGTTGATATGCCATTAAACAAATAATCCAAAGAATTTTGATATGCCATTAAACATACCAATTATTTGATTATTTGGAAATTATTTTAATATGCCGTTAAGCAAATAATCCTAACCCAAATTCAGCCAATGGTTTCATTTTTTATGGTTTGATCTGTATATCCACTGTATTTCTGATTATGAAAATCTTTAATTGGAGAATAAAGGACATTAAATTATTTCTTGCCTGAGAAGGGAATCACACCAAGACATAAGAATCATGAAAATATTAGTAATACATTTATACTATACATATAATTATATTCTTTCAGTAATGCTTAACTAATTTCCAAATTTCAATAAAATCATAAGTCATGCATTTTTCATCATTGCCAACATGGCATGCTGACAACATGGATTTATTGACACTCTTTTCATCCCTATCAGCTATCTCATTTGGTAAGTCCTCTATAAATGAAATGCACACAGAACCACCATTCCTGTATGATTATGTAACATCAAGAAACAGTTACTGTAAGGGTGTAATGACATCAACGGCCGAAAGTAAACGTGTTTTTTTTTAAATCGAAAACTGCACTAAAAATGAAGATGAACATACAATGTAATCTCTGCTTTTAGTTGATCTGGCATATATATATATATATATATATATATATATAATTCTTTTAAATACCCTGTCCGGTGGCAAAAGCTGCTTGGTAGTGCCAGGTGTGGCAGTACCACCTTGAGCTACCAAAACTGTGTTATCACCTCTGGTTAGCAGTTGATTAGGGAAGGGTATCGCACATGCTTTCACATGTATGATGAAAAAAAAATATATATATATATATATATATATATATATATAAAGAGGCACTCATGGTGTAATAGTTATCATACTGGGAAATGGACATGGCAATCCAAATTCAAATATTGTTTGCATTTCATATAACACTAATACTCATTAAAAATGTATGAATCCAACTATTCTCCCTTCAGTTATGGGTAAATAGCAGGATAGACTGGCTCTTTGAACTTGGTATGGCAATCAGCCTGGGAGAAAGAAAACTTTGAATTCAAACCTTTTATACTCTGCTTAAAAATTGATCTTGTATCACTTCCTGCTTGTGTAGAGAGATTGGTTATATATATATATATATATATATATAGCTGTATGTTGTCACTAATGCTTAGCCACCAACAACTATTTTCTTCTAGATTATCTTAGCAAGATGTACAGTTTGAATAAAAACCTGCTCAAATTAATTTTTAGGCAAAAAATTGCTAATTTTCTCAGAGTAAATAATCAAACTTTTCTTTTAAGCACAAATATTAGCTTATACAACAGTGATAATAAGCAACTGTATATAATCAATACTGACCCTTAACTTTAATGAATCCACAACATAAACCCACAATTAAATTGTAGATCTATCATATATATCAAATGAGCTGAAAGTTTGTTCTCTACCTTTATATTAAGAACCAACAAGCAATCAACAAGACACAGCAGACAATTACATTAAGCCCGGAAATTCATACAGGTTTAATCCTCTCAAGAAAGATAATCTGAGAGAAATTATTCATATCCTCATTGTTTGTAGCTATTAGGATAGCATTTACTCCTTCTTGGGGGTAATGTATACTACAAGATGTTTGTATGTACATATTGTTAACTTATCTCCAATTCCATTTACCATTTGCAATTTGCAAATTACTTTCTGTCTGATTAATCCTTCACAGTGGATTGGAGTTCCGCGATTGTCTTCAGTAATCTTTTGATCAGGATAGTAAATTGGCATTACTGGCTTTACATTGTCGTCAAGAGTTTTTGAAAAGAAAAAGCCAAAAAAAAAAAAACAAAAAAAAAAAAAACAAGAAAATGCTCAGAAAGGCGGAAGGCTGATGTTTGTGAATGGAATAATTGGTACCGCTAAGTGAAGTTTTCTTTGTACGTTTGCAATGGTCATTGAACAGAAAACTGAAGTGCTACTCTTTGAGAAGGAGTGTTTCTTTGTGCAAGAAAACAATGATATATTCTTTGTTTAAAGATCTCTAAACAATAAATGAATATCTTTCATAATCTTAACACCAAAATGGATAATGGATCATGCATACATAGGCTCAGACACACATAAGTATATGAATGGGCTTACATGGAGGCACTAGTGGTGTAACAGTTATCATCCAAGGAAATGGCCTAGGAAACCTGAGTTCAAATCCTGGATGAGGCTGTTTGCATTTTACATAGCACAAATACCCTTGGGAAAGGTATGAATTGAACTAATCTCTCTCCAGCTATAGATAAATAATAAGGCAAACTGGGTTCTTTAACCTTGGTATGGCAACCAGTCTAGGAAAAGGAAAACTCTGAATTCCACCCTCTTAAACCCCACTTAAAAATTGACCTTGTGTTGCATTCTTCTTGTGGCAGAAGGGTTGGGTATATACAAGTATATACATAGATTTGAACTTACACATACACACACAAAGGACTGTGGCAGCAACCATGGCAGAGCAGTTTTCATTGCAGGAAATGAACTTGGTGGACAAAGTTCAAATCCTGGATGAGGCTCTTTACATTTCACTTTGCACTAACACACTTGGGAAAGTCATGAACTCTTCTGTTCTCCTTCTAGCTATGGATAATAGTAAGGTAGATTAGCAACCAGTCTAGGAAAAGGAAAACTCTAAATTCAAACTTTGCATTAACATTCTTGGGAAAGTCATGAACCCTTCTGTTCTATAATGTTATGAATATAGTAAGGCAGATTAGGCTCTCTAGCCTTGGTATGGCAACCAGTCTAGGAAAACGCTGGATTCAAACCAGCTTTACTCTGCTGAAAAATTACCTTGTGATACATTCTACTCATGGTGAAGGGTTTGGATAAATACAGATGTATGAATAAAAGCTTTATGAACAAATTGTTATTTATCCATTTATATAACATTGTATGTGCGTAAGAAAACTATTCATGCCATGCTACTAGGACTTTTTTAAAACCAGCTGAGCTCCACTTAAAAAAATTGACTTTCGAGCACAACCTACCTGTAGTGGAAAAATTGGGTAAATACCAACACACTTAGGACATATTGAGTTTTATATGCATTTTATAGGAACACACAAAATTGATTTGCTCACAGATATGTTCTGATACATGCTCCGAGCCATATATATATATATATATAAAGAAAAATTGATAACAAGGTAATCCAAGTAGTAGGAGAGATTTATTGAGAAACAAAATTGACACTATAGTGTTTCAGCTCTAATGAACCATCATCAGAACTATGAAGGATGATATTAGGGATGTTAAATCAACAATGGATGTTTAAAAGTGCAAAATACAAAAACCTAGGGCAAATTCGTATAACAAGAAAAAGTTGGCCGTTTAATTTTCTTGTTATTCAAATTTAACCAAGGTTTTTGTATTTTGCACTTTTAAACATCCATCATTGATTTAACATCACTAATATCATCCCTCATAGTCCTGAGGATAGTTCATTAGAACCGAAATGCTATAGTGTCGACTTTGCTTTCCAATAAATCTCTCCTACTTGGATTACCTTGTTATCAATTTTTCTCTATATATTGTTGGATTACACTCCATTATTTACTTATTTATATATATATATATATATATATATATATTATTACTATGTTTAAAGGTGGCAAAATCTACAAAGAAAGTGCTTCATATCGAGGATAAAATCATCATCATCATGTCATGCTGCCAGCATGGATATCCCTGACCCTCTCTCGCCACTTCTCCCTATCATTCATTGCCTCCGGCAGGTCTTCAGGGCTACATCCTGTATCCTCACATAGCTGCTGTATGTATGTTCGAGCTGGTTGTCCTGCTTTTGCTTGGCCATATGCGGGGGTCCATAGGAGTACATCACTGATGAGTTCGTCCTTGCTTCTCCAGCAGTGTCCTGCATGTCTGGTTCGTCTAACTTGTATAGTTTTCGTGATGGGAGGCAAGTGGCCGTATAGTTGGTGTCTTGTGGGGTGTTGTCGCCAGGACTTGTTCAATATTGCTCTCAACATTCTTGTGTAATTGCCGTATAGACAGTATAACACAGAAATTAAAAGTATATGATAGTTTCATGTTTTTTTTAATTACAGTATGTGGTTTTAATTTATCTTAGTTTGTTAAACCATGTAGAATGTAGTTTTGACTTTCCAATCATTGTTATCATCTTGTTATATGATTCTAATTAAAACTGAATTAAGAATTCATTACTGAGGTTTTATACATTTACTTCAAGTGAATTTTATGAAAATTATATTCTCATTCTTTTTCAGGGCAATAATATTTTCTCATTTAATTCAAATCTTACATCATTGAATTAACACTTTGTTGCCGGAATGAATACAACAATTCATCATACAAAAAGATTGCATTTTGATCTGGCATTCTCACAGTATGACAGAAAAACTAACAAAGTCTGGTAGTATTGTAAGATACTACTTGGTAGCACTTAGTGAGAGGTAATGATGCCATGGCTCAGGAACCATACCTGCCCACAGTCATCATCTAATAAAGGCTTTTTGGGCAGCACAGCAGTTATCTTTTATAGCACTCCTGTTTAAATCATTTGTATTAAGAATAGTTACTTGAAGCTATAATTGTTTACAAAGGATTATAATTAGTTACTTGAAACAATACAAAGAGGAGTCTGAGTGGCAATTATGCTGGACTACGATATTGTATTAAATGAGTTCAAACTCCAGTTGTCCTATTGCATTCACTTTTGAACTAATACCCTTGGGAAAAGTATGAATCCCATTATCCTTCTCTCGATGGATTAAATAGTACTATTGCTGTTCTTTGACAAGTATGGCTTTAGCACTAAATAACCCATGAAAGTTGATATGACATGAAACCAAACCAAACTGAAACCATACAACTGTGAGCAAATTATTTGTATTAGATAGGAATACTTGATATCTTATAACTGTGTGCAAATTATTTGTATTAGATAAGAATACTTGATATCTTATAATAACTGTGTGTAAGGTTAGGTTTCTTTGTGTTGTATAGTGGCTCATACCACGTGATTTCCGGTGTCGTGGAGGTATAAAAGATGTTGTGTTTCTTAAACACGTTAGTACTGAAAGATCTCAGACAGTAGTAAGACCAACTTCAAACGTAATACCCACGGCATAAGACTTATAATATTTGTTATATAATATTTGTTAAACTGTACCACTTCAGTTAATAAATAATTAACTCTATTTCACTTACCATGATACAGCACTTTGTTTAATAGCATAGCAACCTTTGTAGGTTATCTAATGCCAAAGCAATCCTTCTAGAAGAATGGTAGAGGTGCTATTTAACCCATAGCTGGGAGGATAAGCTGGTTCATACCTTTCCCAAAGGATACTAGTCCAAAAGTGAATGCAATAACACGACTGGGGTTTGAACTCGCTAACTACGATTCCGCAGGCTGTCACAGTAACCTTGACACCACTAACCTTGGGTAAATTATTTGTATTAGACAGGAATACTCGATATCTTATAACTGTATGCAAAACCTCTTAAGAAACACCTACACAAGTGTAAATATAATGAATGTGATTCCATAACCTCTAGGCATAAAATAACTCTAAACAGTTTGACATGCTGTTAAAATCAACCAACCAAATTATCACATCTATGGCAGTAAGAAACATCAGTGCACACTAGAAACTAAAATCAAGAAAAACCTCTCAGTGAGACTTAAACCTGGGTGGATACTTTCTGGACAGGATATAAGCAGCTAATGTGTAAATGAGAGTTTTCTAAGGAATGGTAATTGTTTCATCTTTTCTAAAATTCTGATAAGAAGAAAGTAATTACCTTCAAAGAACAAATAAAATATTTTTAAAAATAAACAGGTCAAATTAGGAAATGATACTTATAATTAATTTTTACAGCCTCCAACAATGAAAGAAATAGATAAAGACTTTTAAGTAACAAAGTAGAAATGATAAATAAATAAATAAATAAATACAATGAAATAAAAAGTTAAGAAAAGAGGCAAAAATTAAAAGAAAAAAAAAAAGAAAAAAACTTGAAGCATCAACCATTTCCGAAGACATTTTCCATCTTGATCATTTTTCTTTTCTTTTCCCAATGTGCCCAAAGGAATGGAACAAAAATTAACAGATTGTTGTCATTAAGGATTTTTCTAATCTGTCAAAAATTTGTATTTTTGTTTAAGTTGCAAAAGTACCTACTTTTATTTATTTATTCTTTTTTTAGATACTTAGATTTCTTAAAGTACTGGATTTTACAAAAAAAATGTATAACTTTTTTTTTCTTAAAGTTAATTCAAATTAGAAGTGCCCTTACAAATAACACCAACTATGTATTTACCCAACCCCTCCACTGAAGGCAAGATGTGACACAGGGTTAATTTTTTAAGAGGAGTAAAATCTGTTTTCCTTCAAGACAAGTTGCTGCAACAAGGCCAAAGAACCCATTCTGCTCTACTATATACACACAGCTAGGAGAAGAATAAATGGATTAGTACCTCCAACACCAACTAAGTCAACATTTCGGTAATATAAATGATTTGTAATGGTACAACAGGAGATATCTTTAATTTTTTAGAACATTGTTAAAAATTAGTTTCCTTCTATATATTTTTTAAAATTTTTATTTTGTTTGAATAACTCGCCACAGGCTGCACCTCTCATTAACATGTACAAGAGGCATCTACTTAGATAAGCTGCATAAGATTAGTTCTTAGCCAATTAGGAGTTAACTATGACAAGGTTCTTTTTCAATAAAATATTCTTAAGTAAAAAAATAAAAAATAAAAAAATGGAAAAGTGAAAGATGATTACAATAAAAGATACATAGCTTTTTTCACAATTGGAGATTGAAAGAAATTTTGAAAAAAAAAAAAAAAAAAAAAGAGAGAGAGGAATAAACTTTTAAAAAGAAAATTGGGGTGAAAAAAAAAATACCCTCCAAACTAAAAGACTAAAAAATTTTCTTTAAAAAATATTTTTGTTTTGTAAAATTTGATTTCAAAGAAAATTCTATCTGAATTACAGAAACTAGAAATTTTTTTAGATTAAAAAATGATAAAAAAAAATATTTTTAAAAGAAATACAATTCAAAAAATTAAGATTAACAAATATAAAATTTTTTTATTTTTTTAAATAATAAAATGATAAATAAAATAGTAAAAGTCTTCACTGTGTTCTTTGTTTAGTAGGTACTGATTCCCAAGTTCTAGTAATTACAGTTTATACCACTCGGCAATCTACTCCAACATATCACTAGTGTGTTTTCTTCACCATTATTTTCTTACTCTGCTCTTCATTAGCGTTCCTTTCAGACTGACTCTAAGAAACAAATACACCAAGTTTTTTTTTTTTTTTTTTTGGTTTTTTTTTTATTTATTTACTTATTTATTGATCTTTTTTGTTTCAATGCAATTTGCATTTTGATTCAGCTCTTTATTTTCAGTAAAATTGACATGCTTTTACATGTTACTATTGAATGCTGGGGTTCCTCTGTGGAATTGGTCCTCCTTGTTCATGTTCAGAAATAAGAAGCATATTAAATAAAGAAAAATAAAGGAACTTTTCAATTCTATCTTTTGATAGATAGATGGGAAAAGAATGTGATTGGAATAGAAATAAACAGAATGATGTATGCATATATCATCATCATCATCATCATCATCATCAAGTTGCACTGACAGCACTGATTTCTCTCTCTCTCCATCCCTATCATCTATTATTACTGGCAGGTTTTCCAAATTACATCTTGTGTCCACACAGAGCTGATGTAGATAAGTCCTTGCTGGTTGGCCAACACTAGCCCGTCCATGTGTAGGGGTCCATAGAAGGACGTCACTAATGAGTTTGTTCTTGCTCTTCCAACATTGTCCCACATGTCTGATAGACAGATAGAAACAGAGTGAGATAGATTGATAGATTGAATGGATCACCATGGTCTCTTCAATGTGAAATTAAGTTACAATAGGAGAAAATGGGAGTTTCAATATTTTAGTTCTTAAGATTTTTATTTTCAACACAGTGAGCATTTTTATATTTCTAATTGAGACAATCTTTTGACTCATGCTATTTTGATAATAATAATAATAATAATAATAATTATTATATGTATATATATATATCGAGAAAGAGAGAAAAAGAAAGACAAATAAGGAGAACTTCCTGATATGACACTAAACTGTATCTGGTGGTACTATTTACCAACCCCTCCGCTCGGGCAGGATATGACACAAGGTCAATTTTTAAGCGGAGTTTAACAGGTTTGAATTCAGAGTTTTCCTTCTCCTAGACTAGTTGCCTCACCAAGGCTGAAGAACCTAGTCCGTCCTACTATTTACCCATAGCTGGAGGGAGAATAAGGGGGTTCATACCTTTCCCAAGGGTATTTGCCCGAAAGTGAACGTAATAGCGCGACTGGAGTACGAACTCGCGTACTAAGATTCCGCAATTCATCGCTTTAACCATTACACCTCGAGGACACCCCTTTACCAACCTCTCCGCTCGGGCAGGATATGACACAAGGTCAATTTTTAAGCGGAGTTTAACAGGTTTGAATTCAGAGTTTTCCTTCTCCTAGACTAGTTGCCTCACCAAGGCTGAAGAACCTAGTCTGTCCTACTATTTATCCATAGCTGGAGGGAGAATAAGGGGGTTCATACCTTTCCCAAGGGTATTTGCCCGAAAGTGAACGTAATAGCGCGATTGGAGTACGAACTCGCGTACTACGATTCCGCAGTTCATCGCTTTAACCATTACACCACGAGGACACCACCTTACAACTGTATCTGGTGGTAAAGCTTTTGGGAGTGGGAAGTCAACCCATCATTTCCATGACACCTAAGTCCACCCTGACTCAGTGTGACACTACTTGTTAAGATTCTATCTATGAGTCAAAGTAGATCTGTTTGGAAATTATCAATGTTAGACAGGAATACTAGAAACCATATAGCTGTGTGCAAACAAATTCTTCTTATTATTATTATTATCAAATAACAATAGTTACTTGAAACCATGTAAGTATGAATGAATTAGTATTGAGAATAATTACTTGAAGCTATAATTATCTAATAAGGATTATTATTGGTTACTTGAGACCATACTTTTTTTCTTCTTTTTTTTCATCATACAACATGTGAAAGCATGTGCGATACCCTGCCCTCATCAGCCGCCAACCAGGGGTGATAACACAGTTTCGGTAGCTCAAGGCAGTACTGCCACTCCTGGTGCTACCAAGCAGCTTTTGCAACTGGACAGGGTATTAAGAGAATTTTATATATATATATATATATATATATATATATATATATATACGCCAGATCTTTTAAGAGCAGAGACTACATTGGGCGTTAATCTTCATTTTTAGTGTGCAGTTTGTGATTTTTTTTTTTAATTTTTAAAAAGTACGTTTACTTTTGGCCGTTGATGTTATTACGCGTTTACAGTAACCGTTTCTAACGTAATCACATGGGAATGGTGGTTCCGCATGTATTTGATTCATGCTGAAAACTTGTCGCTTTCAACCAAATCCAACTCGATGCATATTGCGCCGTGGTCTGAAGATGATTTGAGGCAACTTTTGAACTGTGGCCAGTGATTCCTATTTTTGAAAGAAACAAAATGACTGAGTGTCCTAGAAAACCACAGCTACCAACCTCAATAGCAATCACATGGCATATCCAACCTGTATTAAGAATTGTAACTTGAGGCTATAATTGTTTACTAAGGATTATTATTAGTTACAGGAAATCATATATATATATATGCATGAATTATTAGTATTAAAGATAGTTACTTGCATTCATAATTGTCTACAAATGGTTATTATCAATAGTTCCTTGAAATAATATAACTGCTTGAAAAAAAAAAGACAGACTGGCATTAAATGACCCAACCAGAGTTGAGATGCCATAAACCCAATCCACCAGCACACCTTATATAAGAGGTGGCAAAGATAATAGGGCAATATATTATCATTGACAGCTATATTACTTCTGCTTCATTGTGTATATAGAGTAATAGATAAAGATAATAATATTGAATAAGAAATAAAAAAACTGTTTTAAAAACATATTTTTCATAAATCAAGAAAAGTGCTCAAATGCTGGCCAGTAGAGTAGGATAAAACTTAAAATGAATGAATGTTTACAGACTCCTCTGCAGCAGCCTTATTATTGTCCTTCATGCACTTTTAAAAAATATATAATTATCAGATAAGACTTGTCAACTAATACTACTATATATATATATATATATAGAGAGAGAGAGAGAGAGAGTTTGGTAAAGTTTCAAACCCAACTCAGCTCATTACATAACTGAGTGTTGATTTTGACAACTTGCTAAACTCTCTAATATATGTGGTGCATTCAATAAGTTTCCCGACTTTCTTGTATAGACATTTAAAATTGTCGTAGACTATTGAAAATTCAGTATATTATTGCTATACATCTTATGAGATGACTGACCAATTTTTATGATTTCAGCTTCAAATGAACAGCTACAGTAGCAATTAGAATACACCCTACTAAAGCCTAATTGTCACAGCTGATGAATTTCAAAAATCCAATCTGGACTTTAGAAGAATGATATGCAATAAAATCGTGTTTTAAACTTGGAAAAAATGCCATGCAATGAAAGCTGGATCTACTGCTATGACCCAGAGACCAAGAGACAGAGTTCCCAGTGGAAGCATGTTGGCTCTCCCAGACCCAAGAAGGCCAGACAGAGCAAATCCACCCACAAACTTTTGATGATCCCTTTTTTTTGACAGCACTGGCATGATCTACATGCATTGGGTTCCAACTGGACAGTCAACAAGCATCAGTTTTTGAGTGGCATAAGAGATTCAAAGAAGGCAGGGAGTCTGTGAGGGATAATGAGAGGTATGGTAGGAGTAAGGAAGTCAATACACCACAGTTGATTGGCCAAACGGTTAGGGTTAGGGTTACTATGTTGAGGTTTTAAGGGAGTTCAGGAAGAGATTCCGTCAGAAGAGGCTAGCACTCTTCAAATCGGGTCAGTGGCATTTCCACCAGGACAATGCACCAATTCACAACTCCATCCTTGTCACAGACTATTTCACCAAGATGGGCATCAAGACAGTTCGTCACCCTCCCTAAAGTCCAGACCTTACTCCTTGTGACTTTTGGTTATTCCCTAAGCTCAGAGGTTGTCGTTATGAGACAATTGAGGAGATGAAAGAGGCTGTGACGAAGGTCATTGACACGCTCACACAAGAGGACTTCCATGGGACCTTCCAGAAGTTGTTAAAACAGTACAAGTGCATTGCAGCCAGAGGAGATTACTTCGAAGGAGCCTAGAGTTTCATGTGTGTACTATCAATAAAAGTGCCCATACGAAAAAAGTCTGGAAACTTATTTAATGATCCTCGTATATTTATAGTTTACTTTATTTATAAATAAAGAACGGAGTTCTTGTAGCATAGAGGCTAGAGTGTTGGACTGCAGCCTTGAAGTAAGCAAGTCCAAAATCCAGATGAGCTAACACATTTCCTTTCAGAAGAATACCCTCGGGAAATGTATGAACTCCCTTTATCCCCACTGCCTATGGGTTATAGAGTATCACTGCTGTTTTTCTAAAAAGATGGCTTTGTCATTAAATAACCCACAAAAGTTGATATGTCATAAAACAAAGAAACCAAGCCAACCTTAGAAATAAAGATTGATCAATATCAGTGAAAGATCATATATATCTAAGTTAGGATGGTATAGATATAGAACCAATGGCACTTGGTGACTGTTAGTTTCTTGCCTATACTAACACTGGCCCAAGTGTATATATATATATATATATATATATATATAAAGTAAAGTTAGCGACCATAGTCGAGGGTGACCCGAAGGCTCCCTTTTCAATAGCTACTACACCAAGGTGTAGGGGAGGGCGCTACTCCATTCCCAGGATTGCTCCACTTTACCCTTGAACCGTACCTTATAATGCTGAGTGTTAAGCAAGGTGGTATCAAGTTCCATTTTTAAAGTCTTTGGCATGACTCGACCTGGGATTGAACCCAGGTCTCCCGGGCCATTGGCGAACACTCTAACCGCTGGGCATATAAGTAAAAATAAAGTTGGCAACCGTAGTCGAAGGCAACCAGAAGGCTCCCTTTTCAATAGATACTACACTGAAGTGTAGGGGAGGGTGCTACTCCTTTCCCAGAATTGCTCCATTTTACTCTCGATACGTACCTTATATTGCTGAGTATTGAGCAAGGAGGTATCAAGTACAAATTTTTTAAAGTCTTTGGTATGACGCAACCTGGGATTGAACCCAAGTCTCCCGGACCATTGGCGAACACTCTACCCACTACCCAATGAGCCGGTTCTGAGTGTTAAGCAAGGTATCAAGTACCATCTTTAAAGCCTTTGGTATGAAGTAGTGTGTATATATATATATATATATATATATATACATGAAGAGTGCATGGAAAGATATGGACAGACTGATATTAAGTGACTCTGAAATGGACTTCTCATCAACAATTTAAAAAAGAAAAAAAAGAAAAAATTGTCATAAACTGCTTTGTACTCTTTCCGTAATGATACATCCATGTTGTTGTCTGTCCAGGCTATGATCAAGTGCATAAGGGACATTAGCAGAATTGTTGCTTAATTTGCAAACGATTACTGAACCAAGCAGACCATCGCCATTATTGGCCCTCTTTTAAGGAGGGCATATTAATAAATCTGAGGTGACATTCATCTTTATATTGGTTATAGAGTTATGGTGATTTAACCCATCCCAGTCCACTTGTCTGCTTCCAATATGGTTGAATGGCAGAGGGTGGAGGCATTTTGGCTGTGGCATTCCAGTGTTGTCCCAGGGAGGGCTTCATTAGATTAGGTTAATAAGTGAAAAATAGAAAGAAAGAAAAAAAATGATGACAGAGTCAGAGGCAAAGAGGAGATTGGTAAATAGGAGGAAAGAAATTAATGAAGATGAAGAGAAAAAAGGAGAAAAAAGATATAAAAATAAAGAGAAAGAGGAGGAGTGAAAAAGAAGAAAAGAGAAAGAAAGGGTGGTTAAATTTGAAGAAAAAAAAATGAACAGAAAATAAAGGTAAAGAAAAAAGAAAAGAGCAAAAAATAAAAATGAGATGAAAAGAAAGAAAGAAAGAAAAGAAAGAGTGAAAAATTGAACAAAGAGAAAGAGAGAGAGTGGTGAGAGAGGAAGGAAAAAACAAAAAGTGCATTAAAAGGAGGAAAAAGTGAAAAAAAATATCAAAGAGAAAAGAAAAGAAAAAGTCTTATCAGGTTAAACAAAAAGAGGAATGAAAAAAGAAAAAAGAAAGAAAAAAAGAGAAAAAGAAAACAAAATGGAAAATGGGATAAAAAGGAAAAAAGAGAGAGAGAGAGAGAAAGAGGAAAGGGAAGTAAAGAAATGATAAAAGAGAGAAAAAAACCTTCATGGGTTATTTAATGCAAAAACCATCTCTGTAGAAGAACAACAGTAATACTACTTAACCCATAACAGGGGATAAAGAGGTTCATGCCTTTCCTAAGGGTATTTGTCAGAAAGTGAACATAATAGTGCAATTGGAGTTTATGCAATCCAGAATGTTAACTACTATGCCATGCAGACACCTCCAAATTAGTTAAGTTTTGTGTTGGTTTGGTTTGGTTTTATGGCATATCAACCATTGTAGGTTATTTAATGCCAAATCCTCTTTATACATGCATATTAAATAGCTATGATTTGTTTTGGTTTGGTTTTATGGCATATCAACCATTGTAGGTTATTTAATGCCAAATCCTCTTTATACATGCATATTAAATAGCTATGATTTGTTTTGGTTTGGTTTTATGGCATATCAACCATTGTAGGTTATTTAATGCCAAATCCTCTTTATACATGCATATTAAATAGCTATGATTTGTTTTGGTTTGGTTTTATGGCATATCAACCACTGTAGGTTATTTAATGCTAAATCCTCTTTATACATGCATATTAAATAGCTATGATTTGTTTTGGTTTGGTTTTATGGCATATCAACCACTGTAGGTTATTTAATGCCAAATCCTCTTTATACATGCATATTAAATAGCTATGATTTGTTTTGGTTTGGTTTTATGGCATATCAACCATTGTAGGTTATTTAATGCCAAATCCTCTTTATACATACATATTAAATAGCTATGATTTGTTTTGGTTTGGTTTTATGGTATATCAACCATTGTAGGTTATTTAATGCCAAATCCTCTTTATACATGCATATTAAATAGCTATGATTTGTTTTGGTTTGGTTTTATGGTATATCAACCATTGTAGGTTATTTAATGCCAAATCCTCTTTATACATACATATTGAATGTATATATGATTTGTTAACTCATTTTGTTGATAAAATTCTTAAACAAGCCAGAGCTCTTTTTTCACTCAGTTAAACAGTTTCAAGTATTGCTATATAACAGTCACAATTTAACATCAGTCATTTGTTTGCACACATAGTTTGTTCTATTTGACCCATAGATAGGATCCCATCAGGTGCTACCAAAGTGGACCAGGGAGCAATAGCAATGAAGGGGTACTCCACATTCCTCAAATCTCCATGGCTAGAGCCTCACCATCAGACGTTTAATGTCATATCCAGGAAACTCATTGGGGAAGTCTTACCCTCTACAGAGATGCAGTTGGTGTATTCTTTAGCCCCAGCCAACTTGGCTTTGTTTAGTGGTATATCAACCTTTGTGGGTTATTTAAAGCCAAAGGTATCCTTGTAAAAGAACAGTAATGGTACTATTTAACCCATAACTGAGCGTATAAGAGGTTTAATATCTTTTGCAAGGGTATCAGTCGAGCACATAAGCTACTACACCGTACGGACTTCCCACAAAAGAAGAATAAAGGAAAAATGTTAATTTTGTTAATTTATTAAAATGATATGTAGAGTGATCCAGAAAAATAACAAGTGATCCACAGTTACAATTTGTTTTCTATATAAATTTCTAGTGTTTGCACAGAATGCACTATCAAAATCTATATTAATTTTATTTAGATTTATCTGATAACATACCTACATGTATCAAGCTTACATCCACAATTCAGATAAGACTTGTATTCCATCATTTCTTTCACTTTTTATTGAACAGTTTCAGTCTCTGATTTACAAATTATGTATGGCCTATAAGGCGACACATCAGCACCTTCCCAATCATTGGGGAGAAAGAAATACTAAAGAAATATGGCAGATGGTCAAAATGTGGCAAGTTGAAGATGTAATAATAGGACTTAACCTTTTAGTAAAAAAAGAAAACAAATGCCTGAAAATTAGTCTTATCTAGATTCTGGATGTAAATATTACATTTGAATATACCTTTTAGGTAAATTTAAAGGAAGAAATGTGGCTGATGGTCAAAATGTTGCAAGTTAAAGATGTAATTATGGGACTTAACTGTTTAGTAAAAAAATTAAACAAATGGCTAAAACTTAGTCTTATCTGGATTCTGGAGGTAAATATTACATTTGTATATACTTTTTAGGTAAATTTATATAGAATTAACATCAATTAAAGGAAATCTATTCTATACAAGCTTCACACTTCTTCATAGGATCTTACTTAAAAAAACAAAAATTCTCACATTTGACCCACATAGTCAATTAACATTCATTTTTGTCTAAATTTTTATGATGAAGAATTATTATTCACGATATTTAAATGTCTTGGACTATTTTCCTCATCTTCATTGTTATATTCATGACATTTTGGCCACTGTACCCTACAGCCTTCTTCAGGTTTTTTTTTCTGATACAAAATATCCCTGTGGAGAGGATAAAGAGGTGCTGTTTGAAATACTGTGATGGTTACTGATCACAAGAAAAGACACCAGAAGAAGGCAGGAGGGCATAGCAGCTGAAACGTTGTAAATATAAACAACCAAGATGAGGAGAATAGTCACAGACTAAAAGTATTTATTTGGATAATCAACCCCTTCACTTTAAAATATTTTTGCTCTTGTCACAACAAATTTGCTACAATTTTTCAGATTTTAAGATTGATTGATTTTAATGGCATGTCAATTCATCTAAGATTATTTTACGTCTAGTGGTTAGGGAATCTCATTCATTGTATGTTCATATTTACAATTTTTTGTAGCATTTTCTTAAGAAGCTGGGTTCTTTTAATTGAATCGTGATAATTTTTTGATAGATCAATTTGACCTATAGATGAGACCCAAACAAGTACTACCACTCCAGTTCAGAGTGGACCAGAGAGTAATGGCAAAGAAGGGGTACTCTAAATTCAACAGATCTCTAAAACTGGAGCTTTGACACCAGAGGCAGTTTAGTGTCATATCTGGGACACAGCTCTTTTTTTTCAAGGGGAAGAGGTCTTACTCCTCAGCAGGAATTAGCATATACTAAACCTGGCCTACAGGGCAGGTCTCAGATTTAAGAAATACCTAAAAAATAAACAAAAAACTTCTTAATAATATTCTGTGACTATCCAAATAACCTTTTTACATTGAATGTGGTAATTAATCTTTTTTCAAGCATGACATCAGTTCTCATTTGGCGATCGGATATGGGACCCTCAGTTGATTTCACTGTGATAAGATATTGGTCAAAAACTTAGAACAGAAATAAATTTTGGATTCAAGATTTTTCCAGGTACATTGTAGGGAGAGGGTCTTTTTGTTTTTTGATTAATGGCTTATGTTTATTTTGCTCTAATTTGAAATTAGCTTTTGCTTTTAAGATATCCAGACACAGTGATAGAAAAAATATATTTATCTGTAGCCATGTTGGGTTTCTCTAATTGAAATCTTTCCTAAAATACAGAGGTGAGGAAGATGAGAAAGAGATGAAAATAAAAAGAAAGATAGAAGAAAAATTTTAAAACTTATTTATTTAATTTTTTTTTCTTTCTACTCTAATAAGTTTTCAATTTTTAGGACAAAAAAAAGAACAAAAGTAAAAGAAAGAAGAAAATTTAAAAAATTTATTTCTTTTAACATTTCATTCAACTCTAATCAGTTTTTCATGTTTATTGTAAAAAGAAAGAAAGAAGAAAAATTCAAAAACTGATTTACTTTAATATCTATTTCTACTGTAAAAAGTCTTTAATTTTTAGAGTAGGAAAAAAAAAGAAAAACATTAAAAGAAAGAAACAAGGAAAATTCAGAAACTGACTTATATATATATATATATATAAATATATATATATATATATATATATATATACCAACCCTTCAGGATGGGCAGGATGTGATACAAGATGTGATACAAGGTAAATTTTTAAATCAGAGTTTAACAGGTTTGAAGTTAGAGTTTTCCTTCCCCTAGACTGGTTGCCTAAACATGGTTAAAGAACCCAGACTGCCCAAATATTTACCCATAGCTGGAGGGAAAATAATTAGATTAATACCTTTCCTAAGAGTATTAGTGCTATGTGAAATGCTATCAGCTTTGTCCAGGATTTGAACTCATGTGGCTGTGTCCATTTCCTACAATCATAACCATTACACCAGGGGCACTTCCATAAAATATATATATTATATACATAAACAAAAGGGAATGTTAAAAAGTTCTTAGCCCAAGCAAAAAGAGAATAATCTTTAACCATGAGATGTAGATGATATGAATATTCATACAGAAATTCAATACATTTAGCACACCATTTCTCAAACTTCTTTAACCCTTTCAATAATAATTTTTAAAAAAGGGTTTGTTTCTTTCTTGGTTGAGCAAAGAACTTTTCAGCATCCACACTGTGTGGACATATATATATATATATATATATATATATATATATATATATATATATATATACACAAGGGTGAATCAAGACATTTGCAGCCTGATATGGTGTTAGTAGTTGAATTTTGATCAGAAAATATCACTATATAATCTCTCAAATTAATGTACACCACTTAATCAAGTGCATGGACAAAAAAAAAGTTTAATTTGAAAAATAATCATTCATTTCATAAAATAAACGCTTTTTTCAGCATTAGGCTACAGTCTTATTGATGTATCAATGCAAATTTTTATGGAAAAAAAACTGAATGAAAAAGACAGAAAACTAAAGAAAAGTTAAGCATTGTTGAACTAACAAACAGAGGAAAGAGAAAAGGAAGAAAAATTTTAAAGGAAAGAAAAAAGAAATGAAAACAAAGTGATTAACTAAGAAAACATAATAGCAAAGAAGATGCACAAGGAATGAAGGAAAAAAAAGGTTAGAGAGAAAGAAGGAAAATAATGAAAGAAGGGAAGGATGAAGAAGAAAATATAGTTCAAAAAGATAAAAAATCAGAAAGAATGAAGATCCGGTAATGAGATAAAAGAATAAAGAGAAATGAACAAAAAAAGAAAGAAAAAAAAAACAAAAGAGGACGAATAAGAATAATGAAGAAAAATAAAGGAAAAAAATAGATGAGGAATACAAAAGAAATAAATAAAAATAATGCACATGTAATTAAAATGAAAGAGAATGGACAAAACGTTTCTTTTTATCTGATATCTCTTTTTCTTCATTTAATTTTAAATTTTAATATTTGTATGTACAGAAAAGAGAAAACGAACACTTTCACAATCAAATATTTTCATTGACATTCAACAAATTGCATGAAACACAGGAATGATTTTTCTATCTCTCCAAGAATTTATCTTGATCGATCAGTCTTTAAAAGTACAGGCCTAAGGGTGGGGCAGATTGGCTCTGACCAACCATATGGCCATTTTCTCATGATACAAGATCAATGAAAGAGAAATAACAGAAACATGAGGGTAAGGGGTCAGATTAAGGTTGGGGTATTGGCCACCAAAAGGGCGGATAGTATGGAGATGGTTTAATGCTGAGGTAGTTTTTTAAACTGATCAATATGATAACAATATTTTTTTAATCCCTAGAAAGACAAACAGATTTTTTGGGTTTTGCAATTTAAAATTTTTTTTTTTTTTTGTCTGTAAGTAATTTTAAAATGCTCAGTTTATGGTCTGAAAGAATTTTTTCTTTAAGTAAATGAAAAAGTAAAAAGTAAAAACAAGAGAAAGAAAAGAAAATGGTAGCGAGTTTCACTAAATAAAATGATTCATTGCATGAAGAAAAAATAGGGTCAAAATACAAAAATTGAGCAAAAAATTAACAATATTATACAAGGCCAAACATGATGACAGTCAACAACTGAGATGTAAAAAATCATTTTTGTTTTTTTTAACAGACCTTTATTCCAAAGCTTATTTCATGTTCAAATCTTAAAACTCAACTATACAAACATTATTATTATTGTTACTACTACTACTACTACTACTACTACTGCAAGGTTTTTTAATTACCCTACTACTACTTGTTGTAGTAGTAGTTTAATTCAGAAGTCTTGTACAACTTTGGTACACGCTAGTTTGCAGCACATATATCACATGACTGAAGTAATTCCAGTCATAGAAGCTATTCACACTGATTGGTAACATCATAGCAGTTGGTTTGCTGACATGTTGTGTATTGCTTCACCCTGTGTGTGATTTCAAAACTGCACAGATGAATATGCAATATAGTCTAATTTGGGAACATGCTTTTTGAGTTCAAACTTGGTCCTAAATCCATGGAAGCAACCAAAAACATTTGTTGTGTGAAAGTGCATGAGGTCACAGTACAGTAACCACATGGTTCAAGAAATTTCACTCAGGATGCAAGAACTTTGATAATCAGACAAGGTCAGACAGGCCTAAAACTGTGGATTACAAAGCCAAGCTTTAAGTCATAGAGGAAAATCCAGTGAGTAGCACAAAGAGAGTATCAGGCAAGTTTGGCATCTCAAAATACAGAGTAGTCCATAACCGTCAAAACCTTGGTAAAAGAATCCAGAACTGCTGAATTGTGCCTCATGTTTGCAAAATATTGCAAATAATACTACTAATACTACTGGTGGTGATAATAATAATAATAATAATAATAATAATAATTATTATTATTATTATTATTATTTCTGTGACAGCAGACCAAAAAGTGAAAGTGAAAGAAAGCAAAAAGCTAGACAAATACCTGGATCTTGCTAGGGAGCTGAAAAAGCTGTTGAACATGAAAGTGACAGTAATACCAATCATAGTTTGAACAGTCCCCAAGAACCTGAAAAGGAGACTGGATGAAGAGATGACATGAAGAACAGAAATCATTCAGACCAAAGCACAATTAAAAATTGGCAAGAAGATGCCAGAGGAGACTTGCTGTCACTCAAGCTCCATCAAAAAACCATCAGATAAAACTGAAGAGAAAAACTCACATAATAATACCACCATAACAACATCATTATCAGTACTATTTAGCAGGATCTTTTTTTCTTTTAGATATAATTATAATAGTTCATACAAGAATTGAGATTAGGGAAATTTTGAGGTATTATGTTAAACCAGATCTCAATGCCATTGGAGCTGCTCACAGAATTTGAGAAGCTGAAAGAAATGAAGCACTATCAGACCATATAGCCAAAAAACAGCGTCAATGTTTTAAAAGTGGTGACTTATCCCTGGAAATAAAATCCTTAAGTAGGTAACAGTCAACCATCAATAATGATGCTTTAAAACACACAGGATGGGAGAGAATATGACCATGGGAATTCAAATACCTTCTAAGGAATTAAGAAAATCAAATGAAACCATATGTAGGGCACAGCAAAAGCTTTTAAAAATACATAGTAGAGTTGTTGAAAGGTTAGTCTTGGTTGATTAGAAAATGGAAACACCTTTGATAGATAATAATATCATATTTGAGTGATTCATCAAAGTCTTCCAAACCACATTCACTTGACTTAAACAGTGCTTTAGAGTTTAGTAATTAAATTAGAGATTACTATATGAGCTAATCTCATTGCACAGTAAAAGGCAGATATAATCCAAGAAGTTTAGATTAGAGCAATATGTTGATTTATGTGGGTTTGATATACCAAAGGAATATTTCTATAGGAAATAAAACTTATTCTTTTTTCAAATTGCAAGCAATTTTTTTTTTCAAAACTTTGTAAAAATGTTTTTGTTTTTATTTACACATACCAATTGTGAAGTGCAAGATTATTAATAATTATTTTTTCTTTTTTTCTTATCTTTTATGGTGGGTTGAAATAAATTGCATTGAAATCCAATTAAAAAAATACAGAATATTGCAGCTTCAACAATAGGGACAGAATTTTGAAACAAATTAAAAATATGCTTTAACAAACTGTTGTACATTGAAAACCATTATAATAAGACACTGAACATTGCAGTTTACAATACTAGGAACGGAATTTTGAAACAAATTACAAACACTCTTTAACTGTTGTACATTGAAACCCATTATAATAAAACCCTGGACAATGTTGTTTTTAACAATATTGACAACATTTTGGAACAAAAGTTTTTGGTAGAAATTAACTACACTATATAAGGTATTCATGAATTTCCCTTTTATAAGTATTTCCAAAACTAAATATGATATTGCTGAAAAATAAAAAACTGTACCTGCATTATATTTAAACTGCTTGTAGTTATGTATTTATTTTCTCTAAAATTACTGAATAGTTTATCAAAGAGTAAAGTCTCTTGCAGTTATATGAGCATACTGACCTGATGCTTCCCACCAAATAAGTTGATGAGTTTTGATTTAAATGTTTACAAACATTAAATTAACAAAATAAGTTACTTAAATATAAGGTAGCACAAAAGAAAAAGAAAAAGCAAACAGTGTAAAAACAGAACCCTTTTTTTTATTATTGCCACAAATTCTAGAGAAACTTCATTGGCTTAGACACACATAAGTTCCTTGAATATTGTTGTCAAAGTTCCCTTAGTAGTAGCAAAAAGTCATAATTCTCTAAAAAAAAAAATTCTGAGAAATACCAAAAAATATCAATGTTTGAAGAACTTTCTTTTCCTTGATTTGATATCCTAATTTGTGAATAGTCCTTTACTAATACAGTGTGACCCGGATATAAGAGCGATTCTCTCTGGTCCCAAATTAGAGCCTGTGTTAATGCATATAAAATAGACAAAACCCTGATATAAGAGACATTCTCCAGTCCCAGCAACTCTCTTATATCTGGATTACACTGTAGCTAATTGTCAAGTTTAAAAAAGTCAAATTGTAGCGTACAATGATTGTGGACACTCACTTGGCGATAGTGCAAAGAAATTGAATAAGTATCATTCCACATTTAATGTTTTCCTCAAAAATTTGAAGAAAACAGGAAATTAGTTGTGGGTGCAATAGAAAAACAAGTGCATCTGAAAACAGAAAAACTGTTTGAGCAGCAAATCGGCAGTGCACTGCAACATCGTAATTTAAAGTTAAAATCTTTTAAAAATTTGTTAGCTGTCAGGATTTTTTTTGTCCAATACTGTAATCATAAAAATACTTTATCTAAGGTTTTAAACAGCTTAAGATTAAAAATACATCTATTTTACATAATATGATAGAATCATTAATCTTTTTCCATTTTTTTTTTTTTGTTGTTTTCAAAAATATAAACAGGTGTTTATCCTACCTTGACTTCTTTCTTGAAACGTTCTGCATTCTTTATGTTTTCCACATCTTCACGTCCACAAAACAACACAATAATATGAAAAATCAGGCTTAAAAAGTTGTCAACATGGCACTCGTCAGTTGAATCATCTTCAGTTATTACTATCAGGGTGATGCTGGTAAAAGAAAGGAATAAGTAAAAGAGTAATTACAAAAAAAAAGCAATAAGTATGAACAGAAGAGAAAATTGTAAGTAAAAAAAAGGAAGGAGAAAAGAATACGAAAAACAAAATAAGAAATGGAGGAATAGAAAGAAACAAATAAGGCAGATGAGAAAAAGTAATAGAGAGAAGGAAAATCAATAAAAGAAGACCAAAAAAAGAGAGAAAAGAAAAAAAGTAAAAGAAAGAAGAAGGAAGAAATAAGGAGATGAAGAGAAAAATGGGAAGAAAAAAGTTAAAAAAAATGGTAAGTAAAGAAAAAAGAAAGGAAGGAAAAACAAAGTAAAAGAGCAAGAAAGAGAGAGAAGAACCAAAAAATGGAAAGAGAAATCTAAGAAAGTGAAAGAGAATGAAAACAGTAAAAGAGAGAGATGAAAAAAAAGTCAAAAATTGACAATCTCAAACAAAAATTACCTTTTTCTGTACTGAGCAAGAAAAAGAAAACTCATTTCGAAATAATTATAGCTATTCTTTGTAATTTTGTGCAATTTAATCTAAATCTAATTTTTCTTAAGTACTATAAATTTATTTACAACAATTGGTTGATTGCATAAATAATAAAGAACAAACTTCAAAGACACTTTTAACATTTTTTTTTAACATTATGCAAAAGATGGTACTTTTGGGAACTTTATAATTCATTTCTACTCAATCTTAAAGTTTTTTTGAACTCATTCTTCCTTCAAAATTCTTGTCTTTTTTGTCAGCTTTTTTTCTCTATTTTAAATTTGTTTGTTATTTTTTTTTATACATTCTTCTTTTTGCTTTCTTTTTTCATCCATTTTCTTTCAGCAACATTTTTTTCTTCCTTCATCTATTCATTTACTTTCAGCTACTTTTTCTTTCTTAACTCATTTATTCACTTCTTCTGCATCTTTTTCTCTTTATTCATTCACTCTTTCTTCTACATTTTCCTTTTCATTCATTCACCCTTTCTTCTACATTTTTCTTTTTATTCATTCACTCTTTCTTCTACATTATTCTTTTCATTCATTCACTCTTTCCACTACATTTTTCTTTTCATTCACTCTTTCTTCTACATTTTTCTTTTTATTCATTCACTTTCTTCTACTTTTTCTTTTCATTTATTCACTCTTTCTTCTACATTTTCCTTTTTATTCATTCACCCTTTCTTCTACATTTTTCTTTTCATTCATTCACTCTTTCTTCTACATTTTTCTTTTCATTCATTCACTCTTTCTTCTACTTTTTCTTTTCATTCATTCACTCTTTCTTTTACTTTTTCTTTTCATTCATTCACTCTTTCCACTACATTTTTCTTTTCATTCATTCACTCTTTCTTCTACATTTTTCTTTTTATTCATTCACTTTCGTCTACTTTTACTTTTCATTTATTCACTATTTCCTCTACATTTTTCTTTTCATTCAGTCACCCTTTCTACCAATTTTTCATTCGATCTCTTTCTTTTTATTTCTTTATTCGCCAATATTTACTTTTTGTTCGTTTCTCTTTATCTCACTTTTTATTTCCTTTTTATAATTTTATTTTTATTTTTTACCATTTTTCCTTGGTTTTCATCTTCATAAAATAATATTTGTAATCTTTTTCTATCAAGGTTTTTTTTTTTTTTTGCCTTCCCATCTTTTTGTCCATATAAAAAATATTGAAAACAATGAAAAATAATATATCAATCAATTAGGAAAACGTCTTATTGAGAGAAATGTTAGGCAAACAGATTAAAGAGAAGAACTGTAAGATATTGTTAACAAAAAAATGTAACATTTCTTTTACTTTCTACTTCGTACTTTGCTTCCTAAAAAAAAATCTTACCAAGCTAAGTATAAAACAAAAAGGAAATCAACAACAATAAGAACAAAAGAAAAAAAATAATAATTGTATCAATATAACCTAAAAATGGTTAGCATTTTCTTTATTTTGTACTTTTTTTAAATCAAATTTTCCACGTCCGAGGAAAACTGTCATTGTCATTATCAATGGGTCCAAAGAAAAAAAAAAAGATGTTTCCAGGCTAAGAAAAATCAAATAATGTGATACAGATAGCAGAGAAAAAAAATAAGAAAGAATGTAGGTTGTTTTTACTTATTTGTGTTATCTTTTTCTTTTTAAAATCTCTTGCTTTTCCTTCTGTGACGGATTTATTTTCACTCGCTTGGGCACTGATCAACTCTGACGTAAGAAAAACTCAGTTCAGATTTCGGCGCACGCGCATGCGTAACGCACGTATCTTTCGTGTTTTCGTTGAATGATTTTCCGCCAACAACAAGGGAGAGAGAAAAAAAAGACAAATCTATTGAAAAAAAATGTTGTTTTCAGAATATTAATTCAAATATAAGGGTGAAGAAGATAAGTATTTATTTATTCATTTTGTCAGGTTCCGTATTGCAAACATACTTATTTTTCAAAAAATGTATAACCTTTCTTGAAAAATATGTCATGAACAAAAATGCTGGAAAAATTTGATTCAATAATTAGTTTTTAAGATTCATTGTTAATTTTGACAAAGAAAAATTGAATAGTTTTTTGTTTTTTTTTAAATCAACATTACGGAATTAAAAAATAAAATATGGAATTATTCACAACTATTTGAGTAAAACTATTAGGGAGACAATAAATAATTGTCTCCCTTGGATTTGGAGAGGGGCGTATTCTCTTGGGTGCCTCGTGGTTACATGAGATTCCCAGAAATCTTGTCCTCTTTGGTACCCATTATTTGAACAATAAAGACATATGGTCTTCTGATCTCTGTTCTTGACCAATTAAGAAGTGCTTTTTATCTCTTTTCATTGAATAATAAAGATATTTTGTCTCAAACCCCGACAATAGACGTTGTCCACAAACCACCGTTTTTGTACCCCTTTCATATACTACTTGTTCATAGACCAGTACATTCACATATTATCAGTTGAGACATATTTGTATATTTTTGCTAATACTTCTTGTATATTTATTATATATGAATTAAATATTCCTATATACGTAAATGTGCTTATCTTTACTTCCGTTTATTCAGTATTCGTGTATCATTAGATATGATAATGTAAATATTGAACTTTAGAGAATGGGGACTCAACTAAGCACTCTCCCAAGAGCCAACTAACCCAATAACTGGAATTCCTTTTAGGATTTACCTGGTGAAATTTTCCACAATGGTAAAAAGCGAACTTTAAGTCCAAAATAAATAAACAAATAAAATTATCATTAACTGGACCCATGAAAATTATCACAGGTGTTAACAATCAAGATTATCTATTATATCATACCTTTGATCTTCTCTCATCTTTTGCTTGGATCATCTCATTCTTTCCTTTATTTTTCACCAATTTCTTTTACCTATTTTTGCTTTGATTTAAATGTCGTACAAACATACATGACAAGTTGAAATAGAACAATACACCCTTATGTATTGAATAAAGGGTTCAATTCGAAATTACCAGGTTAGTAACTGGACACCTGAAGAAGGCCTTAGAGTACAGCAGCCAAAATGTGACTATAATAACAAGCAAAAATCTAAGTACATCAGTGAATAATAATAATAATAATAATAATAATAATAATAATGGGACTTCAAGATAAAAGCAGATCATCGAATCTTGTCCAGAAGGTCAGACTTATGTTAGATAACCAGAAAAAAGAAGTTGTCATCTGATGGATTTGGTTGTTCCAGTGGAACACAGAATGAAAACGAAAGAAAGTAAAAAGATAGACTAACACTTTGATCTTTCCAGACAGCAGAGAAAGCTGTGGGACATGACAGTTATAACAATAATAGTTGGCACACTAGGCACAGTCCTCAAGAACTTGGAAAAAGAGACAGTACAGTTAAGTGTCATACCCAGAACACCTCTTTTTTCAGGGTTTTTTTACCACTCAACAAGGGATACAGTCTGTGTATTCAAAGCCCCACCAAAAGGTTATTTTTTGCCTAGAAGTTAGGGAATCACGTTCATAGTATGTTCATATATATATTGTTTGCATAGTTGTTTTTTAGGAGTGTGCTCCCCTCCAAATAGTCCTATCGAAATTTGAATAACTTTTTAAAAGATCTATTTGACCTGTAGAAAGTACATCCTTTACTTCCCAAAATAGCATTTATCATAGCCAACGGCATTAATTTTCTGTTGGCTTTGACGCTAGTGAGCATTGTCAAACAAAGGCAGACTTGAGGCCGAAAAGTCACCGGCTTTGGCTGGGCCATTTTCGGGTGGGCAAGATACATCACTGACACATTTGTCACCTTTGTATAGCACTGGATCTTGCTGTCCAGTTTAAGCTATAATCAAGCATACATGCCTGGGCCCAGATTTGGGTCCAAGTCCAGCTAGGCTCATCAGGTCCACATTGCACTCAGTGGGCCGATGACCAGCATAGTCCAGCAGGGCTCAATCCTCGGCTCATGCCCGAACTTCCCCTACCCTAATCCCCTCTATAATCAACCTTCAGATCATTGACCTTGTGTTAAGCCCTCTCTGGTGGGAGGCAGAGACAAATATACTTATAGTCGCTAGGTAGCGTGACCAAAGCAGCATTATAAAATGTACAGCAAAATTGAAACTTTCCCTTCATTGATTGCTTTCTACAAGAAGCACGCACTAGTTGATGTGTCTCCCGATAGGGAGACTTTAGCCTCTACAAACCACGTACAGTACCATCCTTTAATGTAAATCTTCATACAACTTTGATTCTTTAAAAGGACTCTTCAATACTAGATATGAATTTCTCTTCATGATGTACTTCATGTAATTCCTCTATCCTTTCTATTAAGTTTCCTAAGGGAATAGATGTTTTGTTGGTAATTCATCGAGAATTGTTTGGCACAAGGAAATGGTAAACCATAATACATTTCCTCTGCCGCAAGTGTCCGAATTTTGTTCCTCATTCTCTAATAATTATGGTGGTGAGTTTTGGTGCACAGATATGACAAACAGACAAAGCTTCAAGTTGTCGAAACCAAAGCTTAAACGATCCTACCCACAGACTCAAAGACCCTAGCAGTTACTTCCATCTCAGCTCAGAGTGAACCTTGGAGTTATGGCAATATAGAAGTACTCCACATTCCCCAGAACACCCCTTTTATTCAGGGGGTGGGTTCTTCCTCCCCTTTAGGGGATACAGTCAGCATATTCTAAGCCCCACAAACAAGGTTAAAAGAAGTCAAGTGGTGCAGTGTCCTCACTTTGAAAATATCCAAAACGTATCCAAGACTCTTATTTCGATATGAGAAAGAGGTCCTCACAACAGACAACATTAATAAAACTAAAATAAAGATACACTAAAAAAAAGGTCCATGATTGTAGTTCTTCTTCTTCTTCTTCTTCTATAAAGCAACAAACCAATGAGAAAAGATCAGATGGTACAGCCAATGAAACCAATCAAAAAGCAACAAAAAAAAGTATTTTCTTATTGTTTTCTTCTTCCTTTCTTAGCTGTCCTCTTGGCAAACCTGCTTTCTGTATCTACTCAGTGACCGTCTGTTATGAAGACATTGATTCCATTTCAGGGCTCTGTCCATCATGCCAGTTGATTATTTCTGTTCTTTGTCAAAAGTCCAAATCTTATTTGTAGAGGGTGAGTGCTGGTGGATAAGCAGGGTAGGGATCAGTATTCTTTTATTTCTTTTTTTTTTCAAATTATTCCTCCTCCCACTACCACCACCACCTTGTTGTTATATTTTTTTTTATTAATTGGTTCCAGTGACAAACTCCTTATCTTCCTAGCTCTGTTTATTTGCTTGATTTTCTTAGTTGTTAGGTTATTAATCAAAATGTTGACTTCATTTTTAATGTATGTTGTCTCGTTTTGTTTTTATTTTTTATTGTTTTTTCTAATTTTATGACAGATCAGCCCAACTTATCTCCCTTGTTTGTTTGTTTTTTGCGGGCAGGGTAATTATTTTTGTTTTCTTTATTCTTTTTTCCTTGATGTGGCTATTGAAGAAGATTCCCAGCAGTATTTTAGAGACATCCACATACACAATGGATGTTCATTTTGGCTGACCTTTAAAATCCAACTTTTAAAAATATTACACTATATGACCAAGTATTCATGCTTTTATCACATAATATGAAGAATTTTTGAGGACACATCACACATTTTAAAAAATTAAATACACACAGTGACACTGTCAATAAAACCATTAAAATATTATAGAGTAATAAAAAATATTACAGAAAATATTATAGAGTAATATTACAGAGTAATCTATGTATCAGAATTTATCATTATAAAAATCATAAATCAGTAAAAAAAAATATTGGTTTACTCTCATTACAAATTCACTACTTTTAATCTATCAGCTCCACACTTTCAGCAATTCACTTCTGGCAACCCTATTTTGATTTCTACATTTTCAGTTGTCCCAGCTCTGGGTTAAATAGTACCGCAACTGTTATTCTAGGAGGATAGCTTTGGTATTAAATAACCTACAAAGGTTGATATGCCATTAAACAAAGAAACCAAACCAAACCATACATTTTCAGTTGACTGCTGTTATCCCCCAAAATAAACAATAAATTTTATCTAATTATGGTACAAAAACATAAGAATAGTGATACAAGAAATTCAGATTTGCCAAAGAGAAACCTTAAAGTGATTACTTTAAGTGAAAAGAGGAAACTTCTCAATTTACGAAAGAAAGAAATAAAATCATTACACTATATGGCCAATATTTTGTCTTCACAAGTAAATAAATACACACTTAATGCTTTCTGTTTATGACTATGTGTATTGCACATTGAAGACTTAAACTGTATAATGAATATATTAGAGTGAATTAAAGGTTTTACATATGGTAACACGAGGCACAATTCAGCAGCCCTGGATGATTTTACTGATGTTGGGAAGGTGATGAATCACACATAACTGTGAGATACCAGTCTCGCCTGATATTCTTTGAGTGCTCCTCACCAGATTGGCCTCCTTGGCTTTAAGCACAGCCTCAGAATCCATGGTTTTAGGCCTACCTGACACTGTCTGATCATTGATGTTCTTATGACCTGAGCAAATTCACTTGAACCATGTTGTAAATAACTGCATCTTCACCTTTTGCACAGCAAATGATTTTGGTTGCTTCCGTGACATTATGGTGCAGTTTAAACTTGCTGAATTCAATTATATAGCACATTCATGTATTTGGCTTTCAAATCACATATTGAGTGAAGTAATGTACAACATGTCAGTGCACCAACTACCACAATACTACCAACCACAGCATGTATCTTCCATAGCTTGAACTGCTCTGGTCATGTGATGTACATGCCACAAACTGGCATGTACCAAAATATTGCAAAACTATTATCCAGAACCTTAGTCACAATGCCATTGGGGATTTCTCCAACTAAATAAAGAAAGAAAAATGCTGAAACTGCTAAAATCTCCTGTAGGTTGGTTGGGTTTTAGGTATATCAACCCTTGTAGGTTATTTAATACCAAATCCTCTTCATATATACACTGAATATATATGATTTGTAAACACCTATTTTGTAGATAACATTTTTAAATGAGTTTTCAAGTAACTACAAGTTAGAACAATTGCCCTGTTAGATAGGGCCTTCAATACACCAACTGTATCTCCTGCAATGAGTTAAGACTTCCATCCACCCCACTAAAAAAAAGGGTCATGGGAATGACATTAAACTGCATTCAAAGGTGAGGCTCCAATTCTGAAGCTTTGGGAAGTAAGGAATCACACCTTCATCACCATTAGTTCTTGGTCCACTCTGAGAAATATATGGGGAAATATAGATATTTCCATCCTGAAGAAATTAAATCTTTTATAATTTTATTTCAAACTTCAGAAATGTAGAAAATTATAAAAGACAAAATCTGAAGAATAAAATCATCTTTTTTTTTTCATTATTATAATTAGTATTATTATTTTTATTACTCTTTTGAGAGTTTATCACATCAGCATAAGCTAACAGTTTTCCACTGGAGTTTAAGTGACAACAATTCTCCTCAAGCCTCCAGGACTCTTCTCAGTATTCTGGCCAATCTTAATAATGCTGATGTCTGAAAGGTCTCCTCTTGTCCTCTTATTTCCAAGTCTTACAGTCCCTTTACCAATTCTTTGGGGATTCTTCTGAGTGCACCAATTACAATTGGTATCACCATCTATTATGATTATTATTATTATTTATGAATTGTCCTGGCTATGAAACTAAAATGAATCAGTTTTGGAGCTCTGAGGAATGTGGAATATCCTTTTATTTCTATTAATCCCAGATTCACTCTGAGCTAGAGTGTAGTAACTGTTAGGGTTCCATTTATGGATCAGATAGATCTGTTTAAGATTATGAAATGTTTACATATTTAAAATGATTATGAAGATACATTTTTCTATCTCATATAATTGGAGGCCATAATTTTTAAACTTCAGCATAAAATGACCCAACAAATGTTGACATGTGTACTTGTCCCAAAAATATTTGATGGTTAGATTTATTTGATTTAATAACATAATCCCTATTAGTTATTTTTGCCCAGTCAGCTGGGGTTGTAGAATACACCAACTGCACCTCTGCAGAGGGGTAAGATCACCTCCTCCAATGAGTGTCCTGTATATGACACTAAACAATCTGATGGTGAGGTTCCAGTGATGCTGGAGCTTTGGGGAATACAGAGCATCCCTTCATTGCCATTGCTCCCAGATTCACTCTGGCCCTGAGTGGTAGCACCTGATAGGGCCCTATCTCTGTGTTAAATAGAACTAAACAGCATACTTGCTTACTGCTAAACTGAATCATTTGAATTAGAACTTTTTAACTAAACTGAATAGCTTAAAATAGAAATGTTTTTCACAATTAAACTGTGTACTTACATTTAAACTGCATACTTAAGCTTAACTGAATTATTTGAAATGGAACTGTTTTTTAGATTGAAACTGTACTTACACTAAACAGAATTGTTAAATATAGAACTGTTTTGACATTTAACTGTGTGTAAAGAAAATCTATTCTTTTACTAAACTGAATTGATTGAATTAGAACTGTTTGACAAAACTGAATAACTTGAAATAGAAATATTTTTGACAATTAAACTGTGTACTCATGCTAAACTGAATTGTTTGAAATAGAACTGATTAGTTGTATAAAAATGGATTTGGCATTAAATAACCTACAAAGGTTGATATGTCATAAAAACCAACCAACCAACTTGTTGGTTATTTAATACCAAATCCTGTTTATACATTTATTCTGATCCTTGAGTGAATAGTTTGTAAGTATTATTTTTTTAATGAACCAGAGCTCATTTGTTTGCACACAGTGACATGGTTTCAAGTATAGTAAATGATTAAATAGTTCCATTTGTCTCCTAGATGGAACACCAACTGGTACAATCACCCTAGAGTGGACCTGGGAATAATGGTAATGAAGGGGTACTCCACATTCTCCAGAGATCCAGGACTGGAGTCTCACCATCAGATGCTTTCGTATCGTATCTAAGATACTTGTTGGTGGGATCTTACTCATCTGCAGAGATGCAGTTGGTTTATTCTTCAGTCCCTGTTAACTGTGCCACCAAATAATTCAGAGAAATCAACATACCACTTTAAAAAAATTATATATATCATTTCATACAATATTTGTTAAGGAACATAATTTTTGGCTTAATAAAATCAACTTGAATGATAAATTAAACAAGTAATATTCAAAATATCCACACAAAATTTACACGCAGCTCAGAACTGGTGTTGAGTAATTTGCAAGAAAACTCTCTCCCTAGGTCCAAACAGAACTTGTTATATCTAATCCTTAAGCTTACTAATACCTCCACTTAAATAACTAATACCTCCACTTAAATAACTAATACCTCCATTTAGATAACTCTGGCATCGGCTTCCTCATCCGGACGTTTCTTTGGGATGCCTCAGAGGAAAACTTGTCCAAATTCTTTCTACACCTTACAGTATGAATAGTTTAGCAGGACCTCCATTCTAAGCAGCTTTACTGTCCCTGGTCACTGAGGGGTGGTCTTAGAAAATATTCTTTGCAGATAAAAAGGACTATTATTCTCTCTGTTCGGCACAAAGGGGTGCTTACTTGTGCATAAAACACACACATATATATATATATATATATATATATATAGTGGAGGGCATACAGTTGTTAATAGAAAAGATGGAATTTTGTTAAGTGAATTTGATATTTACATTCATTTCAACAAATGTAGTTAATGCATGAAACTGTCATAAAAGAAATACAAAAAAAAAAACAGACATGACAGAGTAGGATCAGTTATCTACTGAAAGTTGTGCAAATAGCTTTGGTTCAACCATGTAACACAAACCGGGAACTGTTGTGGAAAATTATAAGTATAAGATATTCATAGACTTTGAGATCCAGATCAATCATATGATCTGGATAAGAAAACTAGATTTGGGAGTTGTAAACAATAAAAAGAGAATCAAGTTAAATTGTATATGTGGCTATCGTTTTGGAACCCAGGGTGAAGACAAAAGAAAGACTAAAGCATGAAAAATACAAGGACTTCACCTGGGAGTTGAAAAGTGTGAGACATGAAGTTTAAGTTAATGCCCATAATATTCAGAGTACTTGGAATCATGCCAAAAACACGAGAGCTGACATTAAAGGAAGTTGAACTTCAAAGTTGTATGTATTTACACTAACCTTTTACTGCAGGCTGGATGTGATGAAAAGTCAATTTTTAAATGAAGTAAAGCTAATTTGAATTCAGGGTTTTCCTTTTCCTAAACCACTTGCCTATCTCAGGCTAAAGAACCCAATCTGCCTTACTATTTACCAATCGCTGTGGGAAGAACTGATGGATTCATGCCTTCCCCAAGAACATTGGCATAAAAGGGAAATGCTAACAGCTTTGCCCAGGATTTGAACTCAGGTCGGTGATTTAATTTCCTAACCTTTAAACTAAGCACACCTATTGGGGGAAGAAGAGTTGAATTCATGCCTTTATCAAAAAGCATTCGCACAAAGTGAAAAAGACAAACAGTGTAAGATTCGAACTTTGCTCGTTAGTTCCATCTCTTTACCACGATAACCTGACCACACTACTGGAGAATAGTGGTCACTCGACCACCAACAATACATGATAGATATACCTATCTGCAAGCATGCATACATGTCGATGTAAACACATGTAGATATAAATAGGTGCGTCTGCACAATTATGTGTACATCTACGTCAAGTTAAATGCACTTTCACATTCAAATATGCCCACACACATTTGCACCTATTCTTGTGTATGTATAACTATGGCTTCATTTCTCAAAATGATTGCTTTCTTTATTGTTAGAGTCCAGTGTTCATCTTTCAAAACATGAATCAGGTCTTTTCTTGAAAAATACAAGAGGAAGCCAGAATCTTTATAATCAAAATTGCTAAGGTTTATAAGATTTCTTGAGGAGAGGCTCTAAACCATAAATACACAATTACAGTGGCTTGGGGCCTTCTTGAAATATTCTACATAAACCAATGAGCTAGTTTGAAAAATCATGCTATTCAATCACTCATTATTATTATTATTATTACTACTACTACTACTGCTGATATTATCACTACTAATGGTTTGCACGAGTAAATTTGAGATTCATGTCATTGATATTGAGCCATATCTAGTTTCTTTAGATTTCAAGTACCTATCTGATAATTCTCGCAATGCTGGGAATTGCAGATTTCCATATAAATGCAATGGTTACTCCAGTGTCTTTCAGAAATTGTTCTAATTTCTTTCTTATAGTACCCAGTGCTCCGATAACTATAGGTATGACGTTTTTGAAGAAACATTCCATACTTTCCTTATCTTTTTTGACAAAATATATAAAACAGTAAAAAATAAATTCTCATCAAAAAATCTTTTTCAACTGGGATTGCTGCTTTTTTATGGTTTGTTAGTTAGGTTCCCTTGTTAAATAGCATATCAACCTTTGTGGGTTATTTTAGGCCAAAACTATCCTTGAATAAGAACAGTAGTAGTACTATTTGATCCATAGCTGGAGGTAAAGGGGTTCATATCTTTCTCAAGGGCATTAGTTCAAAAGTGAGTGCAATAATGCAACTGGAGTTTGAACTCGCTTACTATGATGTCTCAGTCCAGTATGTCAGCCACTATACCACTCCCCCACAGCTTTTTTACTTATAAATATAAATGTGCGTGTGCGTGTGTGTGTAACTGTAACCTAGCAAAAATAGCACATCATCACAAGATTTTTATTTGAACAATATACCAAAAATGTTCTCTGAGAATAAAGCAATTTCCTGTCCAATTTGCAGCTGAATGCATATTTTGTACTGACCATAACTTTTTAACTATTTACATCTTTGATAGCCCAGTCGGCTAGAGTTGTAAAACACACCAACTGCATTTCTGCAAAGGAGTAAGACCTACTCCCACTCAAATGAGTGTCCTGGATATCACAATAAACACTGTGATGGTGAGGCGCCAGTTCTGAAGCTTTGGGGAATGTGGGCTAGCCTTTCATTACTATTACTCTGAGGTCCACTCTGATTTGAAGCGGTAGCACCTGATAGGGCACCATCTATAGGACAAATCAAAATATTTAATCATTTTCTATATTTGAAACTATTCAACTGTATATAAACAAATGATTAATGTTAAATTGAATTATTAGTATTACACAACAATACTTGGAGCCATTTAACTGTGAGCAAAAAAAAACTATTTGTGTTGAATAGAAATACTTGAAACCATTTGACTGTGTGCAAATGATAAATAGCAATGAACTCTGGCTCATTTAAATATCATTATAACATTACCTACAAAAAAAATGAGTAGAGTGTTGACCAATGGTCCAGAAGACCAAGGTTCAATCCTGGGTCAAGTCATACCAAAGATTCAAAAATTGGTACTTGATACCACCTTGCTTAACACTCAGCATTATAACATAAGGATCAAGGGTAAAGTGGAGCAATCCAATGAATAGAGTAACACCCTCCCCTACACCTCAGTGTAGTAGCTATTGAAAAGGGAGCCTTCGGGTCACCCTTGACAAAGGTCACCAACTTTACTTACTTACAGCTACTTCAGAATGCCTTTTATTTTGAAAAAAAGAAAAAAAATCTCTCAGTGATGATATATACTGCATTGGTTGACTTAGGTTTTTTTTAATTATACTGTATTGATTAAATCACTCAAGGAAAAAAAACCTGAAAGGACAATGAAATAAAACAATGTTGCATATTGACCTCTGACCCAGCCGGGCTGTCAAAATAGGAAATGCACCTGTGTAAATAACAGGTGCATCCGGTCAAGGAATATCAGGATATTATAACCTTGACAGTGGACGGGTTGAATGTGTGCGAAATTGTGACGCCCACAAGAAGAAGGTGGGCGTGGAACTATTATATAACTCAGTGCACAGGAAATTCAATTAGTTGAAGATCAGACCAGTTGGAGATCAGATGAGTTGGAGAGAAGATGCTGGAATGAGAACATGTCCCAGAGAGGCTGGGCCCCCAGGTCCCCGGTTGAGCAGCCAGGAGAACGGGAAAGAAACACTATTATGGCCATAAGAGTGGGGGTCAATATGTCGCAGTTCTGTTCGGTCTCCAACTCCCTCTCACACACAACCCTTTCAAATAAAGTGAGAGGTATATTTTTCTAAAGAACTGTGTCGCTCATCTTTATTCTGTCATTGTTATGATTCTGCATACAGATGTATAAGTATTATGTGGTTATGCAACAACAATCTAAATTAATAAGGTTCAAAATTCAATTCATATTAAACATATCAAAAAAAGGAATATGCTTTTTTCTGGCTTGTCATGTGCAACTTTATTTTAAGCAATAAAGTTTATTCTGAAGAAGATATCCAAATAGTGAAACATGTCAGTCTGATTTTCCATAGAGTCTTCATCTCCTCATCATCATCATCATCATGTTGTGCCATCGGCATGGATATCCCTGACCCTTTCTCACCACCTCTCCCTATCGTTCATCGCTTCCAGCAGGTCCTCAGGGCTAGAACCCGTATCCTCACAGAACTGCTGTATGTAGGTTCAAGATGGTTGCCCTGCTTTCGCTCGACCATGTGAAGAAGTCCACAGGAGCACATCACTTATGAGATCGTCCCTACTTCTCCAGCAGTGTCCTGTATGTCTGGTTCGTCTAATTTGGATAGTTTTCATGATGGGTGGTAGGTGGGGGTTGTGGGGTGTTGCCTCCAGGACCTGTTCAATATTGCTCGCAGCATTCTTGTGTAGTTGCCGTCAAGCTTTTTCTCCTGCCATTTAGTTAGCATCCATGTAGTGCATCCATATAGCAGTATCGACATGATCGCTGCTTGGAAGAAACTGCTTTTCATTTTATTGGTCAGGTCTGACTTCCATATGACCTATAGCCTATTGATAGCTGTCCATGCCTTTGTCTCAGTTGATGAGACACTGCTTCCTAGTTAGGTGAACTAGTCTACCAGTTTCAGAGAGCTACCATTTAGTGTGGAAATGTCTCCTGTTTGATTATAGCACATATATTCTATTTTGTGTGCTTTGACATGGAGGCCAATGCCTTGGGCGGGTGCATTTGCCAGAATTGCTGCGTAGTCGGCATTGATAATTGTTTTTGCAGGGTAGTTTCTGCTTCTTTTCTTTGTCAGCTCGAAACCGTTTTCTTTGATTTTATTGATCGATGTTCTAATCACGTAGTCTAGACAGATGATAAAGAGGTATGAGGCTAGCATGTCCCCTTGTGGTACTCCTGCTACAATGTCGAAGTAGTCTGAGTCTCCATCTGGGGAACGCACTTTCACTTTGGTGTTTCTATAGAGAATCATTATGGCTGCAACGGTTTCTTTTGGTAGACCATATGCAAGAAGAATTTGCTCAATCTTCCCTCTCTGTATGGAATCAAAGGCCTTTGTAAAGTCGACAAATAATATTGTAGCCTGTAGGTTTTTTGCCTGTACGCCTTCTAGAATTCTACGGATAGTCAATATTTGTGAGGTCGTGGATCTACTTCTCCAGAAGCCATTTTGGTTCTTCCTGAGAGTGTTGTCAATCTTGGGTTCTATACCTTTGTGTAGTAGGGCATTGTATATTTTGGCTGCTATGGATGTAAATGTTATACCTCGGTAGTTCTTGGCTAATCCGAAGTCGCCGTTTTTAGGGAAAAGGAGGATGCATCCCTTCTTCCTGCATTACAGTGTCGGAGCAGTATGTCATCAAATTGTCTGGTCTTCCATACTTCTGGGGGAATTTTATCAAGCCATGTGACTTTTCTATTTTTAATTTTTCTAAGTAATCAGTCGAGTTCTTCTGGCATAAACAGTCCCAGTTTGATCTCTAATTGCTTACAAATAATTCTTGTAATTGGTTCATGTGTAACTTTAGGTGGTTTTCCTAGTAGATTCTGGAAGTCTTGTTTCCACTGTTTTATTCGTTCTTGTTGGTTTGTAGATTTCAGTTTAGCTTTGGCAGTGGTATTCCTTCTGCTTACTTCATTTATCATTTGCCAGGCTATCCTAGATTGCCTATCTTCCACTGAGTTTCTAATCTTATCTATTTGATTTTGTATGTATTCTCTCAGTTCTTTTAGGTATATGCTTGGTAATTCATTCTGTGCCTTTTTTAGTTTCAGGGCATTTGCGTTAGTTGGGTTCTTCCTGTTGCATTTGGAAGCTGTTTTCTCGTCTGCACATTTTTCTCTAACCGCTAATGTCTCCCATGGGACTCTAGATTTAGTTCTATGCTTTGTTGGTATGTATTTCGCTTCTAGGTGGGCATTGATCAAATTCTCATATTCGTCGTTCGGAGTTCGTGTTTCTGTCTTCTCCTGTAGTGCATTGAATTTGTTTCCTAATGCTATTACATATTTATCTCTAATATCCTTGTTATTGAGAAGGGCCCAGTCATAGGGTATGGTGTTCGTTGTTCGGGTGCCGTTCTTTCGTAGGCTCAATCGTATTTTTGCCATGACAATTCGGTGATCAGAGGACACACCCACGAAAGAGGAGTATGCTTCACAATTCACTGCGCTATTTTTCCATTTCTTGTTAATAAAGACGTAGTCTATCTGTGCTTTAGTATTGTTTGCGTATGTGTAGTTCCATTATTTCCCCTCCCTTTTTTGAAAGTTTGTATTTAGGCATGTTAATCTATTTTCTATCTCCAATACACATATATACATATCCTATGCATACAAAAAATGTCACTTGTACACAAATAATTTTGTTCAGGTAAAAAATTTGTAAATGCTTCTTTTCAGGTCACAATAATAACTATTGATCTAAACTTGTAGAAATAATGAAACCTATTGGTTAAATGTCAGAATTTGGATCTAAATTTAAAGTTTGGCTTGGTTTGGTTTCTTTATTTAATGACATATCAACCTTTGTAGGTTATTTAATGCCAAAGCCATCCTTCTAGAAGAACAGTAGTGGTACTATTTAACCCACAGCTGGGAGGATGAGGGGGTTCATACCTTTCCAAAGGGTATTTGCCCGAAAATGAACATAATAGCAGGACTAAATTTAAAGTTTAATTTTTTTTTTTTACAAGTGACACAGAAAGAAAGACACTTTTTGGGAAGTGTTTTTTTTGTGTACATTCTTTATAACAAAAAATTGTTTAAATAGATTCCCAAGTTAACCCTTTCAGCATGTAATACCAGTATACCAGTGGTACTTTTATTTTATCCAGCACCATAGCACCAGTTCACTCATGCAGAGATCACACTTAAAAGACAGAGGGTAAATTTAGGCTCAGGAGATCAGGATTCAAAGAGTTTAACCTAAAAAACTGATTCCTGATGTACATTTTCTTTTTTAAGTAGAGGAATTATATTGTGAATTGAATTACCATGACCAGAAAACATCTTCATGAATTTCTTCTTGAAGAAGTTTGTGAAGATGTTTTCTGGAGGTGACCATGTCCTCTGTAAAGAGTACGGATGTTACTTGCAAGACACATTCAGGTTAATTGGCTATGCAATTAACATGACTAGTTAATTTGTCATCACTTGTGTGTGATATGGACTGATGGCTCAGTTGTAGAGTTTCGGCTCTGCAATCTTAGGTTGCTGGTTCGATCTCTGGTGGTGGAGATCATGGTATACACTGATGATGAGACCTAATAAGGTCAAAACAGCTGTCCAGTGTTTCCATATATCATGTGTAGGTGTCCACCAGATTTTCT
This sequence comes from Sepioteuthis lessoniana, assembly GCA_963585895.1. Lineage (NCBI taxonomy): Eukaryota > Metazoa > Mollusca > Cephalopoda > Myopsida > Loliginidae > Sepioteuthis > Sepioteuthis lessoniana. Next base: position 3,242,338 of record CAUZXS010001320.1, read on the forward strand.
GGTCATGGTAATTTATTTCTCAACCTGGTTTCAGTTTGATTTTTTGTTTGTTTGTTTTTAAATTCAAATGTTTTCACTCTTTCTATATTTCTGAGAACTGTTCCCATAAAAAAAATGACACAATTATTAAAGTATGGCATAGTACTTCTGTCTAGGATCAGAGAGCAGTATCTGTAGTCATGGGAATCCTATAGTTATTCATTTACTAAACCCTTCAACAATGAAATTCTGTTGCTAAAAATAAAATTATATATAGATATATACAAACAAAAGTAAAGTTGGTGACCATTGTCGATGGCTACCCAAAAGCTCCCTTTTCAATACCTACTATACTGGTGTAGGGGAGGGTGCTACTCCTTTCCCTGGATTGCTGCACTTTACCCTTGAAACATACCTTATAATGCTGAGTGTTAAGCAAAGAGGTATCAAGTACCATTTTTCTTTGATATGACTCGACCTGAGATTGAACTCCTATCTCCCGGCATATTGGCAAAAACATTCAAGAAAACTAAGATATGAAATGTTATATTCAAAGTAAGAAAAATACTAATAAAAAATATGATCCCTTATTTCTAACTGCTACAAGAAAAATCCAAATTTAATAAATCATATTATTTTCAGATGTGCTGATTGAGCAAAAAGATCTTTAAGTAATCAATGACATCATTACTTTACTTTCTGCTGATTGGCTGTTGTTTTCTTTTGTTTTTGTTTTTTATCTTTATACCTTTTTACTTGAAATTGCTTTTTTTTTTTACTTTTATTTTTTTCATTTTTCTTTTCTAGACACAGGCTTAATTTACATAGAGGTAATGGGTTTAGTTATTCTGAAAATCTCTTTAGAGAAATTGCTGGATTATTTTGTGATTTATTTCATCAAGTCAGGGTAAAATTGTTGATATATGGCTATAAATGAAGAAATTAAAGGCAAAGAAGAAAACTGTAAACAGCTTTTCATTGCTCCGGTCACAAATGTAATGTTTGTATCAAATTTCTACAAAGCTGATGGCTTTAAGTCATAGAACATTCATATCAAATGCACTCAAATAAATATTGAATGAATATTTACATATACATAATATAATGTTCACATAAATGACTGTATTTTTGCTTTGCATATTTTTGCTTACATGCTTTGTGCAGACAAGAATGGATTTATTTGCAAAGTGCATTTACAAAGGGAAAATACATATAAAACTTAAGCTCACAAACGCAAATTTGCTGACATACATTATATATTAAAGAATGAGATACACTCACCTACCAACCCAGATACATATATGTACATGGACTTTTATATATATATATATATATATATATATATACACACACATATACATACACGCACACTAAATCATTGATATATGCAAAATATATGAAAAATTAAGACACATATACACACAAAGACAGACACAAGTGTAAATATACACCTATATTTCATGAATCTGAATATAAGCGGATATATGTGTGTATGTGTCTGTGCATACAATCAAAGTTGGTAAATTCTCGGCTGGATAAGATCTCAAACAGTATTAAAGCCAGCAAAATTATTACTGTGTGAAAATACATTATTTTAACACTTCTGATATATATATATATATACTCACACACACACACATGACCATATAAAGTGTATGTGTGAGTTTGCATATATATATATGTGTGTGTGTGTGTGTGTGTTTGTGTTTATGGGTCTATCTCCTCTACATATATGTGTGAATATATATATATATATAGGCACACATACATTATATGTATCAGAGAGAGAGACCCATATGCAGAAGCATAAGTATGTATACATGCATATAATGTATATGTGCATATCTATGCATATATATGCAAAGATATATAATGTATATGTGCATATAATGTATATGTGCATATATATGTGCATATATATGCATAGATATATAATGTATATGTGCATATATATATGCATATATAAGTTAGCGACCATAGTCGAGGGTGACCCGAAGGCTCCCTTTTTGATAGCTACTACACCAAGGTGTAGGGGAGGGCGCTACTCCATTCCCAGGATTGCTCCACTTTACCCTTGAACCGTACCTTATAATGCTGAGTGTTAAGCAAGGTGGTATCAATATATGCATATATGCATAGATATATATGCATATATGCATAGATATATAATGTATATGTGCATATATATGCATAGATATATAATGTATATGTGCATATATATGTGCATATAATATATATGTGCATATATTTGTGCATATAATGTATATGTGCATATATATGTGCATATATATGCATAGATATATAATGTATATGTGCATATAATGTATATGTGCATATATATGCATAGATATATAATGTATATGTGCATATAATGTATATGAGCATATATATGTGCATATAATATATATGTGCATATATTTGTGCATATAATGTATATGTGCATATATATGCATAGATATATAATGTATATGTGCATATAATGTATATGTGCACATATATATGCATATAATATATATGTGCATATATTTGTGCATATAATGTATATGTGCACATATATGTGCATATAATGTATATGTGCACATATAGGTGCATATAATGTATATGTGCATATATTTGCGCATATAATGTATATGTGCATATATATGTGCATATAATGTATCTATGCATATATATGCATAGATATATAATGTATATGTGCATATCTATGCATATAATGTATATATGCATATCTATGCACACAAACATTATATACATTGGTGAGAGACCCATACACAGAAGCATATATATATATATATATATATATATATGTATGTACACACACATATACATTATATAAACAAAAGAAATGAAAAAGAGAGACAAAACCACAAATCATGTCTATATATATATATATATATATACACATATGAGAGCCCAGTCGGCTGTGGCTGTAGAATACACCGACTGCTTTTCTGCAGAAGGGTAAGACCCTCCACACACACATCAATGAGTGTCCTGAATATGACACTAAACAATCTGATGGTGAGGTTCCAGTAATGCAGGAGCTTTGGGGAATGCAGATTACCCCTTTATTGCCATTGCTTCCAGGTCCACTCTTGCCCTGAGTGGTAGCACCTGATAGGGCCCTATCTATAGGTTAAATAGAACTAATCTGTGTACTTATGCTAAACTGAACTGCTTGAAATAAAACTGTTTTTGACATTGAAACTGTACTTACGCTAAACTGAATTTTTTGAATTAGAACTTTTTGACAAAACTGAAAAGCTTGAAATAGAAATGTTTTTGACAATTAAACTGTGTACTCATGCTAAACTGAATTGTTTGAAATAAAACTGATTAATTGTATAAAAATGGATTGTTTGAAATAAAACTGATTAATTGTATAAAAATGGATTTGGCATTTGATAACCAATGAAGGTTGATATGCCATAATTGTATTAATTCTATTAATTGTATAAAACTGATTAATTGTATAAAAATGGATTTGGCATTTGATAACCAATAAAGGTTGATATGCCATAAAACCCAAACATCCAATCAACATATGAGAGACCCTCCACATATATGCATATATGTCAGTTGCACACATATCTAATATTGCTTGCTATGTAGAAAAAAAAATGAAAATTAGATGTATACATAATCTACTAAGTAATAAAAATGTAATTATATATATATATATACTTCTGAGTTATCCAACCTGTTCTCACTACAGAGCAATGAGAAATTTTGTTGTTAGGGTAACATGAGAAATTACTTGATTAAAAAAGTAAGAAAGAAAGTAAAGGAAGAAGTAAATAAAGAGAGAATAAGTCGGAAGATGAACTGAAAAAGTGAGAAAAAATATGAAGCAAAACAAAGGAGGAAAAAGGCTCAAATAGAGAAAGTTATGCTAAGATAGAAAAAAATATGCATTAAAGAAACTAAGAGAGAGAAAGAATAAATGCTTATTTATACATAAATTATTCTGTCATTTATGCTAGTAATAAAAGAATGCTCATAATAAAAAAACAGTGAACAGTGTTTGGAGATGTTGAAGTGGAATCATACAGACACATAATCATATATATATATATATATGCAAACACAGATATCAAAGCCTGGACAAGACTGTTTGCATTTCACATAGCACTAATACCCTTGGGAAAGGTATAAATCCAACTCTTCTCCCTCCAGCTATGGTAGATAGTAGGGCAGGCTGGCTCTTTAACCTTAGTCAAGGAGAAAAAAAACTCTGAATTCAAACCTAATAAACTAAAAATTGACCTTGTGTCAGATCCTGCTTGTGTAGAAGTGTTGGGAAATATGTACATCCTGTCCTGAATATGGTGATAGACATAGATTAAAAATTGATATTCACTTCTTTTATATTTTTTACACCCCTAATTTTTAGGTTGAGAAATATGAAAAAGAGTTTTAGTTATACAGAAATAATCATAGTAGTCCTTTTTTTTAGATTTGACTTACAGAATGACAGTCTGAGAACTGAGTTATAAAACTAGAAAATATAATAAAACAAATATGAAGTTGTAATGAAAAGTTCTTGGCTTGACCAAAAGACATTAAACTTGTGATTCTACATATTCATTGTAGAATTCAAAGAGGAAGAACTTGGTAGTATCTTAAGGTTGCACTTTATCTCCTAAATCCTCATTTCTTTTATGTAATATATATCGACTAGATTTCGACTAAGTTATTACAAAAAAATTATTGAGTTAAACACATATGTGTAAGATAATCAAATAAAAACAGAAACAAAAATGAATAAAAGGCAAAAAAAAAAAAATTACAAAGAACAAAAAAACTCTAAGTGTTAAAAAACATAAAAATGAATCAGTCAAAAAATGAAGGCAGAAAACAAAAGTGACAACACAGATTAATCTGGATGGGTGGGTGGTCACGTTGGGGATTGGAATTCAAGAAAAAAAATTTCAAAAGGGAAAAGAAAAAAAAAACACCTTGTTAGATCATAAAGAAAACGTATCTGGTTTTATATGACTTTTTAGATATAGCAAGAAATAGATATATTGTTATATGTAAGGTCATATCAGAAAACATTCATTCAAGTAAATGTTATTTTTAAAATGGCCATCTTTCTTCTCTTTTCCACCATAGATATATTACATTTTTTCCATTCGCACTTTTTTTTATTAAATTTGTTGCAATCCTAAAGTATATAGAGATGCATTTATCACATTCAATATTATCTTTAAAATCATGGTCTCTGCCTCTATCTTATATATATATATATATCATCAAATCACACTGACAGCACAGATTTCCCTGACTCTCTCCCTATTCATCTCTATCATCCATTGTTTACCGGCAGGTCCTCCAAACTACATGCAGTGTCTTCACAGAACTGATGTAACTAAGTTTTTGCTAGTCAGGTAACCCTTCCACATCCATGTGTCGGGGGTCTGTCGAAGCATGTTGCATATTTCATTCTTGCTTCTCCAGCGGTGTCCTACATGTCTTGTTCATCTTACTTGGATAATTTATTAGATGGGAGGTAAGTGGCTATACAGCTGCTCTTTTGTGAGATGTTGCTTCCAGGATTTGTTGAAAACAGCATGTGGCATTCTCATGTAGTTTTCATCTAGCTTTTTCTCCCTGCGTTGCATTCGTAAATAATTAATGACAGAGCCACAGCTTGGAAAAAATCTTGCTTTATTTTATCAGATGAATCAGACTTATATATATATATATATATTGGTGCACGTGGTGTAATGGTTATCGTCATAGGAAATGGACACAGCGGCACGAGTTCAAATCCTGGTCGAAACTGATTGCATTTCACATAGCACTAATACCCTTGGGAAAGGTATGAATCCAATTATTCTCCCTCCAGCTATGGGTAAATAGTAGGGCAGACTAGATTCTTCAGCCTTGGTGAGGCAACTAGTCTAGGAGAAGGAAAACCGAATTCAAACCTGTTAAACTTTGCTTAAAAATTGACCTTGTGTCATATCCTGTCTAAGCAGAGGGGTTGGTAAATATGTGTATATATATATATATATATTGGTCTAAATTTCTGATATGAAGCTTGATGATTTTTATCATTTAGAGTATTTGGACTATTGTTTTCATCTTCATTGTTATAGTCACAATGTTATGTTTCAGCCAATGCATCCTTTACCCTTCTTCAGGTGTTTCATATCAAACTTGATACCCCAAACCAAACTCTTTATTTACTCATAGCTGGAGGTAGAATAGCTGGATGCTTACATTTCCCTCTGAAAAATGCAAAGCACCTCATCCAGTATTTGAACTCATGTGGGTGATTCCTTTTATTCACAACAAACATTAAGACAGGTGCACCTCCATTAAACAACGTAGAATAATGAAAAAAAAATTCCCCATCTAATTTTTTTTTCAAATGGGCTTTCTACTTTTATTTTTTTCTTTAATATAAGGTGCATCCACGGACCGTCTATGACGGTTATTCAAAAAGACTCACCCAGAAAGAAGAACATAAGTTAACACTTTTGTTGTGGCAATGTAGTACAACTTCTTATATAAACAAGAAAAATCAATCAGTTTTTCTGGATGAGGCTTACTACTTTTTGAACGACTCTCATGCATGTGTGTGTGTATGTGTATATATATATATATATATAGAGAGAGAGAGAGAGGGAGGGATGAATGAATATGATTAGACAAATAGAAATATTTATTTGTAGTTATTCATTTTTTCATTGTTTTCAACTTGTTTTAACCTAATGTCATCATTTAGAGAAAAAGTTTTGTGAAGAAAAAGTTTTCCAGAGAGTTTTAAAAACAGATTCTAAAAGAGGTGACAAAAAGTGAACTGGTTATGTTGCATCTCCATTTGTTGAATGAAAATTATTTTTTGGAATCCAAATGGCTACAATTGACCTTTATATGTTTTCTACTATTGCAGACACCTGTTACTGAACTCTCCATTCGAAAGACATTTTTTTAAGTATAGGCAGAGTATATTTCTAATTAGCAGTAACTGTTTTGATCAGATATTTAATTTAGGCATTTGTTTATTTAGGTGTTTATATGTCAACCAATATCTGTCCATCCTATTTCAAAATGCTGTTTTGAGAATGGTTTTGTTTGATATTAAATATTTAAGATGTAATCAAAACAGAGACTGAATTGCTGGGGAAATAAGAGATGGGTTCATGCCTTTCTTAAGAGCATTAGTATGAAGTAAAACACAGTCTTGTCCTGATATTGAACTTGGTTTGCTGAGTTCATTACCTAAAATGATGACTGTTGTTACACACATGCTTCCTTAATTTCTTATATTAGTCAATAAGTCTTGTTTCATTTTTAATCCAAATTTTTGTCATCTTTCCCTGCATATGTTGGTACTTCAGCTAGTTGTTATTATTACCCAAACGATTTCCTCATGCTAAAATGCTTGTAAAATTCCAGCTTTTTTGTTCCGTGCACTGTACATTCCACAATCTTCATGCTAGCCCCCTTTCTGCATCCAGAGAATAACATATGGAAATAGAACAGTCCTGCTTACCAAATGTCTCAGTTGGTGATGTCCTTGTACCAGGCTTATTATTGGGTGAACAAATCAACAGGACACATCTGATTTCATCTTTGGAATAAACCTATATTTACATATCTCAGCATACATAATTGTTCATACTAGAAAGATACATTCTGTTTAAAATCTACCTCCAATTTTATCAAGGGTAATTTTACACCTACAAGTTAGGGAGTCACATTCATATTTACATTTTTGTCTACTTGTTTCTTAAGAGGGTTATTTTTTTTTTTTTTTTTTTGCTCATGGTCTGATTGAATAATTTTTAAAAAAATTTATTTAATCCAAAGGTGAGAGCTAATCAGGGTCAGAGTGGACCAAAGAGTAATGCCAATGAAGGGATATTTCACTCTCCCCAGACAGATCTCCAGAACTAGAGCCTCACCCTCAGATACAATTCGATATAATACCTACGACATCCCTTTTGGAAGAGTCTGCTAGGGATAAAAGTATTTTCAAAGACTCATTATCAGGGCACACTGGATGCAAGAGATTCTGATGGAGATAGATAGATAGATTGATAGATAGATAGATATGAATAGTCTAAGATAGATAAATATGATCAGACTGAAATATATAAATAGATAGTTTGTTGGTTTTACAGTTTGTAAAAACTTATTGGGTTTTGCTAAAATAAATTTAACAATTATGATCTCCAAATTATATAGGGTCTTGGTTAAGTAATTTGATTTAATGGCATATCAACTCTCGTTAGTTATTTAATGCCAAATCCTGTTTACGTATATATATATATATATATATATATATATATATTGTCATCCACAGACAGATCTGTTTCGTTCTATCAGAACTCATCAGTATGGCTAGACAGGCTAGATTCCTGAAGCTGGGATCGAAACCCGGTTGACTCAAATGCCAATCCAAGATTCTACCACTCAGCCACGAGGAAGCCAGCGCCAGTGAAGTAAATTTAAACGGTTATGAATCACAATTGTTATCGCTTACATATATTCACTTAACGGCTACCGAGAGCTTGATTCATATGAAGAGCCTTGCATATACGCTAATGGCAACACAATTACCTCATTCGCTAGAGAGCTCAACCCTACAGGGGTAGGGGAGCATATATATATTGTCATCCACATTATATGTAATATATATATATATATATATATATATATTACATATAATTTTTCAGCAAATAGTTTGTAAGTAGCTTTATTTTTAATTAAGTTACAGCTCATTTGTTTGCACACAGTTAAATGGTTTCAAGTATTGCTATTTAACACTTATAATTCTATTTAATATCAATAATAATCCCAAGTAAAAGTTTTAATAGTTTTATTTGACCCATAGATGAAACCCTAACAGGTACTACTTCTGTGGGTCAGAATGGACCTTGGAGTAATGGCAATGAAGAGTTAATTCACATTACCCAAAGCTCCAGGACTAAAGCTTCATCATCAGATGGTTTAGAGTCATATCCAGGACACTTGTTTGGCTGGAGGAGATCTTACCTCTGTGTAGAGATACAGTCAGCATATTCTACAGCCCCAGCCAATTGGGCTGAATTATACAAAAGTAGATAACCAAACCAATATGTGTTGGAAGTCTTCAACTGACACTGTTGAATGTTCATAACAATTCACAAATTGCAAAAATGAAACAGATTTTTACTAACAAGAAATTGTCACAAGAATTCACACGTTGTGAAACAAGAATATTCTTTGGGGGACCAAAACTCATGCTCAGAATTTGGCCAGATAACATGGCTCAGTATTCTAGTGTCTAAGTTTTGTGATATGCTGTAATTTTATGTATTTACCTAACCCCTCTGCTACAGTCAAGACATGTGACATAAGTTCAGTTTTTAAGTAGAGTAAAGCTGGTATGAATTCAGTTTTCCTTCTCCTTAACTGGTTGCCAAACCAAGGCTAAAAAACTCTACCCTATGATTATCCCATAACTGGAAAAAGAACAGATGGATTCATGCCTTTCCCAAGGGTATTAGCACAAAGTGAAACACGAACCATCTTATCCTGGATTTGAACTCTGGTCACCGATTCCATTTCCTAAGATGATAACAGTTATGCTAAGTGCTCCCTCTACCCAGAAAAATTGTGGATACCCATCTCCTCACCCCTGTAATCCAAAGTTACTCAGCTGCAGATGAATTCTGAGAGGCAAACATGCACTGAATGTTCTCAGATGTGTTTTAGGTCAATATTGATCAGCTGATTTTCAATGAGAGTTGCCAAACTAAAAATTTAAAAAATAAAAACTCACTCTCATTATTTTCTAAACAGATCTTGTACTTAACAAATATAAATTAAATGCTGTGTCTCGTGATGAAGAAAAGGTTTATATGACCAAGCCTATTTCAAGTGAAGGCCAATTCGCAAAGTCTCTGAGGAGGAATGGACTCATTGGTTACAGCTTAAAAGCTGTTACCAATTTCTCTGTGACAGGCACTCTGTCATGTGTTAGAGGGAACAATGAATTAAAACTCATCTCTGATTGACAAAGTGCATTGGTTTTGGGGGGGCTTAACCTGAGATGGAATCTCTAAAACTGACACTTTGGTTCTATAAACGTTTTGAGGAGGAACGTGAGAAATGTTTTATTGTGCATAACTGTATGCATCTCACTTTTTGAAAAGAATTTAATCAAACTTGGAAGAATATTAGTTGTAAGGATTGTCATCATAGTAAGTGTTTGCAAAGGAAAGCCATAAATAGGCAACTATTTTTAGATCAACTCTTGCTTGACTTGAGATTCAGGTGATACATGTTGGACAAAGCTTACTTTGGCATAAGGTCAAATTTGTACCCTGGTGCATTGGACCCACACAAACCCTGCATTTATGGTGGGTGGGGATATAAAAACTCTGGCGACAAAATACAGAGTGGGCACAAAAGTATTCCTCAATTCCAAGTTGTCATCACATCAAAACCTATTGGAATATGTTTATAAAAATGGTGACATTACATACTTTAACACAAAATATTTCTTTTCTCCACAGCACAATCTCTGTGCACTTCTCCCACTGCTAGAGGACTGTGAAATCCAACAGTAACATGTTTCTATGCTCACCCTGTATCGTTGGAGAAAACCAGAAAAATCTTTTTAAAAATTTAAAAAATAATAAGGAAGAAAATTCAAATATATTTTCATTTCTTAAGAAAATATTTCCGATTCTTACTTACAAAATATCATATAAATAAAATCAAAACTAGTGTCCAAATGCAGACATGAAAACAAATATCTCCTTTGTTATTTGCCTCCTTATTAGTTCAAGTCATGTGACAAATCATTTTAACTCCGAAGAGGAACAAGACACGTATATTCAAGCAGGAAAAATTAAATGACATTATTCAACTAATTACCTACTTGAAGATCAGACTTGTGAAACTTAGAGTGTTAGGAAGATGGTTTGTGAGTTTAAAAATTTTAATATATTTACACATATATATACATATATATACACACACACACATACTTTAGTAACACTCATATGCGCATGAAATAAAGAGAAAATAATTGAGAGACAACTTGACAAAAGCATAAGTATTTCATTCAACCGAAATAGCACATTAAAAGAAAAAACAACAAACAAAAGATAGTTACTATTCATAACACTGCTAGCCAAGCTATTAGGGAAAGTCTTTCTCATTGAAGTCCGTCTGACTGATTGTCATTCACTTCATGTCCTTTTGAATAATGTCCCATCCTAACAGCATGGTACTCCTAGTTATCTTATCTAGAGGCCTGCCACTTCCATCCACTGGTGATTGGTGTTCAATTGCCAGTGTCTCTGTTTATTCCTATATGACACACACACACACACACACTCAATCATTATTAAAATTTATTGGTAAAACTGTTTTAAATCAGTAAAATATAGTACTTTATGTATATGAATGCTGAGCAATATCATGATATTTGAAATATAAAATCAAGTAAAAACAGGATTTCAGATTTATTGATACAAGTTCACCTTGAGATTAGGCAGGTTAAACTCCAGCTGTGAGTTTTTTATTCTATAGTTGAAAGATATCACACACACACACACACATATATATATATGTGTATGTGTGTGTGTGTGTAGTTCGGTAGCAGTTGTTCATTTAAGCATGTTTCATTAAATAGTAAAGACAAATTTTGTCTGTATAATTTAATTAAAATCCTTTTGAGTTTCCTGATAAGTGTATTGGTTTCAGGTTGGAACTGGTGAGGGAATTTACCAAAATTGTCCCAAGCGCTTTCGGACCTTTCATAGGCTATCATCATGGGTTGCTTGTTAGTGTAAGGAGTATTGTTTTTTAAAATGAGTTTTGAAAGTTTTCATAACATAACTTTCAAAACTCATTTTAAAAAACAACACACTTTAAACAAGTCAGTAACCCCTGATGATGGCCTATGAAGGGTCCGAAAATGCTCGGGACAATTTTGGTAAATTCATCCACCAATTACAACCTGAAACCAAGACACTTATCAGGAAACTCGAAAGGATTTTAATTAAATTATACTAACCAAATTTGTCTTTACTATATATATATATATATATACATATATATAGTAGCACCTATAAATTAATACATCCCTATCAATTGTTATAAAAAGTTAATTTCATTATTTCTAATAGACTCTTATATAATTAAAACAGATATTATTTGGTAATGAATATTAATGAATATTACAAAAACTCAATAGCAATAAAAATCAGTATATAAAAAATACAAATATGTAACAATTCAAAAATAAGTACACTCCTGTGAAACAAGTTATTTCAAATCAATATTTGATGAAGGCACTTTTATTTTGTACAATGTTTTATAGCCAAGATGATATTGATCTCACTAGCTTGGCATAGCCACTGGAATATTTTTTGTATAATAAGTAAGTAAAGTTGGCAACCATAGTCAAGGGTGACCCAAAGGCTCCCTTTTCAATAGCTACTACACCAAGGTGTAGAAGAGGGCATTACTCCTTTCCCTGGATTACTCCACTTGATCCTTGATCTGTACCTTATAATGCTGAATGTTAAGCAAGGAGGCATCAAGTACCATTTTTTGAGTCTTTGGTATGACTCGACCTGGGATTGAATCCAGGTCTCCCTGACCACTGGCGAACACTCTAACCATCATGTCAATGTCTGGTTTTGTATAATATTCCTCTAAAGATTATAAAATGTGGTTAAATTTTGGTTTTGAAGATAGTTAACTTTTTATTAAAAAAAAAAAAAAAAGGAACAGTGAAAAGATATTCTTATTTACATGCAGTACTGTGTAAATAACAAAAATATTGAATAATGCTTCTAAATAATGATAATAACTTCTATATGATAAAAAATAACTTCTAATATAACTTCTATATCATAATAAAATTGTAGAAATACTCTGGATTCAATTTTTTTGATTAAAAATTACAAAACAAAAATCTTATACAAACTATGAATGCTTGTAAGAATGTATATATTTACCAACCCCTCCACATGAGCCGGATGAGATACAAGGTCAATTTTAAAGTGGAGTTTAAGTAAAGTAAAGTTAGCGACCATAGTCGAGGGTGACCCGAAGGCTCCCTTTTCAATAGCTACTACACCAAGGTGTAGGGAAGGGCGCTACTCCTTTCCCTGGATTGCTCCACTTTACCCTTGAACCGTACCTTATAATGCTGAGTGTTAAGCAAGGTGGTATCAAGTTCCATGGTATCCATACCAAACTAACTTTTTCACTACTGAAATACGTTGACTATAACATAACATTAAAAACGAAAATGCTTTTGATACACCCTAAAAACGACAATGCTTTTGATACACCCAAAAAACGACAATGCTTTTGATACACCCTTAAAACGACAATGCTTTTGATACACCCTAAAAACGAAAATACTTTTGATACACCCTTAAAACGAAAATGCTTTTGATACACCCTAAAAACGAAAATACTTTTGATACACCCTAAAAACGAAAATACTTTTGATACACCCTAAAAACGAAAATACTTTTGATACACCCTAAAAACGACAATGCTTTTGATACACCCTAAAAACGAAAATACTTTTGATACACCCTAAAAACGACAATGCTTTTGATACACCCTTAAAACGAAAATACTTTTGATACTCCCTTAAAACGAAAATGCTTTTGATACACCCTAAAAACGAAAATACATTTGATACACCCTTAAAACGAAAATGCTTTTGATACACCCTTAAAACGAAAATACATTTGATACACCCTTAAAACGAAAATGCTTTTGATACACCCTTAAAACGAAAATACATTTGATACACCCTTAAAACGAAAATGCTTTTGATACACCCTAAAAACGAAAATACATTTGATACACCCTTAAAACGAAAATGCTTTTGATACACCCTTAAAACGAAAATACATTTGATACACCCTTAAAACGAAAATGCTTTTGATACACCCTTAAAACGAAAATACATTTGATACACCCTTAAAACGAAAATGCTTTTGATACACCCTTAAAACGAAAATGCTTTTGATACACCCTAAAAACGAAAATACTTTTGATACACCCTTAAAACGAAAATACTTTTGATACTCCCTTAAAACGAAAATGCTTTTGATACACCCAAAAAACGACAATGCTTTTGATACACCCTTAAAACGAAAATGCTTTTGATACACCCTAAAAACGAAAATACTTTTGATACACCCTTAAAACGAAAATGCTTTTGATACACCCTAAAAACGAAAATACTTTTGATACACCCTAAAAACGACAATGCTTTTGATACACCCTAAAAACGAAAATACTTTTGATACACCCTAAAAACGAAAATACTTTTGATACACCCTTAAAACGAAAATACTTTTGATACACCCTAAAAAACTCTAATTTTGTTCTAATGTACATAAGAATTTATTAATAAATAAATGAATTTTTTTAATTTTTTGATGAGGAGTTACTGTTAAATCTCTAAATTACAAATCAGCCATCAGCCATCATTTGACATCTTTGTGGTTGTGTTAGAGCCAAAGATTGAGGAAACATGGCTGGTGACCAAATTATACCAAGTTGTAGACATAATTTTGGGACTTAACTTTTCAGTAAATAAAAATGAAGCAAATGACTGTAACTTACTTTTATCTGTAGTTATAGATTTCTTAATGTCTTCTTTTAACAAAAGAACGTATGGGTGATAGTCAAATTCTTGCTAGTTTAAGGTATAATTTTGGGATCTAACTCTTCAGTAAAAAAAAAAGAAGCAAATCACAGAAACTTACTTTTATCTGAATAATGGATGATATTTCATTTCTATAGTAATTTACGAAGCTCTTTGCTTCAATGTGGCCCAAGGCCAAATGAATAGGGGACGCAATGAGACTCGAACTCATTCGCGTAGGTTTGCTAGTCAAGCTTGCTAACCATTACACCACCAAAGGTGCCCTTTTATTTCTATATGATTTTTTACATACATTAAAACACAATTTGCATAAATTTTTAAGTGTGTGGTATTCTGCAAAAGAACAGTGTGTATATTTTAAAATACTTTAAAAGTTTGAAAAAGGGAACCCTTCGTTTCGATCATGTCTCATCAGAGGAAAATACTGTGATATATGAGTGGTAATGAGGAAATAGACAAGGGGTCGAATTTTACAGTATTTTAAAGCTGTTTTTTAAATTTTGCATGTACCACAGAACATATATATATATATATATATATATATATATATATATATATATACATGAAGTAATGTATCAGTTACCAATACAAAAAAATAGAATACAGAAAATTCTAAGCTTCAAAAATATACACCTGATTAAAAAAAAACAATAATAAATTACTTTTAATACAACCTAATATCTATATGTATAAGATATAGAGTTTGTCTCTTTAAGTTTACTTTTCACCTTTCAGCAGAATAAATATATTTGAAAGTTTATTGTACAAATAATCCGTTTCCAGAGGCATATAAATATTCATCACATACATATTATCCTTTTATTTTATTTATTCCTACATATCTTTGTTTATATACGGAAGATTTACAAAGAATTTGACTCGCGGGAATAGCAATTTAACTCATTTGTTTTTAAAAAGCCTATAAGGGGATTTATTTATCTATTCAATTCTTCCATTTCATTTGTAACCTATTATTTCTTTTCCACTTACTTGCTTTTCATCGCCCAAACATCCTCACGGCGAGAAAACAAATAAATGAAAGTGAATTGCACATTTCCTGTTTACTATATACCAGTTCTTTTATTTATCCGTTTATTTATTTATACCTGATCAGCTCTTTTCAGTGTAAAATACCAGAGACTTACCTTCCAGTCTAATAATTCCCTGTGTTTCAACAAACTTCAAAATGCCAATCCCTTATCAGCAGAGCTTAGAATATGCTGACTGTATCTACTGCAGAAGAGTAAGACCCCCAACACCAAAAAAAATGTGGGTATCCTAGGTATGTCACCAAAATATATCTGATAGTAAGACTCTAGTTCTAGAGATCTGGATAGTCTGAAGTCACATTTTCATTAGCATTACTCCCAGTTCCACTCTGACCTGGAGTGGTAATACTGGTTAGGGTCTCATCCATCTGTCAAATAGATTTGTTTGAAAATTATTTGAATTGGTTGTTTGTTGATTGTTTGGGTTTTATGGCATGTCAACCTTTGTAGGTTATTTAATGCCAAATCCATTTTTATACAAATGATCAGTTCTATTTCAAACAATTCAGTTTAGCATACAAAAACTCGGTTTAGCATTAGTATCCAGTTTAAATGTAAGTACACAGTTTAAGTGTCAAAAACATTTCTATTTCAAGTTATTCAGTTTAGTCAAATAGTTCTAATTCAAACAATTCACTTTAGCATAAGTACGCAGTTTAAAAATCAAAACAGTTCTATTTCAAGTAATTCAGTTTAGCATAAGTACACATTTTAGTTCTATGTGACCCATAGATAGAGCCTTATCATGTGCTACCACTCCAAGCTAGAGTATACTTGAGTGAGATGGCAATGAAGGGGTGCTCTGCATTCCCCAAAGCTCCAGCATCACTGGAAACTCATGATCAGATTGTTTAGTGTCATATACAGGACACTCTTGGGGCAGGCATATTACCCCTCTTCAAAGGTGCAGTTGGTGTATTCTACAGCCCCAGCCGAACGGGCAATATTTGAATTGGTAAAGAATACTTGATACTATGATACTATAAAACTGTGTGCAAATTATTTGTAGTAAAAGTAGTTACTTAATGATATTAATTAAAGGTTTATCATCACTTCTTGTGTGAGTTTTTCACACCAGCATTAGCTGGTGGTCTTTCACTCGAATCTGAGTGACAGCAAGTCTACTCAGGTCACCTAGACTTTTTCTGAATATTCTTGCTAATCTGAACAATATGATGATCTAGAAGATCTTAATTCTTCTGATTTTCAATTCCTCCAGTCTTTTTCCCAAGCCTTTGAGGACTTTTCCAAGTTCACCAGTGACAAGTGCTATTGCTATCATATTATTATTATTATTATTATTATTTACTCATTGAGAGTTTTTCACACCAGTTTTAGCTGATGGCTTTTCACTGGAGTTTGAGTGACAGCAAGTCTCCTAAGGTCTCCAGGACTCTTCTCAGTATTCTGCCCATTCTAAATAATGGTGTAGTTTGGATGGTCTCCACTCGTCCTCCAACTTCCAAGTCATCCAGTCTCTTTAAAAATTCTTTAATTACTGTAGCAAAAGCACCAATCACAATTTTTTTTCTTTTCTTGGAACCATATAAGTAAGTAAAGTTGGCGACCAGAAGGCTCCTTTTTCAATAGCTACTACACTGAGGTGTAGGGGAGGGCACTACTCATTTCCATAGATTGCTCCACTTTACCCTTGATACATACCTTATATCCCAGAGTATTAATCTAGGAGGTATCAAGTACCATTTTTAAAGTCTTTGGTATGACATGATGTGGGATTGAACCCCAACCATTGGCGAGCACTCTACCTACTAGGCCAACCATATAATTACTTGCAAATAATTAGTATTGGATAAGAACACTTGAAACCATATAACTGTATTTAAGATTGATATGCATCTGTTCTGTTAAAAACAAATGAATTAAAAAAAGGAAATGCCTGAAACTTAAATGGTCCACCCTGTCAGCAAGGCATAGACTACAATGACTGTATTCCCTATAGAGAGATAAGACCTCCTCCTCCTCCTCAAAAATAGGGATGTCCTGAGTTTGATACTGAACTGTATCTGATGATGAGGAGCTCCAGTTCTGGAGATCTGGAAAGTGTGGAGTACTCCTTTACAGCCATTACTCCCAAGTCCAGTCTGACCCAGAGTGGCAGCACCTGTTAGGGTCCCATTTAGGAATCGAATAGATCTGTTTAAAAATTATTCCTATTTGATAGGACTGTGTGCAAAAAAAAAAGCTCTTAAGAAACAACTACACAAAAATGTAAATGTAAATATGAATTCAATTACCTAACTTCTTGGCATAAGATAACCCTAGACAAGTTGGTATGCCATTAAAATCAATCAATCATTCTAAATGGCATTCTCAATATATGTCCAGAACATCCTGTTGAGGAAATATTTGGGGTAATACACAAAAAAATTTTCTTTTTTAAATAAATATATATATATATATATATATATATATATATATATAATAATATATATATATTCCATATCATTTAAGTTTGTGAATAAACTTAAAAGGAATAATCCAAATATTGAATTTTTTTGATGTTAATGATATATATATATATAGAGAGAGAGACAGACAGACAGACACACACACATACACAAATGTACTACTCACATTCAACATCCATATGAGAATGTTTCAGTCATTTCTTTGATTTGTTTTAAGTCATCTTCTTAGTCGTTGGAAGAAGGAAAAAATAAAAAAATAAAACCAATGATAGTCTATTTACTTTATTTGTTTAATGGTATATCAATTCAATTTAATTTCAAAAATTTGATTAATTTCTATAGGTTTGATTATGATCATAATTATATTTTCAACATTTCATTGCAATCATTTTTTAAATCATACATTTTTTTTAAATTGGCTATAATAATCATTTGTTAACACACAATTATCTATATTTACCCAATCTCTCTGCACGACCAGGGTGTGACACAAAGTCCATTTTTTAAGTGAAATTTAACAGGTTTGAATTCAGAGATTTCCTTCTCCTAGACTGGTTGCCATACCAAGATTAAAGAACCCAGTTTGCCATACTATTTACTTATAACTGGAGGGAGAATAAATGGATTTATATCTATTCGGAAGGTATTATCATGATGTGAAATGGAAACCTCCTCATCCAGGATTTGAACTCAGGTCACCATATCCATTTCCTATAACGATAACCATTATCTCTATGAGCACCTCCTGAAGCCTATTTGCTTGCACACAGTTAAATGGTTTCAAGTATTTCTATCTAATACTAATAATTTTCCAACAGATCTATTTGACTCATAGAATGGACCCTAACAGGTACTACCACTCCAGGTCAGAGTACATCTTAGAGTAATGACAACAAATGGGGTTACTTCTCACTCCTAAGAGCTCCAGAACAAGAACCTCACTACAAGATGCAATTTAGCATCATACCCAGGATTCCCAATTTTAGAAGGGGTTCTTTTCTTCAGGAATAACAGTCAGTACATTTTATTGGTTCATTTATTTGGCATGTCTACATATTTGTTTAATGGCATATCTACATATATTTGTTTAATGGTCTATCTACATATATTTGTTTTATGGCATATCTACATATATTTGTCTAATGGTATATCTACATATATTTGATACCAAAATTTGATTCATTTGTAAACGTTTGATTATGATCATCATAACTATTTAAATTTTCAATGTTGCCCTTTTATCATCTTTTGTTAAAATTGCACTTCTTTTTAGTTGACTCTGATAATAATCATTTGTTTGCACAGTTATATCATGTATTCCTATCTAATTCTAATAATTTCAAGAAGGGAAAGTTTCCATAGCATAATGGCTAATATACTGGACTGTGACATCATAGTAGAAGTAGTAATAATTTCAAAGAGATCTATTT
The DNA here is from genome assembly GCA_963585895.1 of Sepioteuthis lessoniana. Taxonomy (NCBI): domain Eukaryota; kingdom Metazoa; phylum Mollusca; class Cephalopoda; order Myopsida; family Loliginidae; genus Sepioteuthis; species Sepioteuthis lessoniana. Next base: position 3,261,881 of record CAUZXS010001320.1, read on the forward strand.
AACTCATAGATGGAAGCCTAACAGGTATTACCACTCTTGGTCAGTAAGGACCTAGTAATACTAATAACAAACCAGTACTTTACAAATATCCAGAATTGGAGCCTCAGTATAGATGCAGTTTAGTGTCATACTTAGAACCATATAGCAGGTGAATGAATTGTAAAAAGTTGAAGGCATGATATCCAAATGTAAATATTCAGTAAAAAAAAAAAACCCCAAAAAACAAGCAAATGACAGAAACTTACTCTTATCCAGATGCTGATTATAAATATTATATTCTCATATCATTTTTTTGAAAATGTTGTATAGTGGTTCGTACCACATGACTTCCGGTATCGCGGCGGTATAAAAGATGTTATGTTTCTTAAGCACGAGTGTTCTACAAGATCTCGGTCAGTAGTAAGACCAACTTTGGACGTAACACCCACAGCGCGAGACTTATTATATTTGTTCGACTGTACCACTTCAGTTAATAAATAATTAACTCTTTATTTCACTGTAAACCACAATACAACAATACATTACCACTGAGCTTTCCTCAATGGCGTATTCTGTACAAATAAGCCATTCTCAAGTTACTGTAACTCAAGGGTTCTTGATGTCACTTTTTATTTATTCTGCAATTCTTTGGCTATGTTAATAATGCTATTAAAACTAAGAGAAATTAAACCTCAAAAAAAAAAAAAGAATGAACGTACCAACCATTTAAGAAAGAAAACAATAATTTCCTGTAAATAGTTCTTCTAATCACCCTATTCCATTGTCAAGCAAACATCACAGTCCATTAGCCACAGATTGGCTGATAAACCATTTTTAACTATACATAAGATACATGAATAATATGAAACAGTGCAAAAGATCAGTGATTTGTCAACAATGATATTTAACTCATTCATAGAGTAAAGAAAAATTACAGGAAAATGAAATGCTATTTGATTCAACCCACTCTCCAGGAAAAAATAAAGCACACATTAAGATGGATAGAAGGAAGACATTTTTTAAACTGACAAACATTTTCCTGTGGTTACAAATAGAAAATATTTCATCAGAGAACCAAGAGTTGCAACTTTACAGAAAAAATATACATACATTGTAAATAACACTTACAAGTTATAAGGTTTATTTGAGCATGTTTATACAGATATTTTACCGGCTCATTGGCCTAGTGGATTGAGTGTTTGCCAGTGGCCCCAGAGAACTGGGTTCAATCCCAGGTCGCGTCATACCAAAGACTTTAAAAATGGAACTTGATACTTCCTTGCTTAATACTCAGCAATATAAGGTATGTATCAAGGGTAAAGTGGAGCAATCTAGGGAAAGGAGTAGTGCCCTCCCCTACACCTTGGTGTAGTAGCTACTGAAAAGGGAGCCTTCTGGTCACCCTCAATTATGGTTGCCAATTTATTTTTTAATACTGATAATATTGATAAAAACTAATAAAAATCATATTTATATGAGCTCAAATATCAATATAGAATTGATATAAAATTTATAATTAATATAAAATTAAACTCCCTTTGGGTCTTCTTGTTTCAAAAACACACAAGTATGTTTTAATAAAAATTTGATTGACAGTCATTAGTTAAAATATCCAAGATAAGTTTGAAAATATATTCAAAGATGAGCAAGTTTTTTCTTATCTACATTACTGTTAAGATGAGCACCCAGATGCACAAAATTAACAAATGTGTATACTTACACACACATGTAAGCAATTCAACAAATGCATAGATATTCTCATATATGGATGAACACACCACACACATATTCACACAGAAACACTTGAAAACAAACATACACATTTCACTTCTTGCTAATACACTTCAGAAAGGCATGAACCCATCTTTTGTTGCCCCATCTATTGATAGATAGTAGAGCAGTCTGAGTTCTTTAGCTTTGATATAGCAACCAATCTAAGAGAAGATAAACTCAACATTCATAAATTCAAATCAATATTACTCTCGGTTCTCAACCCAACCAAGATGGTAATGATCTATGGCCATGAGATGTACATTCTATTCTACATATTCATCCCAAGTTCAAAACACTTGGCACATCGTTTCTTGAGTGCACTGGAGAGTGTGGTTTCATTTCTTCATTGGCATTACTCCTAGGTTCACTTTCATCCAGACTGACAGTCTTTGTTAGGGTCTGATCTATGGGTCAGATAAATCTGTTTGAAATAAGGAAGAATTTAGCTGTTTAAAATGGTTATGAAGACACATTTTGGTACCATACATAATTAGAGACCATAATTGGCATAAAATAACCCAACAATGGTTGACATGTCACAAAACCAACTATCATTTCATTAGTTTTTTAAATACTTACAAAAAATACGATAAATTTTTTAAGTCATTCTTTTCTTGGTAAGGCCAAGAACTTTTCACCACCTCTTCATAGATGGTAATATGCAAATGCAATCATTCCTATGATATGGTACAAACTGACAGCAGTGGGAATTGCATAAAAGGTTTTAACATGATACTGTCAAGGTTATCTGGTATTGGTTGGGTCAATACAGCTTTTAGAGATGGGTTTTTTCCATGTTAATCCTTGCGTTTCAATTTTATTTAATTGTCCAACGCATCCTTGTTCTTTGTTTCTATGAGTAGCTTCTTCTTTTCAACAGAGAAATAGGAAAAAGCTTTAAGTCAATATAAACGGATTGTAAGTAAGGTATGGGTTGATATAAAGTAAATGGAATGGGAATATAGGTAGACTGAATGGATTTAGATAAAACTATATTGAATTTATAGATATATTAGTAAATATGAATATAAATCTATAAAACTAGGAGGAAAAAAAGAAGAGAGATGGTAAGACAGAAACAGATAAATATAAATATACATTAACAGAGCCAGAAAAAGATAAACTTAGATAGATAGATAGATAATGAACAGAGTGAGATTAATAGATTGATAAATAGAAGCTGAAGGAGATTCACAGATTATGAAGAGAGATAGATAAGAAGATAGTTACAAACAGGCTGATTTGATAGATAGATAGATAGACAGGAACAGAGTGAGTGTGATAGATAGATAGATAGATAGATAGATAGATATGAACAGAGAGAGTTGAATATACAAACAGACAGGTATGACAATAGATAGGTAGATATGAACTGATTAGATAGACATGTAGATAGATAGATAGATAGATAGGGACAGAAAAAAAGTGAAATATAAAGAGAGATAGGAACAGGATTAGATATAAAAATACATGATAAAGTGCATTAGAATAATGGATATAAACGTAGATATGATAAAGATGCAAAGTAAGAAAGAGAAATTAATTGACATGAAAAACGCAGAAAATGAATGTAGGATCCATCGACAAATAATGAAACAAAAAACACCAAAAAACAAAAACAAAACTAAATACAAAATTATCCAGTTCTTTAGAGTGCACCAGTAACAGCACAAATGATGCAACTTGCCATTTCGTTTATGGACCCAGCAATAAACAAAACATGACTTTACCGAAATCTTCATCCCTAACAGATTCTCTGAGAGCCCCACTGCAAATACAGCAACTGAACCTGTCAAAAATCATTATCAACTAAAGAGCAACCAGCCATGGCACAAGGGAGAAAGAAATAGAGATAGTGACAAAGAGAGAGTAAGGAGAGACAGTGCCAGAGAGGGTGAAAGAAAGAGATACTGACAGAGAGAGAGAAAGAAAGAAAGAAAGAAAGAGAGACAGTACCTGAGAGGGAGAAAGAAAGAGAGACAATGGCAGAAGAGAGAGACAGAGAGAAAAAGAAAGAGAGACTGTGATAGAGAGAGAGAGAAAGAATAAGAAGAAGATATGTTTTGCTCCAGAAAATATTTCTTGCATCAAAGAACACCTCCCCCCCCTCTGCACGACCTTATATGTCAAAATATTCTTCCCTTGAATGTAACCTTAGATGTCAGCTGTTTATGATAATAAGAAATTAATTTTGTTTGTAGAGCTTTGTTTCTAATTTATCATTGTTTTTATTATTCAGTAATTTCATTTTTTTTTCAGCCTGTGCAATCTAAAATCCCCATAATAAGTAATTAGATGTCTCTCAATTGAATATTTTTAACCTCTTTTGGGATTAGTGGATTGCGTGTTTTATTATTTAGGATGTAGGCTGTTAAATTCTTTTCTCTGTTTCTTCCTGGTAAAACAGGGATCCATTGTTCATTAATTTCATAAACTACCAATGAATTCTCAATCTGTAGCTCAGGGGAAGAAGAGGTTTGTTTTTGCTTTTTTTTTTTTTTTTGCTTTTTATTTTTTAAAGAAAAAAAAATCTCTCCAACAACAAAAAACAAAACAAAAAAACAACAGATAAATAAATAAGAAAAATAAAAAGAGGAAAAAAAAATCTTTTAAAACGTATAAAACAAAAGAATTTTTTATCATTTTTAAATGGCTAAAATCTTATCTATAGTTTATTTTTCTTAGGGGATTTGGTAAAATATAACCTAAAGAAAAGCAAACAGAAATATGATTAACCAGTAACAACCGGTATCCTCATGAATACATATTCATGAATGTTCACCCATACAAATACATTTATGTAGATACATTTAAATGCACTTATATGCACACACATATGTGTGTGCATATAAGTGCATTTATATATGTGTATATATAAATTGAGATAGAAAGAGAAGAACAAAAACAAGGTCTAATATATTGGTTTATCATGATGACAATTAAATTGCTGCAATTGCGGGGAAATAATTGCTTGTTTAATTTGATTAGTGATACTTTCAGTAATCATCATCAGTCTATATTCTCTGTCACTATATCTATTCTCTTTTTTGTCTTGGTTTGATTTGAGGCATATTTCGAATCAGTTGAATGACATTGAGGGTAGATCCATTGAGAATACAGAAAGGAAAGAAGCACGTTTCTATTTTCCTTAATTTAATATTTCATAATTTATTTTTTTATGCTACATTGTCTTTGAAGAAAGAAACATTCCTTTCTTTATTTTAAAAAAATTACCTGTGTGCAAATGGCAGTTTTGGTTTGGTTTCTTAATTTAATGGCATATCAACCTTTGTGGGTTATTGACAGTTGTGTTTTTGGGCTATCAAGTGCATAAGAAAAAAAAAGAAGGGTATATGATTAGTTTGGTTTGGTTATTTTTTTTAATGATATGTCAACCCTTGATGGCTATGTAATGACAAGTCCTGTTTATATATGATATTTAAGTGAATAGTTTGTAGGTAGCATTGCTCATTTATTTGCACACAGTTGAATGGTTTCAAGTATAACTATCTAACGCTATTAGTTTTATTTACACACAGTTAAATAGTTCCAAGCATTGCAATCTATTACTAATACTAATAATTTCATTTGATATTAATCATTTGTTTTCACGCATTTAAATGCTTTCAAGTATAAGTAAGTAAAGTTGGTGACCATCGTTGAGGGTGACCCAAGGGCTCTCTTTTCAATAGCTACTACACCAAGGTGTAGGGGAGGGTGCTACTCCTTTCCCTTGATTGCTCCACTTTACCCTTGATCCTTACCTTACAATGCTGAGTGTTAAGCAAAGAGGCATCAAATACCATTTTTTGAGTCTTTGGTATGACTCGACCTGGGATTGAATCCCACTCTCTCGAGCCATTGGCGAATGCTCTAACCATTATAGTAATTGATTAAACTTCTATTTGACCCATAAATGGAACCCTAACATTCTGGATCAGAGTGTTAATAATGCATCTCCAAAACAGTCAAAATAAAGATACCTGTCTGGAGAATCATCGTCATCTTCAAAGCATTCTGACTGTACAAATTCCTTTAACTCTCCCTTGTCATCCATCCCTATTTACTATAGCTCTTCCTATTTACTCAACCCCTCCACTCGGGCAGGATGTGGCACAAGTTCAATTTTTAAGCAGAGTGCGACAGATTTAAATTCAGAGTTTTTCTTCTCCTAAACTAGTTGCCTCACCAAGGCTGAAGAACTCAGTCTGACCTACTATTTACCCATTGCTGGAGGGAGAATAATTGGATTCATACCTTTCCCAAGGGTATTAGTGCTATGTGAAATGCAATCAGTCTCATCCAGGATTTAAACTCGTGTCACTGTGTCCATTTCCTACGATGATAACCATTACACCACGGGCACCTCCACTATAGGTCTTGCTAAGTCTTTTACACAGTATCCAGTGTCCTCAGAGAGTTGGTTAATGTCAGTTTTTGCCAGTAAGCCAACACTGATGGGTCCACTGGAGAACATTACTAATGAGTTGAACCTTACTTAAACAGCAGTGCCAAGCATGTCTTGTTCAGCTTTCTTTGATGGTTTTGGTGATGGAAGGTAAATGGCCACACAACTGTTGTTTTGAAGAGTATTGCTTCTAAGATCTGTTCATAGCATCCTTAGTTATTTCCTACTTGGTTTTTACAAATCAATACTGCTATGAGTTAAAATAATTATTTGCTAACTGTTGTATTATGAGAGCTTGTTCATAAATCAAATATCACACAACTAGATCAAAATAAGATAGCACACAGCCCGTGGTGTAATGGTTGCCGTTGTAGGAAATGGGCATGGCAACACGAGTTCAAATCCTGGACGAGACTGATTGCATTTCACATAGCACTAATACCCTTGGGAAAGGTATGAATCCAATTATTCCTCCTCCAGCTATGAGTAGATAGTAGGGCAGACTGGGTTCTTCAGCCTTGGTGAGGCAACTAGTCTAGGAGAAGGAAAACTCTGAATTCAAACCAGTTAAACTCCGCTTAAAAATTGACCTTGTGCCATATCCTGCCCGGGCGGAGGGGTTGGGTAAATAGCATTTTGAAATAAGATGAGTTACACTTAGCTTCACCTGATCAATTTGTCTCATATGAAAAACCTCCTTCTTACTCAGTGTTTTTTTTTTTATAATGTTATATTCACATCACTTCTTCTAACTTATAGGGCTGATCCACTTAGTAAGGGGTGATACCTAACACAGTCCTTCATCTAAGGAGGAGAGTCCTTGTGGTATAGTAGCTAATGTACTTTACTGTGACATTTTAGTAAGTGAATTCAAGCTCCAGTTGTGTTATTACATTTACTTTAATTCTCATACCCCTGCGAAAGGTATGAACCCTCTTATCAAGCTATGGTTTAAATAGTACCACTACTGTTTTTCTACAAGGATGGCTTTGGCATTAAATAACCCATGGAAGTTGATATGCCATTAAAAACAAAAAAATCAAACCGAATGTGTTTAACCAGACATCCCTGGGAGAAAGAAGTTGTGAGCTTGAGTCTCACTGAGGGCTTATTCTTCATTATTATTATAATTATTTATGATCACTGCTGTTCATTGCTGTTGTCAAAAGACAACCCAAGTGAATGACAATAATTAAGAATTAAAAGATGAAAGAAAATACAAATGAAAATTAATAATAACAACAACAACTGATTTTGTCTAAAAATAAAGACGTTTTTCTGGTAAAGCATTTTTAGCTATTGTTATTATTATTATTATTACTGATGACCTGAGTGAGTTACAATTCTTAAAAAAAATAGAAAAAAAAAGGGAACTAAAAATTAAAAGATAGAAGAAATTATTAATCAAAATTATTATTATTATTGTTATTATTATTGATGATAATAATAATGATGATAATAATAAGGGCTTATACTTTATCATTTTCAATTCGTGTTGTTCATTGCTGTCATAGAATGACAACCCATGTGAATGGCAATAACTAAAAATTGAAAGATGACGGAAAATACTCATCAAAATTAAAAATAATAATAATAATATGACAGGTCAATGTTTCACCTAAAATATAGCATATGATAGAAATACCTCGCACAATTTAAACTATCACCTCTGTGGTGCAAGTGAACATAGGCAAGGAGTAAAGGTAGCTCCATTTAGCTAATGTCTTACCATTTTTTTTTAGATATGATCAGTTAGAATCATAGGTAGGACCGGTGCTTCTCATTTGTTTTCTGTTGAAATGATTTTTTAACACTGGTAAATCTGTAATTGCTTTACAGGGAGGTTTTTATGTTCATTTCATATGATGTTGAAATGATACTATTGCTCTGGTTTGAAAATTCTATCTGGAACAGCATCATTCCAAAATAACATGAAAAAGCATTTAAAAAAAAACTCCCTGTTTAGCAATTACAGATTCACCAGTCTTAAAAAATATTTCAATGAAAAACAAATGATGAGCACTGGTCCAAGCCATGATTCTAACTGATCAAATCTAAAAATTTAAAAAATGGTTAGATATAAGCTAAAAGGGGTTACCTTTACTACTTCCCTAAGTTCAATTGCGTTAAACAGGTGAAAGTTTAAAATATAGGAGGTATTTCTGCTGCAATCTGTACAACTAAATAAAACACCTAACAGCCTCTTGCAGAACCCTTAATGATCTCTTGCAGAACCCCTCATGACTTCTTGTAAAACTCCAAGTGACCTCTTGCAGAACCCCTAAAAACTTGTTGTGGAAACCCTAGTGACTTACAGAACACCTCCTGTAGAACCCTTAGAAACTTCTTATAGAACCCCAAGTAACCTCTTATGGAACACCTAGTGATCTCTTGCGGTACCCCTAGTGACCTCTTCCACAACCTTATTTCTGGGGAACACCGGTTGAAAACACTGGATTAAAAGATGAAGTAAGAAATGAGTTCTAGATTTGACTTTCAGCTTCTACAAATAAATGGTTCTTGTAGCTTAGTTTGAAAAGCAGCTCATTTGATTAAGAAGACGACCTTGGAAGAAAAGAGGATATGAGATCGAATTTTATCTAGAACTTATCTTTTATTTTTTGCTTCCAGTCAGTTATTTTCCTTGTTGCTATAACGTTAGTAAGTTGCAATTAAAGATTTTTAAAAAAAGAAGTAAAAATTCAAGGTAAAAGAAAATAATCATAAACCCTCATTGTACTGATTAATTTTTGGTACCCTTACAAGCAGATATTGAATTTGTTAATAATGGCTGAAATTATCATCATTATGCCTAGAATTAATAAAATTCCTTCATTTACATGCAATGAAACATTTTCATATTATTGTATGGATAGTCACTAAACTTAACATCATAATGGAACAATGTTTTCATGGTCAAACTCTTTTGCCCTCAGAATCAAAATTACCAAAAAATTACCTTCTGCCATCTTTATTGTTGAAATTGAAATTTCCGAGAGTTGGATCACATTGGGGTATATTTAGTCCCAAATAAAAATTTTGATATACAGACAGAACTTTCTACAAAATGAATCTTAGTTTTAACAAATTTACCAGGGTTAATCTTAACCATCACTGCGCAGTTTAAATTCCAAATTTAGAAATATGCCCCACAAGCTGCTCCTGCAACACGTTAATCATATGCAAATCAGTTGTCACAACCTCTTTCTAATGGCCAGTAAAAATAAAATGTGCACATTATGTCATATGAAATGAAAAAAAAAAAAAAAATCTGAATATGAGCACAGGTAAAAAATCATACATAATAGTAGTAATTCTAGTCAAGTAAGGACATTAAGTTTATTTGTCCCAAAAATTCACTCTGAATTCTAGGCATAATGATGAATTGTCCAGCAGGACACATGGCGTAATGGTTATAGGCGTTGGTTCCCTACGCTTCTAAGGAGGTTGCAGGTTCAATCATCACTACAGGCGAGTAACAATACAGGAATACTTAACACTTGTACCCAGTTATGGCTAATGGAATCAGAACAGGTGACCCCCGTGGATTCAATAAAGGATATAGTTCGAAGTTCTGTGAAGGTTCCCAAGTTCGACAAACACCTGAGGAAGGCTGGAGGACATATCGGCCGAAATGTTGTGGAAATAACAATAAAGATGAAGACAATAGTCTGAAAACCCTTAATGATAAAAAAAAAAAGAAATGTGGAGAATTCTACACGGTTCTCCACTCTCAAAAATGATTAAACTCAGATTGTACTAGATCGCAGTCTCTTAGTAAGCGACTTCAAATTACATTCACTTTTGGACTAATACTCACTTTAAAATACTCTTCAAAAAAGTATGAGCTCTCTTATCCCCTAGGTTAAAGAGTATCACTGCTGTTCTTCGACAAGGATGGCTTTGGCATTAAGTAATCCACAAAGATTGATATGCCATTAAACAAAGAAACTGAAACTGAGTATACTAGGTTCCCACCCAGTAAGGCTAAATGAGGATGGATAATGCTGCATCAAAAAGATAAAAAGAAACGAAAAAAAAGAAAAAAAACATTTTTCTTTTCTTTCGAGTTATCATTTTATATTTATTTTGTTTTTTATATAAAAAAATTTTCATTTGCATTGGCTACAAGAGAAAAAAAATCCTTTCTTTTAAAAAAGAAAATTACCTAAATGCAAGTGGGTTATTAAGTGCATCCTAAAAAAAAGAGATATGAATTCAAGTCTCAATGAGATCTTATCCTATATTGTCTCTGATAAGTGCCAGAAAATGAAATCAACTAGCCAAATTCAAATACAAGCTAGGATAATTTGTGTTTGTTTAACACTGGATACTCTTAGGAAGGGCATCAGTTCATCTCTTCTTCCCTTAACATATAGGTAAAATAGTAGAATAAACTAGAGGTAAAATAGCCAAATAAACTTGACATAAAACAGCAGAATAAATGGGGCAACTAACCTTGGAGGGAAAATGCAAAATTTAAAACCCGAGTCTTAATAGCACCTTAGCCATACAAAGGTAATCCAACTTTGAGAAGCGTACTCTGAAATCAGGAATCTCAGGTCTGGGTGAATAAGGTAATAAGAGTGTGGGGTTGCAAAATCTATCCCTCTGATGAAAAAACAAAACAAAAAAACAACCTACTACTAAAATCCCCTCATCCTTTATAGGATGTGATGCTGGTGATAATAATATGTATATATATATATATATGTATGTATAAACAGTATAAATTTTATATATATAGTTATTGTATGAATGAATTATCATAACATCAATTATTATTATTTATTCTATTATATATACATATACTTATTTCATATGTATATAAAATAAATTCATACAAATGCTATATATATATATATTTGTATGAACTTTTTAATAAATATATCTGGAGCATTTGTATGGATTTATTATCATACACACACACACATATATATATATGTATAGAGGCACTTGTGGTGTAATGGTTATCATGATAGGAAATGATCAAAGCGACCCAAGTTCAAATCCTGGACAAGGCTGTTTACATTTTCAAATAGCTCTAATACGGTTGAGAAAGATATGAATCCAACCATTATCCCTCCAATTATGGCCAAATAGTAAGGCAGACTGGGTTCTCTATAGTGGTTTGACAACCAGTCTAGGAGAAGGAAAACTCTGAATTCCACTGTGTAAAACTGTGTAAAAAATTGTCCTTGTCGCACATCCTAGCTCATGTAGAAGGGTTGGTAAATGCATATATATATATGTGTGTGTGTGTGTGTGTAGCATGTATGTATATATGTATATATATTATGTGTGTGTGTGTGTGTATATATATATATATATATATATATATATAATGTCTATGTGTGCGTATATATATCTTAGTTATATGAGTTTATCATATATATATATATATAGTATTTGCATGAATGTATATATATATATATATATATATATATACTAAATAAAAAGAGTCGTAAAAAAATGCAGTGAAAGTGATGTAATTATCATAAATGGGATAAGAATATTTGAATAGGTGTGTTGTATATTGACCTTCGACCCGGCCAAACATGCCATTCCAAAGACCGCGAAAGTGACACATTCCGATGGCAGTAGGTGGGCTTGGCTGACAATATGGGATAAGGTAAAATCCCATGGTACAGTCATAGACAGATGCACCGGAAGAGAGTGACCTGTGAACTGCACAACAGTTATTTCCGCTTGATGACAATCAAACATGCCATTCCAAAGATATTGAGTGGGTGATTGAACTATTGTATAACTTGGTGAAGACAGGAAGTCAGTGAGTTTGGAGACCAGACCCGTTGGTGACAAGATGCGGTAGAGGAAGCCCTGGAGAACGAGAAAGACACAACACTGGGGGTCAATATATTGCAGTTCTGTTTGGTCTCAGTTCACAGTTCCCTCTCACACACACAAACCTTAAAAATAAAGTGAGAGGTATATTTTTCTAAGAACTGTGTCACTCGTCTTCATTGGCTTGTCGTCATTATCATTGTGTCATTGTATTTTGCACGTATACGTGTATATATGCATATTTATTATGTGGCTATACAACAGGTGCTGATGGAAATATAAGAAGAAAAAATATTCAGAAGAAGTAAAAAAAATAATAAATAGGAAGTAGAGAAAAGTTTCTAAAAAGCCTCATAAAAAAACTTTATTTAAAACTAAAGAGAAAAAGAAGAAATTTAGTTTAATTGAGAAGAAGAAATAGAAGAGATTCTGTGGAGAAACAGAAATGATGATAAAAAAAAGAGGGAAAGAGAGAGAGAGTTGCAGAGAAAAAGATGAAATGAAGATGAAAAAATAAATAGAGAAAGAGAGAGAACTCATGAGGGAGCAAATAAGAAAAGATAAATAAAGAGCAAATAAGAAAACAGTGAAAAAAGAGAGAGGGAAAAAAAAAACAGATATTGGGTAAAGAAAAGAGAATGAGAAAGAGAGAGTGAGAAAAGGATGAAAGAGTAAAAGAAAAGGACAGTTAGTAAAGTTCAAAGAGAGAGAAAAAGAAGTAAAAGCAATAAAAAGAGAGAGGAACCAAAAAGAAAGATAGAGAAGAACACAAAAACTGAGAGGGAAAAGAATGAAAGAGTAAAAGAAAAGGACAGAGAGGAAATTTGAAAGAGAGAGAAAAAAAAAAAGAGAAAGAAGCAATAAAAAGAGAAAGGAACTAAAAGAAAGAGAGGATGAGACTAGATCTGAAATGAACAGAGAGAGAGAGAGAGAGAGAGAGAGAGAGTAAGTAATGGAGAATGAAAATAAGAGGAAGTAAAATTAAATCACTATATTTTTCTTGTAGAATTTTACTCAGATTTTTTTTTTTTCTTTGGTTTAATAAGCAAAGAGAAAACAAAACAAAAAAAAACTTATAAAATCGACAAAGCACAAAAATAACAGACCATGAAGATGCATCTTTAATAGAAAATAAACTTCTTTCTTCTGCCTCAAGTTATTTTGTCATGCAAGACTGCTCTCACATTGCTGTCTTAAGTCTACTTCCACAAACACCATGAGACAGATGAAATGCTATCTACTTGTATTAAAAAAAAGAAAAAAAAAAAAACAAAAAAAAAAACACCTGCCTATGACAACCAGGGAGCTTTCCAATGGTAAGCACCGTCTGAAAAGCACAAATCTGATCGTATATTTAAGTAGACATTGCCTTAGACTAAATAAGCAATGATATATGCGTGTGAGTACATTTCTTCTTCTTTCATATCAAACATCTAATTTTTTTTTCTTTTACTATCTGTCAAACTGTGATAAAAAAAATTTATAACAAAAAAGTGTATGAAAATATTTTGAGACGAAAATATTTACAAAGATAGTGAATAAAACAATAAATAAAAGCTGTATATATACAGAAACACTATGAGACAGTTAAAATGCTATCTATTTCTCAAATATATATATATATATATATATATATATATATATACACACACATGTGTGTGTGAATATTTATATGTCTGTACATACATGTATGAATATGTTAATGTATATATATATATATATATATATATCCTAAGCCATTAACAAAGATCTATTTTTTGCCTAGTCATTAATGAAGGTCTATTATTTGCCTAGTTATTTAAGAAGGTCCATTCTTGGTTAGTTATTAAGGAAGTAAGTTCTGTTTTTACTTAGTCATCAAAGAAGGTCAATTCTTTTCATCGTCATTAAAGGTTAGTTAGTTGTTTTGTTTTACAGCATATCAACCCTTTTCGATTCATTTAACGCTGAATTAAATTTCAAACAATTCAGTTCAGTATAAGTATAGTATTTGTTTACAAACAGGTAAATATCAAACCAGTTCTATTTTAAACAATTCAGTTTATCATAAGTATATAGTTTAAATGTCAAAACAGTCCTAGTTTAGCAAAAGTTTACAGTTTAGTTCTATTTGACTCATAGATATGTGCAACCACTCTGGGCCAGAGTAGACCTGGGAGTGATGGTGATGAAGGGGTACTCCTAATTCCCTAAAGCTCCAACATTACTGGAACTTCACCATCAGATTGTTTAGTGTCCTATCCAGCACATTCATTGGTGGGAGGGGGTCACCCCTCAGCAGAGAAACACAATGTATTCTGCAGCCCAAACCAACTGGGCAAAATCATTGAAGAAGGTCAATTCTTTCCACAGTCATTAAAGAAGGTCAATTCTTTGTCTAGTAATTAAAGAAGTTCTGTTATTTGCTTTGTTATTTAAGAAGATTCAGTCATTAAAAAGGTCCTTCTTTTGATTCATCATTAAATAAGGTCTATTCTTTGTCTGGTCATCATAGGTCTATAATTTACCTAGTTATCAAAGAAAGTCCATTTTTAGCATGGTCATTCAGGAGGGTGTATTCTTTGCAAAGTTATTTAAAGTCTAATCAGTACCTAGTCATTAAAGAAAGTCCATTCTTTATCTACACATTAAGGAATAATAATTCTTTGCCTAATCATTAAAATAGTCCATTCTTTGAGTAGTCATTAAGGAAGTTCTATTCTTTTGCCTAGTTATTAAATAAGATCTGTTCTCTTGCCAAGTCATTTTTAAAGGAGATCATTTCTTTTGCTTAGACATCAAGGAAGATCTATTCTTTTGTCTAGTCATCAAGGAAGATCTATTCTTTTGTATAGTCATTAAGGAAGATCTATTCTTTTGCCTAGTTATTAAGGAAGATCAATTCTTTTGCCTAGTCATCAAGGAAGATCTATTCTTTTGTCTAGTCATCAAGGAAGATCTATTCTTTTGCCTAGTCATCAAGGAAGATCTATCCTTGTGTCTAATTCTTAAAAAAGGTTCATTCTTTGTCTAGTCTTTAAATAAAATCTATTCTTACCTTGATTGAAGATAAAATCTTTTCTGAGATTTTTGTTGGGTTCCCGTTATATTATATCAGAGATGATTCTCTTCTAATCCCTTCAGATTCAATAATAACACCAAGTACACCCCTGATAATTTTCTTTTTAATAAAAAATTAATTTTCTCCTAAACCAAAGATACTTGTAGTTAATCATATCTGATGGAACTTTATGCAATCAAAATGGATATTTTTGAATATTAATTATCACCCAAATCAACATTATTGAAATTTGGTTGTCAAAAATAAGAAAACTCCTTATATCTATAAATCTAAGCAATTTTATTTTTAGTTTTAGATTTTCAATGTTTAAGCATTTGGTAATAAATAAAATCTAACAATATCAGTATTCGTACTATATTGTTCAACTAGAAATAATAAAAACCTAGAAGCTTTTGTTTAGAAGAAACCTTTTTTTGTAAAAAAGAAATTGCTTGGGGTGTACTTATTTGTAAGTGACACAAAGTGTGTGAAAACTTATCATTTGTAATGTTAAAGAAATATATCTTTTTTGGTTATTGTGGCTGGAACCTTGTTAAAAAGATTTGTGATAAATTTTTGTTGCCTCTCATCCATCTCATTATCTTAAATCTGGATCTTGGCAAAGCCTTTGGGGGAGGGAAGAAAGAAAAATAGTTATTTCTTTCAAAAATTTCAAAATAAATGTGAAGATAAGTAGCTAAGCTGTCATCATTCTTTTTTCTTTTTCTTTAGATTCATTCATTCAGTTGATATTTTTTCTTTTGCCAGTGAATTTATCGTTAACAATTATATCTGAGCCGTCGATCAGTTGATATGGACAGGGTAGAAATTAAAAAGAAAACTTAATTCAGACAAATCTGAAACCTTTTATTCCATTGAAACATCAAGAGATAAAATAACATAGTTATGAAATTTTATTTGATTGGTGACAATTGAACAATTTATATGAGATTTATAGTTTTAATTAGTTTCCATTCACTATGCTTCTCAGTAGATATGTGATGGTCAGCAAAATTATCAAAAATACTGATTCTCACAAAGTACCCTTTAATTTTGACCTTGTGCCAGCTAAACTAAGTTTAGTAAATGTCAATTTGAAAAATAGAAATATCTTCTTGTGGTTTAATGGCTAGCCAGACTAGCAGACTGTTGTTAGTGAGTTTGATTCTCACTAGGTGTAAGCTGTGTTAGCAGGCTATAACTAGTGATTTTGATTCTCACTAGGTGTCAGCTAGTCAAGCAGATCATTGTTAGGGAATTTGTTTGTAACTAGGTATCCTATAATTCTGACCTTGCTAAATTAAGCTTCGTTAATAATGAAGTAGTTTATCAGTAAAAAAAAAGTCAACAAACATTGTCACAGGTGACCCAAAGGCTCCCTTTTCAATAGCTACTACACCAAGGTGTAGGGTAGGGTGCAACTCCATTTCCTGGATTGCTCCACTTTACACTTAATCTGTACCTTATAATGCTGAGTGTTAAGCAACGCCACATCAAGTACCATTTTTTGAGTCTTTAGTATGACTTGATCTGGGATTGAACTCCAGTCTCCTGGACCATAGGTGAACACTCTGCTCAATAGACCAATGGCCAGGTTTATAAGTAGATGCGGCCAATAAAAGTTCTTTTACCCTTTCTAAGTTGATCAGCCAGAATAAGCCAGCAAAATACATTTCTTTCCAACCAATTCTAATAATACCGATTGACTAACCAGAGATCGCCTTGTTTACAGGGCTCCAGATATGCTGATTGCATTTCCTGCAGAGGAGTAAGCCCCTCCCTAAAAAAAGAGTGTCCTAAGAATGATACTAAACTCATTTTGGTGAGGAAACTCCAGTTCTGGAATTCTGTGGGGTGGGGAGTCACAACTTCACTGCCATTAACCCCCAGGTCTATACAAACTCATAGTGGTAGTATCCGCTAAGGTCCTATCCGTGGGTAAAATAAATTTGTTTTTAAGATTATTAGTATTAGATAGGAATACTAGATACCATATAATCATAAATTATTTGTAGTAAGAATCATTACTTAAAGCTACAATTGTTTACAAAGGACTATCATGATTATGCTTGGTTGTGTTTTATGGCCTATCAACCCTTATAAGCAATTTAATGGTAAATCCTATTTATATATATATATATTCATGATTTGTAAACATTGTTTTGTAGGTAACAAGTTTTAAACAAACCAGGGCTTATTTATTTGCACACAGTTAAATGGTTTCAAGAAATGCTATTTAACACTCATAATTCAACTCAACATTATTTGTTTGCACACAGTTAAATGGTTTCAAGTTTTATGCAATATTATTAATTCAATTTAACAATTAAATAGTTTAGTGTCAAATCCAGGACACTTGTTGGGTGAGGGGTCTTACCTCTTAGTAGAAATGTAGATGGTGTATTTTACAGCCCCTAGCTGATTGGGCTGTATTATCATGAGTTACTTGAAACTAGATAATTGCTTGCAAAAAAAAATTACTTTGGAATTTGATTCAATTAACTACTCTTAATACAAATAATTTACACCCAGTTATATGGTTTCAAGTATTCTTATCTAATACCAATAATTTGCAATAGATTATATGGTTTCAAGTATTTATATCTAATACAAATAATTTTTCAAATGGATTTATTTGACCCAATTCTTCTAATTTGATTGATTGATTGATTGATTAATTTAATGGCATGTTAACTTGTTTTGGGTTATTTTCTGCCAACAGGTTATGGAATTACATACATTATATTTACATTTTTAGTGTAACTGTTTCACAATAGATTTTTGCACACAGTTAATATCAAGTATTCCTCAATGGTCTAGGAGACCTGGGTTCAATCCCAGGTTGCATCATACCAAAGACTTTAAAAATGGTACTTGATACCTCCTTGCTTAACACTCAACAATATAAGGTATGTATCAAGGTTAAAGTAGAGAAATTCAGGAAAAGGAGTAGTTCCCTCCCCTACACCTTGGTGTAGTAGCTATTGAAAAGGGAGCCTTCTGGTTGCCCTCGACTAAGGTTTACTTACTTACTTTTTACTATTCCCATCTAATACAAATAATTTGCACAATTTTATATCAAGAATTCCTGTTGAATTCAAATAATTTGCCCACAGTTATATGGTTTCAAGCGTTTTTATCCCATTCAAAAAATTTGCACTCAATTAGTTGTATGGTATCAAGTATTCCTATCTAATACAAACAATTTTCCATGAGATTTATTTGGTCCATAGATGGGATCCACAAGGGCATTACCAATCTGGGTCAAAATGGATTTTGGTGTAATGGACTACAAAACTATCATCTGCTTGCAAACTGGACAGGAAATTGCTTTATTCTCTCAGGTAGAGAAATCTAAATGTATTGCTCTAAGAACAATCTAGTTATATTGAGAATTCAGATGTTTAAAAAAGATGATGTTCATTAGAACTGAAGATGCCAAAATGATTCCACACTCCCTAGAGATCCAGAAATGGAAACTCATCTCCAGAAACATTTTAGTGTCTTAGAACACTGCTTACTTTTTTGGTGGTGGAGAGGACCTACAATTCTGCAGAGGATGCAGTCAGCATATTCTAAGCCAAGTCTATTAAGAGTTAAACGACATCACTGAATATACTACTTGCTACTGGTTAAGGACTGCAACCCCTAAGCTCTATCTGCTGCTTTTGCTATCTTTTTAATCAAGATTTTACTTTTATTTCAATAGTGTAAGCAATATAGTATTCTTCCAGATGAATTGTTTTTTCATCAAAAGTTGCATGTCAGTATAAGAGAGAAAAAAAATTATATATATACATATATATATACTTTAAACAAATCCATGCATCATCAATAAACTATATTAAACAGTTTTGCTCATAAGAAAAAATGTAGACATGTAAACCAAAATGCATCTGGCCAGCCATATAAAATCTTTGACTGTTTACATTTACTAAGATTAAAATAAATAAAAGAGAAATATAATGTACTAAAAAGAAAGGAAATAAATAAATTTTAAAAATATCAAAATAAAAAATATTAAAAAGCAAACAAATATAATAAATTTAAAAAATGATAGTAAATTTATGAAAAAAAGATGAATAAAAAAAATCAAGATGAAATAAAAGTTAGAAAAAAGATATTAAAAAATATTAAAAGCAAAATAGAAAGGAACAAAAATATTCAAAATGAAGTTATCTAAGATATTAAATATCTTCTATATGTTTCATTTGTATTATGACATTAACTTGTCTATATATATATATATATATATATATATATGATGAATTTTCTTCTCTTTTTGGACTTTTGTATAAATAAAGTAGTCTCATAAAGAAAAACACCTCGTTCTGATAAGGTGGCTTCTTCCCCATCCACTAAAATACAAACAGGGGGAATAAATAAATAGATCTGAATAAGAGATGTATATCAGAAAAATAAAAATGAAAGAAGCAGCAGACAAATGGGAAAGTATGGGAATCCCCAAAGGAATCAAAATGATAGGTTGAGATGTCCATAGAAAGCGTGTGTGATTATAATAATGATTGAGACTATGCCATCCATATCTTACATAAATATATATATATATATATATATATATATATGCACTTATGTTTCTTATTTTTGTCAGTATCTGAAATGATATATTTTGTCTGAGTTGTGAAATAAAGACAAAAATGACAGAAAGAAAGGGAGAGAATATGCAAGATTTGTAGAAATTGTTCATCTGTGAAACTGAAAAGCAATCCCTATATAAGAGAAAGAGAGAAAAAAAGTTAGAAGAACAAATAAAAAAAAATGGGCAAACACAAAAAAAAAGAATGTAATCTTCACTGTGCCCTGTTAACAGGATGAAAGTGGGGTGAGGGGAATAAAAAGGTGGGTGATGAAAAAGAAAAGAAAGCATCAAAGAAGAAGTAAAAAGAAAAGGAAGAACCCTCCCCCCCAAAAAAAACAAAAGTGTTTCTAAAAATCAACCCAAATCATCGGATAGTTCCCGTACAATTCCCCTGACGCATTACATATGTACAGCTGAGTGGATGTAAGTTCCTCCTGGGTAATATCAAGGAAGCCAGCAGCGATAAGCAGCTATCTTGTACACGCGTTTGGCATCGTACGTCTACATGTAGTTTTATTAATCCTTCAGGAATGCGGTGGGCAGATTGAGTGGAGTCTTCGTCAACGAGCAGATGGACATTTGGATAGAATTGGTCATCAATGGTGGCAGACAGCAAAACAGAAGAATCCAGTGAAGGAAATATGTTTTGAGATGATGAGAATTCAGGAACTTAGGCAAAAGAAAAACAACAGGAAAAAAAACTTGTAAAACAAAAAAAAAATAAGTCTGCAAGTAGTGGGGGGAATTCTGGACAATAGATGGCAATTTAAGACAAATACATTTCTTACTAAATAACAGAAAACACAAATTCACAGATAAATTCAGGGACACATTTGCACAAAGATACAGTTCTTGAAAAATGAAAACTGGACATCTAAATAAAACAAACTGTATGTTTTTCTGGATGAAGTTTCCTTCGGTTTTATACAAACAGAATCAACCTTTGCAAAGATCATTTAGGTTTGGTTTGGAATTTATTGTTTAATGCTATAGTTATACTGAAAATTCAGATGTTTGAAAAATGAAATTCATTAGAAATGAAATGGCCTACAAAATTGTCATCTGCTTGCAAATTGGGCTGGAAATTGCTTTATTCTCTAAGGTAGAAGAATCTAAATGTATTACTCTAAGAACAATCTAGTTATACTGAAAATTCAGATGTTTGAAAAATGAAATTCATTAGAAATGAAATGGCCTACAAAATTGTCATCTGCTTGCAAATTGGACTGGAAATTGCTTTATTCTCTAAGGTAGAGAAATCTAAATGTATTACTCTAAGAACAATCTAGTTATACTGAAAATTCAGATGTTTGAAAAATGAAATTCATTAGAAATGAAATGGCCTACAAAATTGTCATCTGCTTGCAAATTAGACTGGAAATTGCTCAAAGAGCAACATCTCACTGTCCAGTGTGGTTTGTTGCCTTCATGACCTTGGCAAATGTATCTGGAGCTGCCAAATTGTGTTTTATGTTACTAAAATATTGCAAAACTTTTGACTCACTCTAGTATATTTGAAGGAAAAAAAAGCCGAAGGACTGCTATCTAGATGTCAAGACTTCTAGCCAAGTTTTTAACAGTCTTTAATCTACATGTCACCAAATCTAAAAATAGTAAAAGACCCATGTGTATCATGGTTTCCAGAAAGACCTTTCCCTATTTTACAGCCCAAAAGTTAGAAAGTAGTAATAGACCAAAATTCCTAGCATTAGTCAGTAGCAGCCAGAAAACTATTATTGTTCGTTTTCTATTAGTTTGCATTGATTATAATTCATTTCATCATTAACCTTTTTATCACAGTATCTGAAAAACATTTACCTATATTTCATTATGCATAAATAAGCGAACTTGCCAATGTTCCGGGAGACATGAGTTCAATCCCAAGTCGAGTCATACCAAAGACTCAAAAAATGGTACTTCATACCATCTTGCTTAATACTCAGCATTATAAGGTAAGGATCAAGGGTAAAGTGGTGCAATCCAGGAAATGTAGTAGTGCTCACCCCTACACCTCGGTGTAGTAGCTATTGAAAGGGGAGCCTTCGGGTCACCCTCGACTAAGGTCGTCCACTTAACTTTTTTCATTATGCATAATTTGTAACAGCATTCATGTTACCTACATAAAAAGTCAATACTAATTTGAAAAAGTTAAGAAGCCAGTCTCAATGGTTTTTGAATAACAATCCTCCGGAAAACACAGGTTTGTGCAAGTGCAGAACCTTCGACACTTAATAGAACTAACTCTATTAGACTTTCTTTTGCTTCTTAAATCAAAAGTCCAACTCACAGGTATGATTTGAGAATGTGAAAGACAGTAAAGAATATGATGTCACAGCTTTGCACTGTATCAAAAAAAGAATTTAACAAGTGCTTCAACAAATAAAAATCTCACTGGAAAAAGTGAACCCTCTCTCACCCCCGCAAAAAAAAACATAAGTGTTTCTAAAAATCAACCCAGGTGATTGGATAGTTCCTGTACAATCCCCCTGATGCATTACATATGTACGGCTGAGTGGATGTAAATTCCCCCTAGTTAATGCCAAGGAGACTAGTATAAGAAAACTAATGTTTCATTCATTGTTGATTTCTGCCTTGATAAATGATACAGCTTCAATCTTTATATTTTTGAACACACCTTGTGTGTGTCTGTATATGATTAACAGATATGAACTGACTTATAAATGTAACCCTTTAAGGTTGGAGACCAGTCAGAGAAATTTTATTAACCAGAGGAAAGAGAAACCAATTTGGATTTTGGAAGAACAGAGAAGTATATTAAAAATATGTACTAGTGGAATGGATTTTTGAAATGAAGTGTAGATAAAAATTGTGTTATTTTGATGAGAAAGAATTTAACAAAACAAATTTTTGATTGGAAAAGAAAAGCAAATATCTTATTATTGTTTAAACTAAAGGACTCCAAAGCTAAATAAATTGTTTGACAGATTGCTGTGTTCTGGGACGATTTGAAGTGAAAAGGCAAATTCAGATCAAAGCCAGAGCCTCTCAATCATCAAAGGTGACACAGCATGTAAATCTAAAATTGGAATAACCTATTTCCTAAATTCAAATATGGAATTTTTATTTAAACTATCCTGATATAATACACATCAGCAAAAATTTATCAAAACCCAACTTAGGAGAAAATTGATATTTCCTTAAACCTTGCCTTCCTCACTTCTCAGCGGAAAAAATATATATTTATGATGCTTAGGAAATGCAGACAGAGACAGAAGGAAAGAGCAGCATGTGAATCGGTGAGTAGTTTCCACAAAGCTCTGAGTTTTGACCTTGAACCAGACAGCCCTGAGTACAGAAAGTAAAGAAAGCTGACCATAATACAACACTGTGTTAAAGTAAAAAAGCTTAAAGTAAAAAGCACTTGTGAAGTAGTATCAAGGATTGAGGAAAGCAAACATAACCACCATTTCAGATTGCCTTGTGCCAGACTATAGACAGCGAGAGATAGAAAAACCTTAATCTTATATGAGGAAATGATAAACTGTTAATTTGAGAACTGGTCTTTGATTAAACGTTACCATCTCCAGAATGGGTGAATATATGTATCATTTTTCAAAATAAATATTGTTATTTTTGCAGGCCTTATTTTGTTCTCTTGGTCTTGGTGATAATTTTTATTCATCTTTTTATTTTGCTTACTTGATAGTGCAGTCTAATCTGCTTACTTGTTGATTGGCAACTCAAGTTAGCGATTGATTTGTTGTCTGGATCTAAAAAGCATAATGTGGGTAGATAGCAGATTAGTTGTGTCATCCAAAGACTTAACCGACCAATGGAATAGTCAGTGGATTGAAAGTGGAATCACTCCCATGTTTGACAAAGACAGCTGTACCATCACATAAACAAAAAAATGAATAAATACCTACATTAAATATCTGATAAAAAAGTTATGAGGGTGTCCTCGTGGTGTAATGGTTAAAGCGATGGACTGCGGAATCATAGTAAGCAAGTTCATACTCCAGTTGCACTATTACGTTCACTTTCAGGCAAATACCCTTGGGAAAGCTATGAACCCCCTTATCCTCCCAGCTATGGGTTAAATAGTACCACTACTGTTCTTCTAGGAGAATGGCTTTGGCATTAAATAACCAATAAAAGTTGATATGTCATTAAACAAAGAAACCAAACCAAACCAAACCTAAAAAGTTATAGCTAATAAGAAACACATGCACCCATGCTTAACAAATATCTTTGAAAGGCAAAGCTTAGAAGCAGGTATCTATGGTAACAGATATTATATCATGGTCAGTTAAAGACACTTGGATTCCAAATAATAATTTTCATTCAGCAGTTCATTACCAGTTCATTTTTTTTTGCTTTTCTAAAAGCATATCAACTCTTAGAGAAACTATTTTAAAAACTTTAACTGAAATCTTTTTCCTG
Organism: Sepioteuthis lessoniana; assembly: GCA_963585895.1. Lineage (NCBI taxonomy): Eukaryota > Metazoa > Mollusca > Cephalopoda > Myopsida > Loliginidae > Sepioteuthis > Sepioteuthis lessoniana. The sequence continues at coordinate 3,285,890 of CAUZXS010001320.1, forward strand.
ATGATGACACAAGGTTGAAATTAAAAATAATTAACTACAAAGAAATATTCCTATTTGTTTTCTCACTTTTGTTCACCTGTCTGTCTCTCCTCTCTATTTGCATATATATATATATATATATATATATATATATATATATATTGCTATTTACTAAGCCTAGTTTATGTATAGCACAAGGCTTGAAGTTTGATTTTATGGCATATCAATCATTGTAGGTTTTAATGCCAAAACCTTTTTATACATATATATTAAATATATGATTTCTAAACACATTCTGTGGATAACATTTTTAAATGAGCCTGAGCTACTTTTTTTTTTTTGCACACAGTTAAATGATTTCACTTATTTCTATCTAATATGAATAATTCTGTTTACTATTAATCATTTGTTTGCATGCAGTTAAATGTATTCAAGTACTGCTATTTAAGACTAACAATTCAATTAAACATCAGTCATTCTTTTATACACAGTTATATGATCAAACAGTTCTATTTCAAGCAATTCAGTTCAGCATAAGTCATTTGCTAGCACTTGGTTTAAATGTCAAAGTACACAGTTTAAATGTCAAATAGTTCTATTTGAACCATAGATAGGACCCTATCTAGATGCTACCACTTCAGACTAGAGTGGAACTGGGAGCAATGGCAATGAAGGGGTACTCTGCATTCCCCAAAGCTCCAGCATTACTGAAGCCTCACCATCAGATTGTTTAGTGTCATATTCAGGACATTCATCGGGGGGAAGGTCTCATTCCTCAGCAGAGATGCAGTCAATGTATTCTTCAACCCCTGGGCCAGGCTTTAAGTTTTGGGCACCAAGTGAGAATCGAACTCACAAACCATGGACTGCTAATCTAGGATTCTCACTATTACACCACATGAGATGCCATCATACATATATATATATATATATATATATATACACACACATATACATACATTAAACCTAGCATTGTCTTTGATTATTTTAATGTGCTAAAGACCATTTTCATAAACAAAAATTTTCTATTTGTTTTCTCTATTTTCTGATTTTCCTCTAAAATGTCCTGAGTGCCCTGTGATGTGGAGGTTTTTCCTGGAGATCCTAAGTTTATCTTATTCCTAGACAAATTAGACCTTCCTAATCAATTTTCGGATAAAATTTTCCAGGCACTATTGGAAACAAGGAGCTCAACCTACACTCCTCACTCTTTGTTCTTTTTTCAACAGATTCTTTTCAAACACTCCTTGAGATCAAAGGAGTTCACATGTCAATCTTTATCATGACTTATTCATGAGACAAAAAGTCTGTAGATAGAATGATTCACTTCTGAGAATTTTTTCTCGTGAAAGTTGCAGACACAAGTTTTATTTGCTTTCTGGACAAATTAGAACTTTCTAATCAATTTTAAGCTAACAATATTCCAAGAATCCCAGAGAGCAGAGGGAGGGTGCACCTCTAACTAGCAAATACCATTAAACCACTTCTTGAAGTGAAAAGAGTTCACATGCCAAATTTCATCAAGATGGGCCCATTAGTTGAAGAGTCCACAGCAAAAAAGCAAAAAAAGAGAATTAAATATACTGAGACATCATTTGGTTGTTCAGAAAATACTGTCAAATTTTAGTATAAACTCTTTAAATTCTGTTGTAACATTATTTTAATAGTTGTATAAAAGTTCCTAATCCAAATAAGTTAAGTGCCCTTCATTAATTTTCTGTTTCTTCTTTCAGAATGTGTTTTTGAGAAGTCATATGCTCTAATCATGAACATGAAAAAAGAAGTGATGAATTTACTTTTTTGAATAAGTTTTAGCTTGGTCATCATGCCTCTCAAACAGCTGTCACTATCAACAGAGCTTGGGGTGAAGGATCCACTTGTGATCAGACTGTTTAGTGTTGGTTTCCAAAGTTCCATAGCGAGGATACAAATCTTGAAGATTAAGAGGGTACAAATGAATGTTCACTTAAGTTGGCACTCGTTAATCGATAACATCCAATTTTACTTCATGAGAATGCTTTGCCACATTTTGCCAAAAGATGACACAGCAGAATCTCACTGTGTAAGGACAGGAGATTTGTCCTCATTCACCTTATCCTCCTGATATCTCAGCCAACAACAACCATTCCATAAAGTACCTAGACATTTTTTTAAATCAAAAAAATTCTGTTCTAAAGGAGAAGAAAAACTGCATTAAATAACCCACAAAGCTTGATATGCCATTAAACAAAGGAACCAAACCAAATCTAAACAATTATAGTTTCAAGTAACTCTTCTTGATACAAATAATTTGCTCATAGAGATAAGGTATGAAGTATTCCTATAAAATACTAATAATTTGAAAATGTATCTGTTTGACCCATAGATAGGACCCAAACAGGTATTACCAATCCAGGTTAGAGCAGAACTGACAGTAATTTCAATGAAAGGGTACTTCACACAGCTCTAGAACTGGAGCCTCACTATCATACACACCAATTTTTTTTGTGGGGGGGGAGTCTCTTTGCAGGTGATACAGTCAGTGTATTCAAAGCCCTACTAGCAGGGTGGATGTTCATTGAGTCACTTTTTTAAGAAATGACAAGCGAATTAGATAAATAAAAAAAAGAAGATATTTTTGGTCAGAAACTTGTCTAAAATCTTTCCAGCTCCAAAACAAACATATTTTCTATTGAAAAATTGCTGACCGGCAACTCACTCGGTGTGTCTCTTCTGTCAGGGTCAGAGTAAGACGAAGGTTGAGATTAGGGCAGAAACAAGGTGACTAAGAGTTGGCTGTATTGTTTGAGAAGGGTGAAAAAAAAAAAAAAAATCTACCCCAATCTAAATTAACTAAAACAGCAGTAGTTTAGAATTAAATAAAATTTATTTGAGTTTTTTTGTCTTTTTTGTTTTTTTGTTTTTTGTTCGAGGGATGGGAAGAGGCAGAAATGATTCTTTCTGTTGATTTTTTGTTTTTTAATTTAATTTTTTTTCTTCTGGTTTTATTTCAGGTTTTCAAATTCCAATCTCTTAAATTTTTCTGAGTGCCATGGGACATTAGTCAACTGACTTTAATTAGAATTAACAAAATTAATTAGTTCGTTACTCAGTTCAAGTTACATTGTTTTGTATCAATTCTATAAATACAACATATTCTGGATTTTTCTTTCCTGTTTTTTTTTTATTTGTTTATTTATTTATTTTTTGTCTTTATTTTTACTTGTTTATTTTTAAATTTAACTTTTAGGCTTTTTTATTGTTATGTTTTTTTTTTTCTTTTTTTTTTCCATTTTATTTAAATATTTATTTTTTTAGTTATTTTGCAAACTCAAGCTGTAAATAAAAATAAAATAAAGTCCGTAAAATTATTTTTAATAGGTAATTGTTTTTTGTCAGCTTGTTTTTTGTTTTTAATTTTATTAAGATACCTTATGGACTTGAAAAATCATTAAAAGCTAACAAAAAAAACAAAAAACAAACTATGAAATAAAATTTAGAGATAAAAATGTTATTTTAAGTTTGATTTTGAATTTTATTAAAATACATTACAAACACCCAACAAGCAAATAAATGAATAAATACTTTACCCTTGAAAAATAAAAAAAGACAAATAAACAAAATACAAAAGAGACTGGCCTTGAAAAATTGATTAGGGTAAATGAAGAATTAGAAGGAAAAAAAACTGAAATTTTTTTTAAACAATTTTTAAGATTCGATGAGTCAATGCTTTTGAAAAACTTCTTATGCATAAAATGATTGGAAATAGTAATTACCTCTCAGTGCCACATAGAAATGAGAGATGAAGTCTCAAGTCAAAGCTCTCTTCAGACTAACTATGCTTGGTCTTTACTTATCAAATACTTGCATTCAAACCTTGTATCACATGGCCACAAACTACATTATATATATATATATATATATATATATATATATATATATATATAGGTAATATTCGGTCAGGTTAAAAAGTTTGGAGTAATTCCCTCAGGACAAGAAAATCATTCAAGAGCTGAACATTTAAATTTTCCTGGTAGAGAGCTCAATGTAATTTATTACAGAGCAATATTTCTTTAAGAAACTGGTCTTTGTTTTTTTTTCTTAAAGAAAGATATATATATATATATATATATATATGTATAATAATAATAATAAATATATATATATATATTAGATATATATATTTAAATAAGTATATATTAGATAAATATATTTAATTCATGAAATTATATGTATATGGAATTAAATATATATATATATATATTCAATTCAAGGAATTAAATATATATATCTATATCTATATTTATTTATTATTATTATTATATAATAGCTCTATCTTAGATATTGAGCCCTCTACATATTATATTGCACTTGGTTTGGCACATACCCACAAAGGGATTTAGTAACAACCAACACTGTTATAATATAATATATATATATGTAATATCGGTCAATTGGGTAGTGTTTGCCAATGGTCCGGGAGACCGGGGTTCAATCCCAAGTCGCATCATACCAAAGACTTTAGAAATGGTACTTGATACCTTCTTGCTAAACACTCAGCAATATAAGGTACATATCAAGGGTAAAGTCAAGCAATCCAAGTAAAGGAGTAGCGCCCTCCCCTACACCTCAGTGTAGTAGCTATTGAAAAGGGAGCCTTCTGGTTGCCCTCGACTACAGTCGCTAACTTTACTTTTTACTTTACCTTTCACTAAGTGGCATTGATTCTGTCTATATTAAGTTAGATCTATATATGCTCTATCAATAATCTTGAGCACTCTTTATGCATATATATAATAAATTGAATAATTAGTATTAGTATGTTGTAATTCATTCAAACTTACTTCAAAACAACTTATTTTTGCTTAAGCTCTTGATTTGTGATGTTTTTTTTTTATAAAACAGTATATAACAAAAATATAGGTCATAAAAAATTTCTCTTGTTGAAAACCAAATGCAAATAAAAATGGCTGTTTATGTAAGATGATGAAGGGAAGTAAAGAGAATAATCATCTATTTCTGGGACAAGCATTAAAAAAAAGGTGCCTGTCCCTACCACCCATGAGTAAAAAAAATATACAAGGTTAGTCTTTTTCGAGGTTAACTTTTTAGGGAATGGGGGATCATTCTACATTGAGTAAAAATGTGCAAGTGAACCCCCTTTATAAAATGTACAATATTTTCTTTTCTTGAAAAACAAAAAAATTTCAAGATTTTGATCTGTCTGCCTAGTCTTTTTCAAGTTTAACTTTTTAGGAAATGGGTGATCAGCCTACATTTAATTAGAATGTGTAAGTGAACCCCTTTTTATAAAATGTACAATATTTTCTTTTCTCAAAAAACAAAAAAAATTGTAGTGCGTTTGAGGATACAAAATTAGGTCAAATCAAAAAAAAAAATAGAAGAAAATTTTATAATTTTCTCTTTTTTTCTTTCTACTTCAAGGTTCATGTTTAACCAGTAAACAAAAAACCCAAAATGAAACTTTTGATAATATTTTATCAATTTAGCAGTTTTCAGATTATTCAAAATAACAAATTCAAACTTCTGGAGTTAGAGTTCTGAAATCAAAATTATTTTCCTTTAAAATCTTATGTAAGCAGACATTTTCATTTGGATTTGATTTTTGATGAAGCCAATTATTTATGATTGGAATAATGGTTAGAGACTCCAATGTTCCTGAAGAACAAGGTTCAATTCCAGGTTAAGTCATACCAAAAGACTCAAAAAATAGTACTTTAAGGGTAAGTGGAGCAATCCAGGAAAAGAAGTAGCACCCTCCCCTACACCTCAGTGTAGTAGTTATTGAAAAGGGAGCCTTCAGCTACGCCCTCAACTATGGTCAGCCAACTTACTTTATATATATATATATATATATATATATATATATATATATATATATAATGAGATATTGTGAAAAAGCATCAGCTAACAAAGAAGGTAACAATAGCTGCAGATTGTGTCTGGAGGAAAAATTAGGCCCAACAAAAGAAGCAAATTCATATCCAAATGTTGACACATTAATAAATATCTTATGTAGCATTTACTACCTGATTAATTACATATTTATTCTCCTTTATTTGGACTGCCCAAATGTTATATATATACATTTGAAAATTTATTTTCCCACAAGTGAGTGCAATGTGTACTGCTATCTTAACATATAACTTTACACTATAATTATAAATGATAAACCATTTTTCTCACATTTCTGTCTGATAATTGTGTAAGCCACATAAAACTTCAATTAACAGACTAATATTAATGATTAAAAAGTTTTTAAGGTTTTATTAGCGCTCTTTATATGCTATCTTTTCTCATTTGTATTTCTCTTTTTATTATATATATATATATATATATATGTGTGTGTGTGTGTGTGTGTGTGTGTGTGTGTGAGACCGGACATTGGCAGAATGGTTAGAGTGTTCGCCAATGGCCTGGGAGAGTCATACCAAATGGTACTTGATGCTACGTTGCTTAACACTCAGCATTATAAGGTAAGGATCATAGGTAAAGTGGAGCAATCCAAGGAAAAGAGTAGCGCCCTCCCCTACATCTTGGTGGAGTAGCTATCGTAAAGGGAGCCTTCGGGTCACCCTCAACTACGGTCACCAACTTTACTTACTTTTATTTATATATATATATAGAGAGAGAGAAAGAGAGAGAGAGAAAGAGAGCAACCAAAACAAAAAGACAGTGTTATTTTCTTTTTTTATCTAATTTTTGGTATTATTCTTATTGCTGTTTTCATCATCTCCTGAGAACTGTAAACACACATACTTTAATATTTGAACAAAAATTAACAATTTATGTGATGATAATCATTTTGGGATATATACATATATATATATACAAGTTAGGAGAGTGTAGACATAGAATTAATGAGGCTTGATAACAGTGAGTTTCTTGCCTATGAGATCATCGGACCAAGTCTTAGTTTGATGATCTCATAGGTGATAAACTGACAATTACTAAGCTCCATTAAGTTTATGTTGGCCTTGTGTGTAGAGTGTTTGCCAATGGTCCAGGAGACCTGGGTTCAATCCCAGGTTGCGTCATACCAAAGACTTTAAAAATGGAACTCGATACCTCTTTGCTTAACACTCAGTACTATTAGGTAGGTATCAAGGGTAAAGTGAAGCAATCCAGGGAAAGGAGTAGAACCCTCCCCTACACCTCAGTGTAGAAGCTATTGAAAAGGGAGCCTTCTGGTCACCCTTGACAATGGTTGCCAACTTTACTTACTTTTATATACATATATATATCACTGATATTGAGCACTTTTAATCTATAAATATAGTAACTATATTTTCCTTGTTATTATATGTATATATTGGTCACTTTTCTGTCATTTCCATCTGAAGATTGTCAAAACCACTTGAAATTTAAAGTAATGGATTTACAGTGTTCATGATTTTAATATTCTATAGATTCTATACCAGCTCCGCCTTAGCAGCATTGAGCACTTTTTCATGCAAAAAATTTTATTTGTAGTTCTTCTATCATTATCTTATATATATATACACACACACACACACACACACACACACACACACACAGACACACAGACACACACACACACACACACACACACA